>BFEA01000249.1:294307-329637 GCA_003427395.1 Chara braunii
TCTATCTATCTATCTATCTATCTATCTATCTCTTTTTTTTCTCGCTCACACTCATAGTAATAAATGGAACAAAACTCTCTCTCTCTCTCTCTCTCTCTCTCTCTCTCTCTCTCTATTGTGTGTGCTGCTAGTTTCATTGTTTTGGCTACCTAAGGGTTGCGTTCCCCGCGCCTACGCGGTAGACAATTGACAGCTCTAAGGTTGCGGTCTACTGGGGTTCGACGTTTGTGTCAAGGTGTCATATTTTTGGAGGCCCCGACCAGAACGCAAAGTGGGTTCTTAGGGCAAAAAAAATTGGAAAACCGGTCCTTTCCAAAATTGCGGACTACTTACAGCTACCTATGGTAGAACTGGGAATTTTGAAAAAATGAAGGATCCGTCCTCGGGTGGAAGTGGACCCCAAAAAGAACAAAAAGAAGTGGGGGGCGTTGGACAGGTCCACAGGTGGAAGCGGACCCCAAGACAAAGTGAGGCTATGTGAATTGTCTACCTCGTGGGCGCAGGGAACTCAGCCCTAAGATAGCCAAAGCAATGAGATTAAGAGCACACACAAAAGAGAAAGAGACATAGAAAGATATATAGAGAGAAAAAAAAATGGTTTTGTTTCATTTGTTGATATGAGAGAAAGAGAGAGAGAGAGAGAGAGAAAGAGAGAGGTTAAATAGCAAAAGAAAAATATGAGTCAAATTGCGGTTGCGATATATCACACATGGAATGTTTTTTTTTTAATTATGTAACATTTTTCATAGAAATATCACAATAAAATTTACGAGTACGACAATTTTAAGGTTTTTTAACGCATTCTTCTGAGCGCGATAACTCACTGAATATGAAGTAGTTTTTCAGTTGACCCACACATGGATGATTGGCAAGAATGGAAAATATGTCGAATTGGCGCAACGATTATTTTGCGGTCTAAATCATTTTTTGAAAATATTATGATATTTTTCCTCGAAAGAACACAACCTCATCTACGGTTTTTCAAAATTTCATATTTTTTTGTCGATTCCTCCGAGCACATTAAATTGTCAAAGATGCCTCTTGCAAACCGCATTTTTCGTTGCGCCTAACTTCCCTGTTTCGAGAAGACGGGCCTCAACGCCTGGGTCCGAGGGCCCTTTTGCAATTCACATGCCCTCATTTCTTTGAGGGGTCCGATTCCACTTGAGGACCGCCAAAACTGCGAGACCTTGACACAGATGCCGACATTTCGTCATATTTTGTTGTGATCTGCAGCCTCTTTGCAATCCATTGCAGTTCGGTCCAGCTTGAGCATCGAAGTTCCACCCTATATGTGAACCGTGACAGCAATGTGGCATAATTTTTCTGGTCGCTTGAAGACTCCATTTGTGCTGCTTTTGTCATACTGGTCTTCATCACCAAAGACCTTGGTGAGAAAGAGAGGGGGAGGGGGGTGGAGAGAGAGAGAGAGAGAGAGAGAGAGAGAGAGAGAGAGAGAGAGAGAGATGAGAAAGACGGAGGCCAAAAGGTTGTCAAGTGTCACGGTGCTTAACCTGTGCTTATGTGTGAGAGAGAGAGAGACACCTGACCCTCCTTACCTGAGATGTAAGGGTGGGTAAGTATAAAGTTTTCCTTACAAGCTATGAAACGAAAAAAAAAAAAAAAAAAGGTAAATTAATCACCTTGGCCCAGTTAGCTTAATATCTTTTCTCTTATTTTGAATTTATACGTATCATCCTTGCGCAGAGGTCATACCAATCTTCATTGTCTGTATCGTACTAAGGACTTAGATGTCTCAATAGTGAAGGTCATAACAAATGACGATTATGAAGAGGCTATATTTTCGAGTAAGTGTACGATCTTCATAAATTTATTTCAATGGTTGTAAGTGAAAGCTACATGAAAAACATGAAACAAACAATCATAGCTCATAAAACAATAACAATTTTAATGACAAAGTCTAATCGGAAAAATATATATAATGTCAAATGGCCCTAAGTGTCAGTCATATTAAATGAATACTTCTTCTATAGGTGTCATATGAAACATCAATAAAGACCCTACATGAAGGTCATAAGAAATGATGATTTGAACGATGACACATGATGACTTCAAATTTTCGTAAGTAAATATCACATTAAATGACTTTTTCATGTATACGAAAGTCATGTGAAACTATGATAGAGGCCCTAAGTGAAGTTCATAAAAAATAACGACTTTGATGTGGTCTCTGTTTAAGATACATATACCAACGTCACAAAATCATTTGAATGACTCTAAGTGAAAGTCAATGTATATATTATACGAAGTTAAAAACTCTAGTATGGGATGAGTGTACCACCTTTATAAATCTTTTTCAATAGCTCTACGTGAAAGTAATACGAAAATAACCTTTAAAATATTGTAAGAAATAATACATGTTTTTTATTTAAACAATACTTCTTGACTAACAAATTAATGTCAAACAATTTGTGTTTTGCTATGTTGCAGATTATTCTTTATTTATTTATTAAAAATAAAATTTTAAAAATTATGATGCAATGGTTACAGGTCAACATTCGACATTAATGAATAACGATATGCAACAATTATTTTTTGATCACATATCAAATATCAAGCTACATGACACGGTAACACAAAAAGTAATTGAAAAACATTTTCAATCAATTTTTGTATAAAAAAAAAAATATATAATTCACTTTCTAAATTAAATAATAAAAAAAAGACATGTAATTAATTACTACAAAAATCTTTAGACTTTTTTTTTTTTTTTTTCCCTAAAGAACGGTTAAGGTGTCGTATGATCTTAGATACTCCGACCTCGTTCATATGACAACCGTTTTTTAATTATAAGAGTTCGAAAACAGATCATGACGACCAAAATGTATTTTCAATAAATGAATACGAGATTGATGCAACTTTAAAGGTGAATTTCATTGACACAAAATATATGAATTGATAATTTTTTGATAATTTGTTCTACATCAAATAAAGTGAATACTCCTTCTACACAAAAGTAGTATGAAACTGTGATATGAAACATGAATTATGATTTGAAATGACCCTAAGTGAATGTCATATGCGATCACATATTTTTCTTTATAAATGTTATATGAAAATATGATAAAAGCCCGAAGTGAACGTCATAACAAATGATGATTATGAAGGGGTCATAATTTTGAGCCAGTGTACGATCTTCATAAATTTATTTCAATGGTTGTAGGTGAAAGTTACATCAAAATATGAAACAACCAATTATAGGTCATCAAACAATGATAATTTTAATGTTAAAGTTTAATCGAAAGACTATATATATTGTTATATGACTCTAAGCGAATGTTATATTATATAAATATTTATTATATAGTTGTCATATGAAGCATCGATAAAGACCCTAAGCGAAGGTCATAAGAAATAATGATTTGAAAGATGACACATAATGATTTCAAATTGTCGTAAGTAAAGATCATATTAAATGACCCCTTCATGTATACATAAGTCATGTGAAACAATTATAAAGGCCCTAAGTGAACGCCATAAAAAATAATGACTTTGAAAGGGTGTCTTTTTAAGATGCATGTACCGACTTCACAAAATCATTTGAATGGCTCTAAGTGTAAGCCAATATACATATTCAAAGAAGTTAAAAACCCTAGTATGGGATGAGTATACCACCTTTATAAATATTTTCAACAGCTCTACGTGAAAACAATACTAAAATGACCTTCAAAATGTTGTAAGAAATGATACTTGTTTTTTTAATTAGACAATATTTTTTTACTAACAAATTAATATTAAACAATTTGTGTTTTATTTTTATGTGTTGCCAATTATTGTTTAGTTGTTTATTAAAAAATAAAAATTTAAAAATTATGATGAAGTGGTTACAAGTCAACAGTAGATATCAATGAACAACAATATGCAACAATTATTTTTTGATCACATATCAAATATAAAGTTACATGATACGGCGGCACGTAAAGGAAAACATTTACAATCAATTTTTATATAAAAAATAAAATTAGTATCCACTTTTTAGATTAAATAATCAAAACAAAAACATATATAATCCATTACTAAATAAATATTTAAACTTTTTTTTTTTTTTTCAGAGGACACTTCGACATGGTTCATACGACAACCGATTTTGAATTATAAAAACCCCAAAATGGGTCTGACGTCCCTCACATCATATGAAAGGTTACAATCCATTTAAAAACTACACTACAAATTAAAAAAAAAAAAAAAATCCCTATTGTGCACAATACGGATAACCTAAAGAAAAAACAACAAAAACAAACCCTACCAACCACCCTTGAATATCACCCAACCCTGAGATCTACCCTGCCATCCATGAAGCAGGGTTCTGTGACCACAGACCGATAGATACAATAATTAAAAAAAAAAAAAAAAAAAAACATCGATCCTTGTGGGATCAAGCTGAATTTAGTCAAAATCCTTAATTGAAGTGCTAAAAGAAGGACATGTAACACAAGACAGGCCAACGCCTAAGGCTAGACTATAAGTGTATGGAGAATGAATCCCAATATTACATTCTTACTCAAAAACTTTTTGATAACTGAGTTTGAATCTATCACTAAGCCAGTGCCCAAAATAAATAATGATCTTTGGCAACATCCTCTCCTACACATGGTGGATCGTCATAATCTTTCCTATCAGAATATAATATAACTCCTTTCAACTAAGAAAAATTTCGGCAGCGCTTCCCGTAGGAAAAGTGTCGTCTCATAATTTATATCAATCCGAATATGAAAACCGAAATAATTCATACCTCTAGAAGTCAACATTTGTCTAACTTCCCAAATTAGCAAAAATTTGGGCAGTATTTTCTTTGAAGAAGTAGACTTCTCATATTTATACTAAGTAAGATAAAAACTCAAGGTAAGACTTGAGTTTCTGCCTTCGGCAGCGCTTTCCGTAAAGAAAATAACTTTCCAAAAATTATACAAATTTAAATACAGATCTTAAAATAATTCTGACTTCCTAAAGTTCAATTTTGTCTAACTTTTTCGATTAACAAAAAACTACGTAGCGCTTCCCCTAGAAAGGAAGGTTTTTCAGATTTTTATTAAACCAGATTTAGAACTCAGACAAAAATTAACTTTGAAGATTCAAAATTTGACTAAACCCTTGGTTTTGTAGAAATTTCGGCAGCGCTTCCTGTAAAGAAAGTAACTTTTCAAAATTTATACAAAGCCAAGTAAAATAAATGATCTTAGAAAATGTGAGAACATGACAAAGTAAAAAATAGTCAACTCAAAAACTGCAGGAATTGAACCAACTCCTACATCTCTAGCACGTGACGAGCAACTAAAGCAACTACCTAGCAAAGTGAAACTCAGACTAAGTAGAACTTACATTCAGCCACTTACAAGTCTATACAACAGTGGGTAAGTATTCTCACCGAATCCAAAGTCAATTCCACATAGAATAATTCATCAAACTTCTAGATGATTTATCCCTTACACCCAACTTGCATATGGCACGAGGCTAGACCATTCAACTTAGAAACAATGCGTAGTATGCCTTAGAATATACACAAACAGGTTGCACAACTACGTTTCTCCTTTTTGGGCGTATGACTAAACCATTAAGCCTAGAAACAATGCAAAGTCGCCTTGAGCTTTTTAATATCTCAAGTTTAATAACTCGCCGACTTATCTCCAAAAGAAAGGAAAATATGGACAGGGGATTGCGCTATTCAACTTCGAAACAATGTTCAACTTGCCCGAGTTACTTTCAATTATACTTTGTACTTTCCCTTCTCTTCTTAGTGATATGGCTTAACGATGGGCTATTTAACTTCGAAACAATATCCAACTGTCAGTTCACTTGCACGTATGAATAAGGTACCTCCAGTTAAACTCGGTTTACTTTTGTGAGTGGTTTCCGGCTAAACCATTCAGCTTATAAACAATGCTCAGACTTCAACCAAAATCCTCCCTAAGAAATAAAGCACAGAGTGAAACCATTCATCTTAGATACAATGTCCAGTCCATTTGAAATCACTAAAAGCACGAAGTTCGATCTTTCGACCCAACCTTAGTCGGAAACCCCAAAAGAAATAGATAGATCAAACCATTTAGCTTAAAAACAATGCTTGGACTCGATGATTAGTCAGACAAATCCTAAAAAATAAACACAGTAACGAAACCACTAAACTTAGAAATAATGTCTGGTCCTCAAGAATACAACCAATAAACATATCAATGATGCCCAACCTTAAAGACTCAGTCAAACACATGCAAAACTGTCTTCCTCCTACCTTCCCCAATTTATCCCTTTGTCTGCTTTCAGTCAAAATAAAAGAAAACTTGAGTTTTACACATGCATTCCTTCCTTTCAGTTTGATTGAATTCTGAAAAGAAAACAAAGTCATAAGGGAACATATGCCTATATTAAACAAACTAAAAGTAGATAGTCAAACAGGGATGTAGCGGGCTGATACAGGAAGAGAGAGGTATACATGACAATTTCCTGGCTTCAAGACCTCGCTTAGGTTCCGGCAAAGCTCCCGCAATCGGTGGGGCAACCTCTCACAGAGGCCTTGACACGAATTATGGGTTGCAATCCCGCTTGTCACCTTCCCCTCAAGACCAATAGACTACACTTAGAATGAGAAGGGGAGAAGGAGAAAATTTAAGTCACTCAGATACAAGGGAGATTTACCCAGACTTGTGTGAGAGGGTCTCAAATTCTCGATGCACTTGAGGGTCCCGCAATGGCGCAATGACGGCCAAGATGTGCAACAACTTAGTCGAATGAAGCCAAATTGTCAGTTGTTGATTTCTTGACGACCCTCCAATTCACAGCAATAGATCCCCTTTTAAAAGACTTTGTCACTCCACCGAGTTAGTGACCGCAAGTACGTTAGCTATGGGCGAACTTGCAACCTCATAGCTCACCTCCAACCATTTGTGCGGTAGGACGAACAGCGCACCGACCGACAGCCAAGTCTGCGCATTATAACTGGCTTGCGACTACTTTGCTTTAGCAGCAAACGGCGTCGCCGGTCAAAAACTGAGCCTGCAGTCCCGCAACTTGCCTTCAGTCACTCCGTACAACAGGGGATGGGCAATGCAGCAGTCAGTATGCAGCCTTGCTGCTGCGCTTCTCACTAGTCTGACGGATAGGATGAGCACCGCTTCACTAGCAGGTAAGTCTACTGCTTTACACTTGACCTCCCCGCTGCTAAAACTCGTCTTCCTGCTTATTCCATGTTGCCACTTTACAAATTAGTATTATCCTTTCCTTCTCTTTACCTCACTTCTCCCCTTCGTTCTAACTTTCTCCTCTAGAGGCCAGTCCCAACGCCAAGGTACGGGCTGACCACACTATCTAATATGGTCTGCCACATCTACTAATTCCATTGTCTGCGGACAACGTCTGCCTGACCCTCTCTCTCCCACCATCCAATGCACCTGCCCGACACTTCGACCAAGTTCCTACACTTTAACCCACGTCTATGTAGGAAAACAAAGCGCAGTTTCAACGCTATGAAGAATGAATGAGGACGTGTGAGACCACCACCTTGGCCAAAAACGCCAGGAAGTTTAAGATGTGTGACGATGGCTATGAACTTGGTGGAAAGTACAATCCTAAGGAAGAAGATCGACGCTACTCAGATGATGGGCTACAATCGACAAGGCGGGATGGTGATGGCCAACTCATGCACAGTTTCAACGTGTAACACGACAACACTCATGGTTAATGGACCCCGAAAATTCATCGGATTGAACAACGAACCTTGTTAGCGGAACGATCGTGAATTCGTGGTTTATAAACCCGAATTCGTGCTTTGTGTTGGTGAAGATGAAATCCATGCTTACGACTTCGTATTTTTAAGGTCCGAAAATAACATTCAAGTGATGGACAACCATAAGATTTTCGAAGTTGTAGTTTAACGTGTGTTCAAGATTTATGGATTTCGGGATATCAATTGCACTTTAGGATTGCAGGATTTTACTTAGACATTTTTCGAAGTTATATCCTCACGTGCATTCGGGATTTCGCTACCGAAATCACACTTCAGGATTTCAGGATTTTACTTAACCGTTTTTCGAAGTTATATCCGCACATGCATTCGGGATTTCGTTACCGAAATTGCATTTCATGATTTCGGGATTTTAGTTCGTCGTTTTTTGAAGTTATACCTGCATGTTATTCGGGATTTCGCTACCGAAATTGCGCTTAAGGATTTTAAGATTTCGCTCTTCGGGATTTTATGATTTTTTTTAGTCGGTTCTCAAAGTTATATCCGCATGTGCATTCGGGATTTCGCTACCGGAATCGCACTTCGAGATTTCAAGATTTTATTTTAACTGTTTTTTAAAGTTATATCCGCACGTGCGTTTGAGATTTTGCTACTGGAATCGCACTTCGAGATTTCAAAATTTCGCTTTTCGGTATTTCAGGATTCTACTTAGGTATTTTTCAAAGTTATATTCGCACGTGCGTTCAAGATTTCGCTACTGAAATCGCACTTCGGGATTTCATGATTTTACTTAGTCGTTTTTCAAGGTATATTCGCATATTCGTTAAGAATTCTGTCACCGAAATTGCAATTCGAGATTTAACTTAGCCGTTTTTCGAAGTTACATCCACACGCTCGTTCGGGAGTTCGCCACCGAAATCACACTTCGAGATTTCAAGATTTTACTTAGTCATTTCTCGAATTTATATCCACACATGCATTCGGGATTTCGTTACTGAAATTGTACTTCTGGATTTCAAGATTTTACTTAGCCATTTTTCGAAATTATATCCTCACGTGCATTTGGGATTTCATTACCGAAATTGCATTTTATGATTTCGAGATTTTAATTCGTTTTTTCTCGGAGTTATATCTGCATGTTCATTCGAGATTTCCCTACCGAAATTGAACTTCAGGATTTCAAGATTTCACTCTTCAAGATTTTATGATTTTACTTAGTTAATTCTCAAACTTATATCCGCATGTGCATTCGGAATTTTGTTACTGAAATCGCACTTCAAGATTTCAAGATTTACATTAACCGTTTTTTGAAGTTATATCCGCAGTGTGTTCGAGATTATGCTACTGAAATCTCACGTCGCAATTTCGGGATTTCGCTTTTTGAAATTTTGGGATTTTACTTAGTTATTTTTCGAAGTTATATCCGCACGTGCGTTCGAGATTTCGCTATGAAATCGCACTTAAGGATTTTAGGATTTTACTTAGCCGCTTTTCAAAGTTATATCCTCACGTTCGTTCGGAATTTTGTTATCGAAATCACAATTCGAGATTTCACTTAGTCGTTTATCGAAGTTATATCCGCACGCGCATTCGAGATTTCGCCACCGAAATCGCACTTCGGGATTTCGGGATTTTACTTAGCCATTTTTCGAAGTTATATCCACACGTGCATTCAGGATTTAGTTACCAAAATCGCACTTCAGGATTTCAGGATCTCAATTCGTCGTTTTTCGAAGTTATATCTACGGCTGCGTTCGAGATTTCGCTACTGAAATCGCACTTTGGGATTTCTGGATTTCGCTCTTCGGGATTTCGGGATTTTAATTAGGTGTTTTTTAAAGTTATTTTCATTCGTGCGTTGGAGATTATGCTATCGAGATCGGACTTCGGGATTTTACTTAGGTGTTTTTCAAAGTTATATCCATACGTGCGTTCGGGATTTTGCTACCGAAATCGCACTTTGAGATTTTATAATTTTTCCTGTTCGGGATTTCCCGGATATTACTTAGTCGTTTTTCGAAGTTATATCTGCACTTGCATTCGAGATTTCGCTACCAAAATCGCACTTCGAGATTTATGGATTTTACTTGGCCATTTTTCAAAGTTATATCTGCATATGTGTTTGGGATTTCGCTACCGAAATCGCACTTCGGGATTTTAGGATTTTATTCAAATGTTTTCCAAAGTTATATCCGCACGTGTATTCATAATTTCGCTAACGAAATTGCTCTTCGAGATTAAAGGATTTTACAAAGCCATTTTTTAAATTTATATCCGCATGTGCGTTCGAGATTTTGCAACCAAAATTGCACTTCGGGATTTTGGGATTTTATTTAGGCATTTTTCAAGGCTATACATACTTATGCGTTCGAGATTTCGCTATTGAAATCGCATTTCGGGATTTTTGGATTTTACTTACATGTTTTTCAAAGTCATATTCGCACGTCTGTTCGGGATGCATTTACGGGGTGTTTTTTTTTTTTTTTTTTCATTATCACAAGAGGAAGTTAGACACCCTAGAGCTTGACCCAACCCATTTACAGATTGCATTTATATGATGGATAGGTATAAGAGACATTCATGGACTTATATTACCCGACTGAGAGTGGTTAGTGAGACTTCGACCCAACTTCGGTCCGCACGGGCTATGTCGGGCCGAGGTTGGAGATCAACGCCTCAACTAGGTCGCTTAGAGGCTTCTTTCTGAAGAATCACACGCCCAGCTGAGAGAGCGTGCCCAGTGGTTGGGGAAACTTTCGCTAGAGATTCACGCGTTTAGGTAACTACTTCGTCGAATGGAGGTTGATGGGTTAGGGTTTATTTCTCAGTCAAGGGGAATGTTTGTCATCTATACTTATTGAGGAGCCACTTAATAAAATTTTTTATATTTTTCTTGTCATATTATCTTCTTGATTACCTTGAAGTCGTTCCACACTTGCTTCTAATGACATCTCTCATCCCCTTCCTACTAGTATATTCTGAAGCATTTTCTCTTACATAAGAGTCAGGATGAGACGGTGAGAAATCCTTAGAGTTAGTAGTTAAACTGTATAGGTTGTGTAGCTACACGACTTAGGGATAGGGGTGTAGTCATAAGGATTGTATTTTCACCCTGCTTCTGAAAGTTCTTGGATGAAAATCAACATTTTATCTAAAAGGATGAGTAGTGGGTCAAGGCCAGTTAAATCATTACGTCTGAGCTATCTACCATAGCATAACTGATGACCTTTTCATCTGATCCGGGCTAGGTCACCCGATGTATTCAACTAGTTCAAACGGGAACAATAATTATTCGATACATGCTGCAATGATTAATACGCATACAATGTTTAATCTTTTATAAGGTATGTAGCATTTTGTTTTTTTTTTTCGAGTTTTTTTTTTCCACCTTTTGAATTTTTTTTTTTCGTCTGCCGTATGTAAGGGTGATATAAGATTTTAAAATATCTAAGTAACTCACGAAAATCCGAAAGTGTGTTTTCCTGAAAACCCCGACCTCGTCTCGGTTATGAAACACTGAAAACCCGAAAGTGCATTTTGGTAATGAAACACCGATTGTGCACTCATATATTAGCCTAAAACAACTAAGTAAATCCTGAAAACCCCGAAGTGTTCTTCGATAATGAAACATCGAAGGTGCACTCAGATATTAGTCCAGTAAAACTAAGTAAATCCTGAAAACCCTTAAGTGCGTTTCGGTAACGAAACACCGAATGTGCACTAGGATATAACACCACAAAAAGGCTAAGTAAATCCCAGACCCCCGAAGTGCGTTTCAGTCATGAAACACTGAATGAAAATTCAGATATTATTCCCAAAAGACTAAGTAAATCCTGAAAACCCCGAAGTGTGTTTCTGTAACGAAACACCGAATGTGCACTTGAATATTGGTCCTCAAAATAGTAAGAAAATCCTGAAAACCCCAAAGTGCATTTCGATAAGGAAACACCGAATGTGCACTCGGATATAACTCCCCCAAAATACTAAGTAAATCTCGAAGTACATTTTGGTAACGAAACACCAAATGTGCACTCAAATATTAGTCCCCGAAATACTTAAGTAAATCCCGAAAACCCCAAAGTGTATTTCGGTAACGAAAAAACGAATGTGCACTCACATATTGGTCTCCCAAAGACTAAGTAAATTTCGAAAACGCTGAAGAGCGTTTCAGTAACGAGACACCGAATGTGCACTCAGACATTAGTCTCCAGAAACTAAGTAAAGCTCGAAAATGTCGAAGTGCGTCTCCGTAACGAAACACTGAATGTGGACTCAGATATTAGTATCAAGAAACTAAGTAAAAGTCGAAAACCCCGAAGTACCGTTTCGGTAACGAAACGCCAAATGTGCACTCAGATATTAGTCTCCAGAAACTAAGTAAATTAAAAAAACCTTGAAGTGCGTTTCAGATAATGAAACACCGAATGTGCACTCTGGTATTAGTCTCAAGAAAGTAAGTAAATCCCGAAAACCCCGAAGTGCGTTTCGGTAACGAAACACTGAATGTGCACTCGGACATTACTTCGCAATGACACTAAGTAAATCCTGAAAAACCCGAAGTTTGTTTCGGTAACGACAAACCGAATGTGCAGTCGGATATGACTCCCCCAAAAGACTAAGTAAATTCCAAAAACCCTGAAGTGTGTTTCGGAAACAAAACACTGAATGTGCACTCAGATATTACTCCGCAAAAACACTAAGTAAATCCCGAAAAGCCCGAAGTGCGTTTTGGTAACGAAACACCGAAAGTGCACTTGGATATAACTCCCTCAAAAGACCTGCTAAATCCGAAAAACCCCAAAGTGCATTTCGGTAATGAAACACCGAATGTGCACTCGGATATTAGTCCCCACAAAACTAAGTAAATTCTGAAAACCTCGAAATGTTTTTCGGTAACGGAACACCGAATGTGCACTCAGATATTAGTCCCCAAAAGACTGAGTAAATCTTGAGAACCCTGAAGCTCGTTTCGGTAATGAAACACCGAATATGCACTCAGAGATTAGTCCCCAAAAGACAAAGTAAATCCCCAAAATCCTAAGATGTGTTTCGGTAACGAAACACCGAATGTACACTGAGATATTAGTCTAAGTAAATCTTGAAAACCCCAAAGTGTGTTTCTGTAATGAAACACCGAATTAACACTTCGATATTACTCCGTAAAACCACTAAGTAAATTTTGAAAACCTCGAAGTGCGTTTCGGTAACGAAACACCAAATGTGCACTTGGATATTAGTTTAAAAAAGACTAAGTAAATCCCAAGAACCCCGAAGTGAGTTTCGGTAACGAAACACCGAATGTGCACTCAGATATAACTCCCCTAAAAGACTAAGTGAATCCCGAAAACCCCGAAGTGCGTTTCGGTAACGAAACACCAAATGTGCGTTTGGATATTAGTCCCAAAAAAACTAAGTAAATCTCGAAACCCCCCAAGTGCGTTTGGGTAACGAAACACTGAATGTGCACTCGGATATTAGTATAAAAAAGACTAAATCCCGAAAACGTTGAAGTGCGTTTCTGTAAAGAAATACGGAATGTGCACTCAAATGTTAATCTAAAAAAAACTAAGTAAATCCTGAATTCTAAGATCCCCAAATGGATGTGTTTACCTTTGTTGTACCATATATAACACTCTTTTCATTATAGAGTCGGTGAAATATATGCCTTTCATTAACCACTTCTCCACGACGGGGATGGAGACAACGATTTTCACGACCATAAAGCTGCAAAATGAGAGTGAATCTTCCACTAGAGCATGAAGAAATACAGTGCTTCAGATAAGTGTTCTTCTTGATATATACTTAGCGCCTCAGACTCCTCAACGAGTCTGCACCTTCGTAAGCCTTGATGAGCTCAATTAGGTAAGTACGCTCCATTTTCATTGATCCTCCCTTTCCTCTCTCAGCGATGCGATCTGGGATGAATCTTTCGTTCGAGCCTGGAAATATACACCGACTTCTAGCCATGAGCACAAAGAGGCTAGTTCTTCGAACAAAATTAACAAAATCGAGATAAATCTTCCACTAAAATGCGAGTAGGTTCAACCCCCTCCCTTTCCATAGCTTTCCCAACGCACCACTTTTCTCTTCATCCTCACTCTATACTCTTACCTCCCAACTAACTTCACCAATCGATTCACAGCGGTCGACAACCCCCATTTCGGATTTTCCCCTGCCTGATTTAGTTGAGAAACGACCAAGATACACATCTTTTCACTCCCGTTTTCTGCTTTCCCGATACTCGCTGCGCACCGTCTTTCTCTACTAACTTCCAATCTATTACTCTAACGCTAGAACTAACATCAGATTTGGATTCGCCTACCAAAAAAACTCTGGTTCCGATCTTTACTTCGCCCGATTCCTTAAAAAATCGGGCAAGTTATCTGTCTTTTGCTGTTACGTCTCTTTCTCCTTCTCCTCCATCTCCATCATCGAGTGCATCCGGCGCAACATTGCGCATAGGTTCATTCTTCCTCCTCCAACCTTCATACATCAGTCTCTTCCATGCCTCTTTCCTGCCTCCGATAGGTGTCACGCTGCACGCCGGAGAAAGTCGAAACACCCTAAGGGTTACGCAAACACCACCGACGATATTGAATGATACAGGCAGCAGACCGGAGAAAGTCGAAAGCCGCTAAGGGATACGCAACGACCACCCTACCGAATCAGCCAACCTCGAAAGCCGCTAAGGGATACGCAACGACCACCCTACCGAATCAGCCAACCTCGAAAGCCGCTAAGGGATACACAATGACCACCCTGCCGACCACCCTGCCGAATCAGCCAACCTCGACACTGGCTGGCGCTGAAGTTGGCGATCTACACCCCAACCGTCCTGCAGAGTTTGAAGCCTCAATGAGTATCAGGGCGCTGGGCCTGCTGCGACACTTATAACTTTAGCCTGGGTGTCGCGCGTCCCTGTGCAAGTCTTGATGGCAGTAACAAATATTGAAATGAGAACTTTGAAGACCGAAGTGGGTACAAACTATATACGTCTGTGACCTCCACCCTTGTGCCCTATCAAAAATCGTTCAAGCTATCTCTTCTTTGTTGCGCTAGGCCGGTTGGCACGCCATACGTTCCATCTTTTGCATATGTGGTGAGTAGAGGCCCCGGTGACAGTAGAAGACTTCCACTCTGAAACTTCGAAGACTGCGGTGGGAAGGGCTCCATGCAGCAGGTATCGCTGTTGGCCCCACCACTGTGCCTTCTGGCAGCGGATAGGGGCGGGCTGGTGGATAGTGCATCTACAGAGGGCCCACGTCACCAGGTTTCTTCGCCTCGCAAGCTAATGACCTCACCGGCTCGCATTCACGTTGGTTTTCTGGGTGCACGTTCCCAACCGGTGGAATAGCGGATTCTCACTAGCACCTCGGACGCACAAATATCCCGTAAGCCAACCAAAAGAGGCACCTACTCAAAGCCCCCGACTGTCTTGATGGCCCCCAAATTCGGTATGACGCCCATTTCAAAGAAGGTTGGATTATAAAAATAAAAACAACGAGAATAATGGAGGGCAAGACTAGAATAACTACTTAAGAAAATGTGGTGCCAAAGCGAAGGGCCGAAGAAACGGAAATGCTAGTACCACCTCGACTCTTATGATGGCAAAACCAAGGGGGATAGCCCCGCCTAGGCTCTCAACCCCTCGGCCCCTTCACGTCGCTCCAATACTCCTACGCTGTCGTCCGCTAACATTGATCCCTGAATTTCCTTGTTGAAGGTCCGACACAGTAACCGATAGTGCTAGGCCCAAGGCCGAGCCTCGTACTAACAAAGACCTGTATAAGCGAATACTGCGCGACAAGCGGATATACTAAAACGTTTTAAGCCACATTGTTGCCGATGTCGACCTCTAGATGCAAACACATGTCATGGTCAAAAATATCAATAAAAAATAAAGTATATTTAATCATAGTTTAATTAGAAAATAAAAATTTAGCCGACAACCGCGCCGACTCTATAATCATCAATAAGTAAAAGGATCACGAGCGCCTTAAGCCTGCGCGCCCACACACCTTCTATCTTTACTCAACCATTCGTTTCGTGTAGTCAATAGACACAACCGCAACTCACGAGGTGTACTTAGACTTTAAACCAAACTTAATTTTATTTTAATTGCAAAAAACAGGGCAGATACACTTGTAAGGGTATTCTCGTCGACAGCGCGGCACCGGTTCTAGGAGCTGTGTTGACCTGCGTGTTCGGGGGGCTAGCGAAGTTCCCCTATCGTGCAGGCATTGAAACACAGACCGAGGAGGTCAACATGTGAGAGAGTGGTGGGGTCCCTGGTCGTGGCTTCCCTTGTTTCCCATCTGGAGAGCGTTGATAGCCTAGAGTGAAAGAGAATTGCATACTATTCCGAGTGGGCCTATGGGACAACAACCCAAGGGTGGCGGGGATTATGGCGGGTGTACCGTCCACCCCCGTCGTCTGCTGGGAGAGGTTTGAGTGTGAGCATACCCGGGAAATGGCAGACAGTGCCTAGGCAGGGGTTCTTTGGTAAGTCGAATGTGAGGATGAAGTCAGAATGGCAGAAAAGTTAGTTAGTTAGGAGTCAGTGAGAAAGAGAAGTGCGTGGCGCGATGGTGGAAGTGGAGATAGCGAGGGTGGAGATCGTGAAACTTGCTTAATCTTGAAGAGAAACAAGTGAGAGGGGACTCGTTTCAGAGGTTTTAAGGGACTGCGAATCCGATGATGTTGCACGTTTGGTGTCCTGTGTAACAAGTAGAACGCTGCAATGGTTGAGGACTTCGCAACGGTTGCGGAGGACATCAGAAAGTGACGAGGAAGAAAGCATCAGCGGACGAAGGAAAAGGGCAAAGGGAAGTTTGGGCGACAGACAAGTTAAGTGGTGAAGTTAGATCAGGAGAAGAGTTAGAAGGAAAGGAGTCAGTGGGCGAACGAAGTGCAATGAGATGATGAAGGTGAACGTGGCGAAGCAAGGAATGTCACTAGGTTTGGTATTTTACAATTTTTTTTTAGCAAGGAGAGATGTGGAGTGGGGGCTCCGAGGTCGTGCGACTCCGATAGTGGTGTTTATTTCAGAGATTAGTGGTTAGTTTTGGTAGTTTCATTAGTAAGGCGGTGTGCCGTGTTAAGGTGAACAGAAACAGATGCCTATTTCGGCGTTCTAACGAAAAGTTCATTCGATCTTGCTCTGCCTATCAGTGGAAGTAGTGTCGAGCCGACGGCGGGGATAGAAAACTTACCTGTTGATTGGCGTACTACCTGGCGGAAGATTAATCTGGCTTCGATCAGCGTATCAAGGAAGTGGCGCACCTCCATCTCTCTGTATGTATAGCAGAAGGGCAGCGTGTTAAGGTGAACAGGAACAGATGCCTATTTCGGCGTTCTAACGAAAAGTTCATTCGATCTTGCTCTGGCTATCAGTGGAAGTAGTGTCGAGCCGACTGCGGGGATAGAAAACTTACCTGTTGGCTGGCGTACTACCTGGCGGAAGATTAATCTGGCTTCGATCAGCGTATCAAGGAAGTGGCGCACCTCCATCTCTCTGTATGTATAGCAGAAGGGCAGCGTGTATCTCTGCAGCCTGCGACAGATTCGCCCCCCGAGCTAAAGAAGTTAGCGAGGAGTGAACTATAGAAATTGGAGTTTTGCTTGCTGGTCGATGGACTGGGCACCCTCTCATACTGAACGAAGTAGCAGGTGGTCAGTAGCGGGGCTTGGTTACTTACATGTATGCCTGAACATTGCCCATCAGATCGTCAAACTGAACAGCGAGAGGGTCAGGCGTGAGTTGGAGACTTACCTGTTGACCGCACTGCATATCCTGGCGATCCGAGTGACTGAAGGCAAACTACAGGCTGAATAGTTACTCAACCGAGGCCGTGCTCATCTCGCTTGACCAAAGGAGTGAGGAACAAGCTAGGTGGCTGCAGATCCTACCTGCTAGACTGGGGGGCGCTCATCCCATTCGCCAGAGCAGCAGAAGGTCAACCACGGAGTATAAGCTTCTTTTTTGGCTGGCATGCTGCACTTACATAGCCGAACAGGCCGCGATGTGGCTTCCCTATGGAGAAGTGGAAGACTATGTTTTGTATCCACAACCCATGTCTTGAGCTGTGGCCGAGGCGGTTTAGACCTCGAAGTTATGCGGGATAACTGAGCTCGTGGATAAGGGTCTGTTGCTGCAAATTGAAGGGTCGTAAGGGAGTCAACGACTGAAGGTTTGACTTTAGTTGACCAAGTTGTTTTGCACTTTGGCTGCCATTGCGGGGCCCTCACGCGCATTAAGGTTTTCAGACCCTCTCTTGCGAGTTGAGTAAGTCCCTCTCTTGTATCTCGAGCGTCTGAAACCCCTGTTTCTTCCCTTCTTACTCTAAGTCTAATCTTGGTTATGAGAGGAAGGCGGCAGATGGGATTGCAACCTGTAAGACCGCATCAAGACTCTGTGGGGAGTTTGCTCATCGATTGCGGGAGCTCTGCCGGAACTCGGGAGGAGTTTTGGAGGCAGGGAACTAAGAGGTAAGACTTCATCTTCCTTCCATAAACCAAGTTATAACCCCTCTCTGTACACCTCGCTACCGTTTGACTTACTGTACTTCATGCATGCCTATTTGACTTTGAGTTTGACTTTCATGACACAAATCAGACTTGAGTAAAGGAATGCGTGAGCGATCTCAGTTTTGTCTTTGTTGTTTTGCTTGAAGTATGATCATGAAAAGGGTTTGCATCTGGGGGGAAAGGTGAGAGAAATGTGGTTTTGCTTGTGTTTGACTGGGTCAACCAGAGGCTGAACATTGTACTAAGTTGGACGACCCAGTGCTTTGTTTATTTTGATTGCCTGAAAAACCAAACATGTTTCCACAAGTTTGGATGGTCTGGTTGCTGTGACTTGCGAGGGTTGTTTTCGATTGCCTTTTCAGGGACCAAGCAAGTTTTCATACATTTGGATGACTTGGTTGCCTTATTTTATTTGGGATTTCTGATGTTTATTAGTTTTTGAAAGAAAGAGTTGAACACTTGTTCCATAAGTTTGAATGACCCTAACTTCTTTTTGTTTATTGTGAGGGAGGATCAGACGAAGGACCAGATATGTTTCTATAAGTTTGGATGATCTGGTCTTGAGTCACTCACGTGTTGGAACCGGAAAGGGTAAATTTTTTACTATACTCTTACATTATTTTACTTGTTAACAAATTAGTTAGACATATTTTCACAAGTTTGTATGGTCTTACTATAACTTATCACAAACTGAAGAAAATATCAATTAAGAATAAACTTGTGGTAAGAAGGGGCAGGCTGAACCTTGTTTGTAAGTTGAACGGCTCAGTCCTTTGCTGCCTTAAAAGACCAAGGTGCAAAAATGTATATATAACTTGAATATTTTAAACAATTCAGGGCGACTAGGTCAGACAGCCTAGTCATATGCCCAAGGAAAATAAAAGTTGTGGTGCCCGTTGTTTGTGTATATCCAATGACTGAGCTAGACATGTTTCCATAAGTTTGGATGATCTAACTTTACGTCCTCTGTAAGTTGGGTATAAGAGACAAATCATTGAAAAACTCTGAACTATTGTTTGACACGGTTCAACCTTGTGGCTATTGAGAGTACTTACCATTGTGGTTTGACCTTGCATGTGGCTGAGTGGAATCTCTACTTAGTCTGAGTTTCAATTTGACAGGTAGTTGCTTCAGTTGCTCGCCACGTGATAGAGCCATAAGAGTTAGTTCGATTTCTTCATTTCCTAAGCTAACTTTTTTTTTACTTCGGTCAATTCTCGTATTTTATGAGATCATTCATTATACTCGGCTTTGTATAAATCTTTATAAGCTGCTTTCTCTACAGGAAGCGTTGCCGAAATTTCTAAAAAAATAAGGAGTTCCTCAAATATGATTTTCAAAGTTCAACTTTTTATCCAAGTATATATCTGACTTAGTAAGAATCCAAAAAATCTTCTTTTCTATGGGAATTGTTACTCAAAGTTTTACTAATTCAGGGAGTTAGACAAAATTTGACTTTGGAGATTCATTTTTTTTTTCATATTCAGTATTTAACTTTATTTAAATTTTGTAAAACTACTCCTGCGGGAAGCGCTGCCGAAAATTCTACAAATCTAAAGAGTTTGTTAAATTTACCTCTTTCTATAAATTTTGTCTTGATAGAAATCAAGTTTTATGTTTGAGTTCATATACGAGTCAGTATAAATCTGATAAATCAACTTCTCTAAAGGAGATGTTGCCGAAATTTTTACTAATTAAGAGAGTTAGACAAAATTTGAGTTTCTAGAGTTAGAGATCATTTCAATTTTTATATTGGAGCTAGTGTAAATTCTGAAAAATATATTTTTCCTACGGAGAACGCTGCCGAAGTTTTCTTAATCTAACAACCTGCATAAGGAGCAAGAAATTGAAGAGGAGCAAAATCTGATGCAGTGGCTGCCACAATAATAGAATATTCTAAAGCATCCGCTTCTGAAAGAATTTTCACTAATTGTCCTACGGTCGAATGCTTCTGACCAATTGCTACATACACACAATACAACTTTTCTTTCTCAGAGGCACCTTTTGCATTGATCGATTATATTTTGACATGTGGTGATTCTGGCGATCCACCCTAATAGGGGAGATTCTTCCAAAGGCTCACCTTTCTTTGGACACTAACTTAGAGGTAAATTTAGACTTAGTAGAAGAATCTGGAGTAAGAATGTGCTATGGAGATTTATTCTCCATACACTGATAGTCTAGCCTTGGGCATTAACCTGTTTTGCGTTACATGCGTTCTTTGGACATTTTGATTAAGGATTGGGACTAAATTCAACTTAATCCCAAGAAAATCATCCTTTGTTATCACTTATAACAAGTCGGTTGCCGTTTGTCAGTTTACAATTTAACTCCAATTCACTCTTGTCAACTCAACCTAAAGGTCTTACCATTGTGGTTTGAATTATTTCGTTGGGTTTTTACCCAGACTTATTGAATGACCATTTAACAAAGATACTTAGTGCTTTATTTATGGAAGGTTGGACAAAGGCTGAGGCTTGTATGATTAAATCGAGGGGTGTGAGCGCTGAGAATGGTTGAAGTTGACCCCGTGTAGTGCATATACTTTTGGTGGGATCTTTGATGTGATTGCAAGTATGTTTTGTGGTTTGGACTCTGGATTTGACAGCATGCGATCACAACACATATATATGGCTGAGAGGAGTCTTACTGTGACAGTGAAAAGTGATCGTCCCATATTATATATCTCTTTATGTATGTATATATATACCCATACATATACATGCTTTGAGTGTTCACGCAATCTATTTCTACCTCTTTCTATCATAATCAAACGTTTGTTCAAAGTTATCAATATTCCTTTTATAGTGATTCCTCCACTTTCATAGGAAATGATCTTCATATTTATACGAACACATGCTATGATACTATCGAAACAACTTACATAACTTAGCGGCTGTGTTTAGGCACCAAAGATCCTTGCTCGGGTAGCCGAACGCGCAGAGTTGTATCAATGCAAACGGTAATTAGTAAAAACATTTGATACGCATAACATCGTCCGGATTACTCTATGGTATCTCGATTCGTAAATTTCTAACTGGAGTTGCCACTACCAAGTGCCAAAGTACACAAGCGTCGCCATCTTCACACCGTTATTTCATAATACAATTTTACTACTATTATCAATACTTCACTCATCACTCATTTATTTAACAAAAATTATCGTTTTGCCAGGATCTTCTGCTTGCTCTTAGCCTGGGTTCGTTCTCTAAGGACCCCAGTAGGCAACCAAGATCCTCGGCAATGACGCCACCCGTCAAGCGCATCGGTCCCACACAGGGGACCCTCCCGACCGCGTTATGCAAAACTTTGCAGGACTTTATCGCAAAGCGCTGCCGCTCCGACCAAGTGCGCCATCCATACCTCTGGCGAACCCCTCCGACAAGATAGGGTCACGCGAGGTATAACTTAACTCCATTCATTCCACCTATGAGAGTTGGCACCATCCCTTAGGTGTTCGTAATCCCGCGAGCTACCGAATCACATGCGAAGGCTTTTCGTATGCAATCGCAGAGGTGGCCCAACCGAGGGCGTTTCTCGTTCGTTGTAGCATAGGGGGTACGAAGGTCCAAAGCCCGAATCGAACCCGTGCGCGAATCGTTGCTCGGGGCGCTCATCTCTCGAACTCGGTTCTACAACGATCGACTAGGACGATCAAATCTAACCACACGATATATCTCACGAAAGACAATATCAAACTTCACACACAAATCACACTTAGTCAATTTTTCACATTTAACATATAACTTTCACTGAAAGGATTAGACGAGTATCGCGCGCGAGACTCTAAATAAGTATTGTGGCGACACAGGTCTTAGTCATACCGACTAGCCATGCATGGATATGCAAGTAGTCGCAGTGATGGTGTACTATGTAGTACCCATTATCATTTTGGCATGCAATGGTCTTGAGGATCGCTTTCGTTGTCGACCGGTAGATGGGTTCTGCCATCACACCGGACTAACCCTTCTGTCTGCCTCATGTCTGTCACCCACGGGAGGGTCGACCACAACTCCTGTAACCTGCAAAACATCAACTTAGTTAACACCACAGGTTAAGTTAGTCGCATCAACAGATAGACGACAAAAAAAAAAAATCGGCGCCAAGCTGTCGGAAGAAATAAAATTAGTGTTTTATTTAGTCTAGAATAATAGGATATGTCGCGCTGCTACCATGCCCTAAAACAAGGTTAACGTCTGAGTCGAAAAAAATTGTTTGGGTCTCGATGCTTCTCACTAGTAGCCGAGGGAGGATCCTGCAGCCAATGGGGTGTCGTCAGTACCTGGCCTGTCTGTCCCACAACACCGTGCAGGAGCTCTCCGTATCAGAGGTAACGTCTGGGGCCCATTAAGGCCAAAGCTCGAGGTCCACTGTCACCATTAGCCTCAAGTGAGTGTTCACCCCAACCCGCTAGTAGTTGGGTCTTGCTTCTTTTGTGTCGGAGCCCCGACACTTGTTAGGTTAAGCCCGAAGTCGCTGCTCTCCCATGTTTAAGCCTGCTTCTTTAATAATATCGTCCGTGGTCTGTTTCAGCGTCGAGTAGGCCGGATCCTAATGGTCGGCTGAAGATCAGCCTATTTCTGGGTCCACTCATGTCCTTCTGCAATTCTCAGCCCTCCGGATCTGCGGCTGAGTCAAGTAGGTTAGTCCATCCGGAAACAATGTTGGGCCTAAGCCCTGAAAGTCAACCAACCTTCGTTCCTTAGGCTCATTGTCGGCCCACCATCCTTTCGTCGGCGCCGTTCGACTGTCACTCGAGAGAGGGGAAAAAAAATCTGTCAGGCCAATAGTGCCGAGTGAAATCTACCTAGTGTCAGCCCTTCGGTGCCGGATCTCCTACTTCAGCCTAGTCGGGGTTGGGAAGATTCCCGTTCTAGTCCGTCTGCGCAAAATTATTGGTCCCGGCCTATGAAACCATTAGTACTTGGGCCGACTATCAGCCACTGAGAAAAATAGAAAAGAAACAACTCTCGTCGGATGAATTTGGGAGCCCCTGTAGTGATCTGTACCTTTCTAAAAATTGTGGCTTGTTAACGGGCACAACGTTAGGAAGTCCGACGTTTTAAGGCGTGGTCCGATTTTTGGCGTTTCGCTTGTAAAGCCTGATCCCGGTCCAAATTTTCCGGCAGGAAGGGTCGCCTCTTGTCCCAATCAACCGTAGGAACCGATCATGCTTGATGATGCCCCCTCACTCGTTGTTGGAAGTGACACCGATGATCATAATTCCCAAGATGAGTCCTTGAGTCTCGATGATGACTCACAGACGTGCAGCAACGCGGCACTGACTTCCGTAGAGATTGGTGTTGTCTCGTATCTGGTAGGCCCGTATGGACACACGCCCCCTCAATGATCCGCGCCAACTCGCCCTTTATCGTTGTATTGTTACCTGTCAGATCTCACTCATGATCTCAGTATTGAGGTCCGTGCGATCCTGTTTTTTATCACTGTATTAAGATTCGTGCGATCTCGCTCTTGGATGCTACATTGTGACCCGTGTGTTCACACTCTTGATCGTTGTATTGAGATTCTCGCTCTCTCTCTCTTGGTCGCCGTATGAAATTTCGTTAATGAACGGTCAACAGATTGATTGGCGCTATCTAGCCTCCGAATGAACTGCGCGTTTTCTCTGACGGCTTATCAAAAGGCCCCCACACTATTTAGTTCGCGATCCGTTCGCGAGGTGATTCATGCGGCCTCATTTCCAAATTGGGTTTCTTGGTATCCCACGCTATCTCGCTTTTAACTGGCTCGCACAGTAAATCGAGCAATCTCATTCCTGATAGGATTGTGCAATGTTGTCTCTTCTTTGATTGGCTCGCACGGTAAACCGCACAATCCTGTTTCCGATAGGATCGAGCAATGATTTGCGCTGTCTCTTCTCTGATTGGCTTACACGGTAAACCGCGCAATCTCGTTTCTTATAGGATCTCGCAATGCTTTGAGTTGTCTTTTCTATAATTGGCTTGCATGGTAAACCGCGAAATCTCGTTTCTGGTAGGATCAAGCAATTATTTGCGCTGTCTCTTCTCTGATTGGCTCGCATGGTTAACCACCCAATCCTATTTCTGATAGGATCGCGCAATGATGTGTACTGTCTCTTCTCTGATTGGCTCGCACGGTAAACCTTGCAATCTCGTTTCTCATAGGATCGCACAATGTTTTGCGCCGTCTCTTCTCTGATTGGCTGGCATAGTTAACCGCCTAATCCCGTTTCTTATAGGATCTTGCAATGATTTGCGCTGTCTTTTCTCTGATTGGCTCGCAAGGTAAACCACACAATCCCGTTTCCGATAGGATCGCACAATGCTTTGAGCTTTGACCAGCACGACAGCCCCCGCGCTCATTCGTACTTTGATCCACTCCCTCCCAGTGAAGGACCCCCACTTTTTTCTTGACGAAGCGATCCCCACTCGTTGTTAAAAGTGCTCGTATCTCCCGCCGGTCCGTATATCTGTGAATCACACGTTGGTCCGCTCGATAGCGCACTCGTGCATCCTTCTTGATTGGCCTCCCAACCCTCCAAACAGGTTAGACTTTCCCTCTCACACGCCCTTCCATGTGCGTAGTCGCCGTTCATACCTTTCCCCGACTTGTCCTCCCGTCGAGCGGCGCCCTCCTTGTCAGTTCGTTCCAAGTCATCTTCATGAGCATGTACACCTTGTGTGCCCACCCGTTCGCTTAGCTAACCATGTTTGTTCGCTTTCCGTCCATCCGATATGCGGACGAAAACTCTCTCGTCGCCCCCTGGCTCTGCACACCCTGTGCGCTGTACCGTGCGTGGCTCCGTGCCTGTGTGCGGGCTCAACACATCTGATGTGCCCGTTCATTTAGCTCACCATATCTGTTCGCTCTCTGTCCATCCGATCTGCGGAAGGAAACTCTCTCGTCGCCCCCTGGCTCTTCACGGCCCATGCGAATACCGTGTGCGGCTCCTTGCCTGTACGCAGGCTCAACACATCCGATGCGCCCGTTCGTGCACTTGTCTAATGCCCCCCCGGAGTCTCCGTGCTCCAGTCATTTCGTGCTAGCACACGCAATGTGCCAGCCCGTGCACCTATTTTGTGTGCCCGCCCCCAAAGGTTCCCAGTGCACTTAAGAGCTAGCACACATGTGCTAGCTCTGTGCGTATTCCGGACATGTCCCTTGATCTTGAGCCCAGTTGGGCTTTTAAACTTTGTTGGACCCAGCCTCACGTGGGGCTCAATACCCCTGCCTCCCGAAATGTTGGTCGCTGTCGAGGAAGTTGCAGCGCCCCAGTACTGACCCTCCTCCCGAATCTAGGCCCGGACCCATTTGGGCCCCGAAAGGTCACTTAGCACATCAAATGGGCCTTTCAGTCGGGTCTCGAGGCTGTTCCAACGCCCCGGTACCAGGGCTACACCCGAATCTCATTACAAGCCTGTTCTGACCCTTAATGGTCCCCATGCGGAAATTAACAAGACCCAACGTTGAAATTTGCAAGGCTTGGCACCGAGAGAATTAGAGACTTCCCTCCAGAGCGCCCATTCGCAGTCCAAATTAGAGGCTCCTCTTCAGAGCGCTCATTTCTAGTCCAAAGCTCCCATTTTCAGCCCTAGACCCAGCGACCTCTCCTTGAGTATACTCACGGCCCGAATGTAAAGGCCGCATCAAAGCTGACGCAATAATTTCCTTCGTTCTTTGTGCTGTAGTAATTCCCCATTTTCGCTGCTTCCTAGTTCACATGAGCGCTTGCCGCAAGAGCCGGATACCCTTTCTTGTCTCACATGTCGCTAAAGCTCGAGCGTGAGTTCAGGTCCCCTGTTCCCATCATCCGGCTGACGCCTTCGGCATCTCTCCTGATGTCGTAGTATTTTCAGGTTTTTCCAATAATAAAAATTCATAGTATCATCGGAAAAAACTCCCTTCGAATCAGCGAACCATGTTTTTTCGACATTCCGAGAGAAGGTTAACAACAGTCGTATTTTTCATCACCACTTCAGGACACCTTTCACCACTTCAGGATGCAGCCTGCCTAAACAGGTTGTTTTCAGGGTCTTCGGACCTTTCACCACTTAAGGATACCGTTCACCACTTCAAGATGCTACTTGCCTTAACAGGTGATTTTCAGGGTCTTTGGACCTTTCACCAGATCATGACCATTTAGGATTTTTAGACTGCCAAAATCTCTCACTTCACCACTTCAGGATACAGCCTGCCTAAACAGGTGGTTTTCAGGGTCTTCGGACCTTTCACCACTTCAGGACCATTCATGATTTTTAGACTGCCAAAAAATCTTACGTCAGAATTTTAATTTCAGAATTTTCAGCTACCCGTTAACTGCTTGTGGACGTTTCGGTCCAGATATTTCTCATGCAGTCCCTCCGTCACAAATATTCAATGACAATTGTGCCCAAGTGGGTCATAGCGACTGAAGACGATCCCCACCAAGTGCCTTTTTCAAGGAAGTAAATGGCGGTGTAAGGCTTGAGCCGCCTGACAACAGTCCCCCCCTAATTCTTGACGTCCCCGGCGAGCTATCTTCGAATATCAAGGAGAAGAAGAAATTTTGACTCCTAGTTTTTACCAATCAACCCAAGATCTTTCCTCACCGTTTTCGCCGAGTATTTTTCTTTCGTTTTTTTTTTATCGCTCCGCTTTTTCTTAATCATCTTCCTTTTGACCCATAGTTTTTTCTTAATCTTTCGACGTCGCTTTCCGTGGTGGTGTCTATCCTCACCTTTGCCTACGACTATCGCTCTCTTAATGACCTCTTTAATCTTGCGTTTCCTCTCCTTCCTTACCGTGACCGACTCTGAAACCTTCGTTTCTCTCTCTTCATATCCTTTCTCCGGCTATTTCTTATGCCTAAAATCTTCTCTCGCTTCCTCTTTGTAGGCGTAGGTAGACGACTTAGGTTCCTCAGCGAGCTCTACCAGCTTCTCTTTGACCTCTTTTTTTTTCCTTATCCTTCTTCAAGTTCGGGCGGGGTTTGTGTAACTTTTCTCCTCGCTCCCTAAACATCTTTAAACCCGTGCTGGACACCGACTCTTTCCATCTAGCCCCGTATAGCTCCTCAAGCAAATAAGGTCCTTCTTCCAATCTTTTAACCACACGGCAAGTTCTCATCCACCTATTTGCCTGTTTCTCTGATCACGTCCTTTCCAGAGCAGAATCGTAAAGTAAGACCAAACATCCGATAGGTATACCTTCTTGCCTAACTCATAGATTTTTATTTCACTTTTCCTTGTCCTTCTCTCTCTGAACTTTCAGTCTTTCTACTGCGTCCAGAGTGCTATCCTCCAGTGTCTCAGCTATCTGCCTAATCCTGACGCCCAGTAACTGTTCTCGAATCGATACCGCGTCCCAATCAACTTTGGTCCATGAATCCATGTAGAATTCTATGGGCAAGGGACAATAATTCGGGTACCCAGTGGTGGTTCGAACAGTAACGTTATCCTCCCTAACCACAAACCTAAGATACTTTGGCCACTTCTTCTCTTTCCCCACACACAATTTGATGAGTGCCTTTACTAAGGATTAATGCTCCCTTTCTACAGGAACGTTAGTCTGAGGATGGTACGCCGTAGATAGCGACACTCGGATCCCTGCCCTTTGTAGCAAGGTTTGAAGTTCCTTATCCATAAACTCTTATCCTCTATCCATGACGATCTTTTCGACATATCTGTATCGGATGATATACTCTGTCAGAAACTCCCCGACCGCTTTCGCCGTCTTTCTGGCGTAGCGCCGACGCTTTCACGAACGTAGTCATGATATCCCTGATATCCCTGATATCCCTGATATCCATGATATAATTCATTCCTCCCTCTCCTTGGGCATGTTAACTAAGTCCACATGAACCTTCTGTCCTACCGCTGTCGGATAAAAAGGAAACAACGTTTCCTTGTATTTGACTACCGCTTTCTTCTTGCATTCCATGCAGGTTTGACCATAAAGCTCTACATCTCTATATAGGCCATCCCACCAATAGTGATTCCTAACCTTCAAACGTCCCCTTTACTCCTCTATGACCTCCAACGATCCCATCGTGAAACTCATCAATTATTTCATTTCGCTCCTCCTCGTCAGACGATCTCTTAAAATGGTGTCCCGCCTTAAGACAATAATGTTGAGTCTCCTTCCTAAGTTTATCCTCGACCTTCTTTTGGTGGTACTTACCAGTATGGAGGTTCCCTAGGAACGAACGACGCCACTATTGCTAGGCTTCATTCTCACCAAGCCTATTTCCATCCGCAGGAACTTGTCGACCCCTCCAGGCAACTGCAAGTCCCGTTCCCGTAATGTAATCCGTGACAATCTATCTGCTACAATATTCTTGCCCTAGATATGCGCTCAACTACGTAGTCAAACATTCTTATATGCATAAGTCACCTAGTTATCATAGGGTTCGCCAAGGAAAAGTCCTGCTGTAATACAGTGATCACTGGTGTAGGATCGACTCGCAAAACAAACCTTCATTTGTAGATATAGTGTCTGAAGATGTTAAGGTAATGTTACACTCCTTAGACCTCTTTCTTGAATTGAGAATTTTTTTTTTGTGGTGTTCAATATTTTACTCTCGAACCTGAGAGGTCTCTCCCCGCCGTCAAAGTCTTATTGAGCCAAAACCCTTCCTATGGAGGTTGACGCTGCGTCAATACAACCTACGAATGACCTGTTCTCCTCGTCTTCAAAGTAAGGAACTCAAAAAACCTGCCCTCCATCCTTAAATTTATCTTTCAGGGTTTTTACCGAGCCTTCTGGATCGCTCGTCGAATTTCACTTTGCTCCTTTCCGTAATAACCTTCTTAAGGGTTCCGCTTTCTCAGCATATCCTTTTATAAAATTCTTCCAGAAACCAACCCCTCCTAGAAATTGTCGTATATCCGTAATATGCCGCAGGGGCGTTGGTCAATTCATGAGTTTTTCAAGCTTTGCGAGGTTTGGACGCCTGCCGTTCCTATCGCAAATGTAGTTCGTTCCTATCGCAAATGTTTCCTAATATTTTGATGGAGGACACAACCCACCGACTTTTGGTCCCGCTGATAGTGAGATTCACGTTTTCTAGCTTCATTAATACGTTCTTAATGTTCTCAACATGACTCATGACGAATTTCCTTACCCCAGGCCTTACCTCAGTCTCATCCTTCTCATATGGCCCCTTGATAGGAAAATCGTATAGGAAAACCTCACTTAATTGGGTATAAACTCTCCTAATACCACGGCCATTGCTTTTTGGAAGACCTCGACACCATTGGTCTACCCCATAGGCACCACCATCACCTGGATCAATCCGAGGGGAGTGTGCATTGCGGTTAGGTGTTGATCTCTGTGATCCAGCGGAATGTCATCGTACCCCGAGAACAAATCCCAGACGGAATAAATAGAGCGCCATGCTGATCCTTTGGCCAGACGATCTGAATTCGAAATGGACCCAACATCTCTAACCGTAACTTTGTTCGTTCTCTGAAGGTCTTGTATCCATCGTAGCTTCCCGTTTGACTTCCTTATGAAGAACAATCTTTTCGCATAGGCGCTCTCACAGAGCTCGGCTACGAATGTCTTGATTTTTTCCTTCATCAAATCTACTATCATCCTCTTTTCTTTCTTAGCGCATTTCCACCCTACGTCATTCCACGATACGTGTGGAACCGTGTAGATCCTTGCCGATTTAGCATCCCGTGGGTCTATTCGTCCTCTCTCTACGTCATAAAATGCCATGGCCTTATCGCAAGCTCTTAGTGTCTCAACTATTGGCTCATTTTCCTCCTTTGTTATGTTCTATCAATCTCTTTCAATCTTTTGTCAGTAACCCTCTGGCCCTCAGTGGCATTCCATTCCCTAATCATCTGCGTTATTTCCTCCTCAGTGATCTCAATTTCCCCAGTCATGTCATGGGTAACTGCACCCGGTTTAACCCTTTGAGCTATAGTTTTGTGTTTCTTTCCCCCGCCGCGTAAGGGAATTCCTCAAAAAAAGAAAGATTTATGCATCCCCCGAATTCCTCGTCATCCTTCTCTTTCGGGTAAGTGACACCGTTTACCACACACGTGTTTTTTAAGTCCTCGACCTCTATCTTGTTTCCTTTTACCTTATGTGGCCCCAAGGTAAGTTCCTCAGGTACCATTTGACAAGTCCGTGTCATTAGTTGACCCTTATTTTGCAAGGAAACTTTGTGACGCTTGTCGAACTCATTCACTGTCTCTAGAGTGACTCTTCTGCTAATTGTGACCCATCTATAGTGATTGTCTGACTTCCATCCCGCCTATTTTAAGTGGTAGCGTTGCCGTGTGTCAACCAAGTTCTCTCAAGGATTAGTTATGAGGAGCAATGCTCGACCGTGAAGACGGACACATTGACCTCGACATCTGCCACCACTACTTTGGCTTTATGATAAACTCCAAGCGTCGACTGCCTTAGCTTGATAGCCAACATCATGGGCATGGCGACACTCATGCCCACCTCTAACCCAAACTTTCATGCCACTTTGTCCTCACAGATAGTAGATTCTGATCCATCATCCATGATAGCGTCCATCTTAGACCCGTTTACCGTAGCCTTTAACTTCCCACTATCAAGGACATAAAAGTAGCTATTTTTTTCCTACGCAGTCTTCTCATCTCTCTCCTTCATCCTTTCGGTCGACAGTACAAAGGTCTTCACTTCCACCTTGGATTCTCCTGTGGCAGTCGTTTCTGACAATGATACCTTTGCCTTCTTCATCATCCCTATTGATTTATCCCTAGCTGGAGCGCAACCGACTATAAACTCCTTGAGAATGATATGGATGGCCATATCCATCGCTCTTCTTAGAGACTCTCTAAGGTCGACTTCATCTGGTGAGCCTTCAACTGGAATTTTATAGACCCTCTCTTTCTAGGGGATAAGGGTGACTTGGGCGACTCCACGTGCTCATCCGCCATAGATTGGTCTCTGTCATTTTTTTTTCCCTGACTCGACTTTCCTACCCCTTGAGCAAAAACGAGCGTCACGTCACCTCTCGCAATCTCCTTAAACTTAATAGAGGAAATCCCGATCCTCGGGTTTTCAGGTATTTCGATAGTCTCATCCTCAAAGGTCACTATGGAGACCTTCGGGGCTAGGGACACTTCTGCTTGCTTAACTTTCGCTTCATTCATCCTCCTCCTTCGAATATTAACGTTTATTTTCATCGAGGGCAAGAAGGGTATCGATATTCCTTCATCCGCCCACATCATATATTTCCTATCATGTAACTCGATGATCCCTTCCTTTAATGCGTCTATCATGGTCTGATAATCATTTTTTTGTGGTCCTCATCACCACAATACAAACAGACTTTGTCGTTCCATGTCTGCCTGGGGTTAGGATTCCCCTTCTGCCGAGTTTTTGGTCGTGGCGTAGATTTAATGGATGTTTCCTCCTTCTTCTGATTACTACCCTTTAACTTCTCCATCTCAATTTTCAATGTCTCAATCTCCTTTACCATCTCCTCTTCACGCCTCTCTGGTTTCCTGGCTTCTACCTCGTCTCTAGACTTCCAACGACTGTCCTTTGTGTTCAAATATTTGGAAGATCCCCATTCTCTATCATTCCTTTTCCAATCCCCTCGGCTTCCCTTCCTTCATTCTCCATCACTCCTGCTAGGCTCATTTCGTCTAGGAGAACCAGAGTCCCTTCCTTCTATCTTTACCCTCTTTTCTTCAGCTGGGGGTTTTCCTCCTCCTCTCCCTGAGGATACCCCTTTCCTTAGGTTCTCGAGGACTTTCAACATATAAGATTTGGCATTCAACCCTTTGGTGTCATGGGCTAGAGCCTTCATATGTGCAAAGGTCAACCTCTGAATGGGAAGTACTGTAATGACCATCTCACGTTTCTCTCGTGGTAGGGTGCCCAAGAATATCCCGCATCTTTCTATCTCGCCTATAAAACCTTCTTCCACTAACGGATTCGAGGTTTTCTCATATCGCCTCACGAGAGAGCAACGACCTCAAGCTTAACCTAACGAGTGTCGGGTCTCCGATACAAAAGAAGCAAGACCCAACTACTAGCGGTTTGAGGTAGACACTTAGTTGAGGCTAATGGTGAAAGTGGACCTCGAGCTCTAGCCTCAATGGGTCCACGACGCTACCTCTGATACGGAGAGGTCTAACACGGTGTTGTGGTACGGACGGGCCAGGTACCAACGACACCCCATTGACTGTAGGATCCGCCCGAGGCTACTAGTGAGAAGCATCGGGACTCGAACAAAATTTTCGGACTTAGACATTAGCCCTGTTTTACGGGTTGGTAGCAGCGCAACATGTCCTATTATTCTAGACTAAATAAACACTCATTTTATTTATCCTGACAACTTGACTCCGATTTTTTTTTGTTGTCGCCAATCTGCTGGTGCGACTAACTTAACCTGTGTTGTTAACTAAGTTGAAGTTTTGTAGGTTACGTGAGCTGCAGACAACCCTCCCGTGGGTGACAAACAGAAAGGTTAGTCCAACGTGCCGATAGAACCCATCTACTGATCGACCGTGGTGCCGTTGTCGGGGAGGGTTGCCTCTCGGGACTTTGGCCCGCCTGTAACCGCAGAGGCTGGTAGGTGTAGGTGTTGAGATCCCCTTTACTTCGATGCTTACACCGAAAATTTCCCTTGGTGTGTGCAGGTATGGCGCGAAGCCCGACCTGTTTCGACGTTCCCGATGAGATTATCGATTTACATTTCATGAATTTATCTGCTTCCTTCTTGCATTTGCTTGTGATTGAGGGTGACGCAGAACACCTGGCCACACACACACACACATTGATTACAACCAAGAGACAAGATTAGAAGCAATCTACCTAGAGGAGATTTCACTGATGTATCTCCGAATGAATCGCAACACACATACGCATCAAGGATAGCTAAAAGATGAGATTAAGAGCATCTACACAAGAGGGAAGTTCACCGAAGTATCTTGGAATAAATCGCAACACACATAAGCATCAAAAACAACCAGAAGATGAGTTTGGAAGCAATCTAGCAAGGAGAAAGTTCACTGAAGTATCCCGGAATGAATCGCAACACATACAAGCATCAAAGATAGCCAAAACATGAGTTTGGAAGCAATCTAGCAAGGGGAACGTTCACCGGAGTATCCCGGAATGAATCGCAACACATACAAGCATCAAAGACAGCCAAAGAATGAGATTGGAAGTAATCTAATAAGAGGAAAGTTCATGGAAGTATCTCGGAATGAATCACAATACATACAACCATCAAAGACAGCCAAAAGATGAGTTTGGAAGCAATCTAGCGAGAGGAAAGTTCACCGAAATTTTCCGGAATGAATCCCAACATATACAAGCATCAAACACAGACAAAAGATGAGTTTGGAAGCAATCTAGCAAGAGGAAAGTTCACCGAAATATCTCGGAATGAATCGCATCACATACAAGCATCAAGGTCAGCCAGAAGATGAGATTGGAAACAATTTAACAAGAGGAAAGTTTACCGAAGTATCCTGGAATGAATCGCAACACATACAAGCATCAAAGACAGCCAAAACATGAGTTTGGAAGCAATCTAGCAAGGGGAAAGTTCACCGAAGTATCCCGGAATGAATCGCAACATATACAAGCATCAAAGACAGCTTAAAGATGAGTTTGGAAGCAATCTAGCAAGAGGAAAGTTCACCGAAATATCTCGAAATGAATCGCAACACATACAAGCATCAGAGACAGCCACAAGGTAAGACTGGAAGCAATCTAGCAAGGGGAAAGTTCACCGAAGTATCCCGGAATGAATCGCAAGATATACAAGTATTAAAGACAGCCAAAAGATGAGTTTGGAAGCAATCTAGCAAGAGGAAAGTTCACCGAAATATCCCAAAATGAATCGCAACACATACAAGCATCAACGACATCCAAAAGATGAGATTGGAAGCAATCTAACAAGAGGAAAGTTCACCGAAGTATCCCGGAATGAATCGCAACACATACAAACATCAAAGACAGCCAAAAGATGAGATTGGAAGCAATCTAACAAGAGGAAAGTTCACCGAAGTATCCCGGAATGTATCTCAACACATACAAACATCAAAGATAGCCAAAAGATGAGTTTGGAAGCAATCTAGCAAGGGGAAAGTTCACCGAAGTTTTCCGGAATGAATCCCAACAAATACAAGCATCAAAGACAACCAAAAGATAAATTTTGGAAGCAATCTAGCAAGAGGAAAGTTTACCAAAATATCCCGGAATGAATCGCAACACATGCAAGCATCAAATTCAGCCAGAAGATGAGATTGGAAACAATCTAACAAGAGAAATGTTTACCGAAGTATCCCGGAATGAATCGCAACATATACAAGCATCAAAGACAGCCAAAAGATAAGTTTGGAAGCAATCCTGCAAGAGGAAAGTTCACCGAAATATCTCGGAATGAATCGCAACACATACAACCATCAAAGACAGCCAAAAGATGAGATTGGAAGCAATCTAACAAGAGGAAAGTTCAACCAAGTATCCCGGAATGAATAGCAACACATAGAAGCATCAAAGACAGCTAAAAGATGAGATTGGAAGCAATCTAACAAGAGGAAAGTTCACCGAAGTATCCCGGAATGAATCACAACACATACAAGCATCAAAGACAACCAAAAGATAAGATTGAAAACAATCTAACAAGAAGAAAATTCACCGAAGTATCCCGGAATGAGTCGCAACACATACAAGTATCAAAGACAACCAAAAGATGAGTTTGGAAGCAATCTAGCAAGGGGAAAGTTCACTGAAGTATCCCGGAATGAATCGCAACACGTACAAGCATAAAGTTCAGTCAGAAGATGAGATTGGAAACAAATTACAAGAGGAATGTTGACCAAAATATCCCGGAATGAATCGCAACACATACAAGTATCAAAGAAAGCCAAGAGATGAGATTGGAAGCAATCTAGCAACGGGGAAGTTCACCGAAGTATCCCGGAATGAATCGCAACACATACAAGCATCAAAGACAGTCAAAAGATGAGATTGGAAGCAATCTAGCAAAAGGAACGTTCACCGAAGTATCCCGGAATGAATCGCAACATATACAAGCATCAGAGACAACCAAAAGATGAGTTTGGATGCAATCTAGCAAGGGGAAAGTTCACCGAAGTTTTTCGGAATGAATCCTAACATATACAAGCATCAAACA
>BFEA01000249.1:329873-341818 GCA_003427395.1 Chara braunii
ATGAGTTTGAAAGCAATCTAGCAAGAGGAAAGTTCACCGAAATATCTCGGAATGAATCGCAACACATACAAGCATAAAAGACAGCCAAAGATGAGATTGGAAGCAATCTAGCAAGAGGAAAGTTCACGGAAGTATCCCGGAATGAATCGCAACATATACAAGCATCAAAGACAACCAAAAGATGAGTTTGGAAGCAATCTGGCAAGAGGAAAGTTCACCGAAAGATCCCGGAATGAATCACAACACATATAAGCATCAAAGACAGCCAAAAGGTGAGATTGGAAGCAATCTTGCAAGGAAAAAGTTCATCGAGGTATCCCAGAATGAATCGCAACTTATACAAGCATTAAAGACAACCATAAGATGAGTTTGGAAACAATCTAGCAAGAGGAAAGTTCATCGAAATATCCCGAAATGAGTTGCAACACAACAAGCATCAAAGACAGTCAAAAGATGAGATTGAAAATAATCTAGCAACAGGAAAGTTCACCGAAGTATCCTGGAATGAATCGCAACACATACAAGCATCAAAGACAGTCAAAAGATGAGATTGGAAGCAATCTCGCAAGAGGAGAGTACATCGATGTATCCCGGAATGAATCGCAACATGCAGAAGCATCAAAGACAGCCAAAATATGAGTTTGGAAGGAATCTAGCGAGAGGAAAGTTCACCGAAATATCCGGGAATGAATCGCAACACATACAAGCATCAAAGACAACCAAAAGGTGAGATTGGAAGCAATCTAGCAAGGGGAGAGTTCACCGAAGTATCACGGAACGAATCGCAACACACATAGGCATCACAATCAGTCAAAATCACAGTTTTGAGAGGTGGTCTAAGCTAGAGGAAGGACAAGAAGATGTAGAAGGAGGGGGAGAAGTAGGAGAAGTAGGAGACGAAGGAATAGAAGAACAAGAAGAGGAAGAAGAAGGGGAGGAAGAAGAAGGAGACGAAGAAGAAGAAGAAGATGAAGAAGAAGGAGAAGAAGAAGACTTCTTCCTCTTTCACTCACCTCTTGCTGGTCTCTAAGCAGGGAATTCCCAGGCTTGGTTGTAGCTCCTAAGGTATGGCTCCCCTTCCTCCCAAGTTCTCTCCTCCTCTTCTCACACCTCATCTCAAACTATGGCAGGTTCTTAGCTCAAAGGCTATGGAGTCCTTGCCTTTAGGAGAGCCAAGGGGACCCCTTATAGCCTCTCCTTCTATCTCACAGCCTGAGGGCTATGGCGGACCGCTCTCCTCACTTCCTTTTAGCCTGTAGGCCTTCTTCCTCAACCCTATCACCATAGCCAGGCTTCAGGCTAGCTCCGACTCTCATCTCCTTGCTTCATTCCACTAGGATTCTCTCATGGACTCATTTAGGCAGCATGGGCTGCTCTCATGCTCAAATGAGAGTGGCGGCCTGCACCCTCAGCTTATGTAGGTTGAAACTGGTGTACCGCCCTGCCTCTAGGCCTCCCCAAGTGCCTCTAGGTGGACCGAGGTACGCCCAAGGCCAAATTTTCGGTTTTGGCCTCTCTGGAGGTACCTTGGCTTCATATTGGCCAGGTACATGCAGTCCGGGTGGCTGGTACCTCCTCAGGCTCCTCGGACTACCCCTTCGCCTACCCCGGCCTCTTTTCACCTCTAAAAGAGCTGCCTTTTGGGGTACCCCCACCCAAACTGTAGCCTTTACTGAAAATTAGGGGCCTAAAGGCCCATTTCTTGTCTTTTTCCTGGTCTATGCCTCTTTTGGGTAGGCCGTTTCATTTTTCCAAGTGGCGGCACAATCTCAGCCTTGGATTTGGCTGAGATCCATGACCCCCATCATTCCGAGCTACTCCCAAGCTCCCCTTGGCCCAAACTTGAGCCTTTAACTTCAATTTTTAATTTTTTGGTGTATCTGGTCCAAGCCTTGGGCCAAATACTCAGTTTTGTCATTTTCCTCTCTTTGTTTTTCCCTCAATTTTGATGCCACCTCATTCCGGAGCTAGCCGTTTTGTGTCAGCCCACAAAAAACGGCTAGATCTCCTCCACCATGAGATCAGATTTCATACCTATGGCCCAAAAGAAAACCGGCCAACGCACATCAACATTTTTTCTTATTTTTGTTGCTTTAATTCAGATATTGCAGAGATAATGCCCCAAGGGCCATATCTCTGCAATCTAGACTGCCCTCCTAGGATCTGGGAGGGATTAGGTCATCATTGAGACCTGCCAGTACCTACTGCTGCAGTCCCAATCTGGCGGCACATTTTCCTCCCCCCATTCCTCCTCCTTTGTCTCATTCTCCCCCCTATTTCTTCCATTTTTTCTCTCATTTCTGATGGGGCAAGTGTCCAACAACTATTTTTCTCTTTCTAGCTGTTGGGCCCCCTCCAAGTTATGATTTTACAGCCGACACGTGGCTGTTATACCTCGGACCGCAGTAGTGGCACCCCCAAGGTCCTAGGGGGCTCCGTTTAGCCACCGCCGCTTCCAGTTTGAGGCCCCCTTGCTCCGATTTTTTCCGGCCAGCCGCTTCCTCATATGGGGGCCCTCGGAACTTTGTTTTTCTTGGCCTGGTTGGTTCGGAATAACCCGGACTGCTGGTCGGGCCCCCTCACTGCCGCTACTCGCTCTTCTCTTTTCCCTTGGCACCTCTCGTCGGCGCTTGCCGCGGTGGTACTTAATATTTTCGTCCGGGCCCCCGGCCCGGACGGCGCCGCCCCACTTAATATTATTTTACTTTTATTGTCATTATACCTGATCCACGTTTCCCTTGGGTCATCCCAGATACCCTCCGTATTTCCCTCGTCACGCCCGCCTCTTCCATTCCGTCGACAATTCCTGTCGACGCCCGACTTCTCCCCATCCTCCTATTACTCTTAGTTCATACCGTTCCTCCGACGTCATCCGGGGTGACGACCCGTTTTTTTCGTTGGGTCATCATGCATCCCCATCGTTCAGTCGTCAGTTATTCCGCCGACGACTCCCGACACTCAGTCCCGTCGGTGGCTCCGGACACTCAGTCCCGTCGATACCCGTCCCGCCGGTGGTTCTGCTGGTGCCGCAATTTTTCCCCAGTCTCACGTGGTCCTCGGCACTTCGCCCTGCCGACACCATGTCTTTCCTCGGTCTCACGTGGTCCTCAACACTTCGCCCTGCCGACACCACGTCTCTTCGAGGTGTTCCTACCATCTTTTCTCCTTACGGCGGTCTTCTCCCCTCGTTCTTTTCGCACCTCTCCCACCGTTTCTTCCCCGGACGCGGATCTCAGATTAGCTTGTGGCCCCCTCGACTTTTTTGTCGCTACGTCCTAGTGGTCCACCTGACCCGTCTACCTTTTCTCATGTCGGCACCCCGCGTCCAATGGGACCCGCGTACGTCCTATGTCATCACTATTTCCTTGCAGTCCTCTACCGCCTCCCGTTTCATCAATTTCTACTTGGCTCATTGGTCCTAACGACTTCAAGCCGCATCGGGATTCCTCGCGCCTGCGCCTGTGCCTTGATCCTCCCATCCTTCTTGCATCCGATTTTCTCTGCCGTGCACAAATCGGCCATATATAGTCTCTCGAGTGGTGGGAAGTTATTCGAGACTCACCAGTCCCGACATATTCCCCTCACTCATTCGTGATGTCCTCATCGCGCACCAATCTATAGTTAGTGGGGATTTTGGAGTGATAGACAGACGGAGAGGGGGGGTGGTGGGTGGGGTGAGTTGGTTAGTTAGCTTGTCAGGGTTCTCTTTGTCTTTTCCCATTCTTTTCTCAGGTCTTTCTTTAAATTTTCGCCCCTTGGCGCGGGCGAGGGTATGGGGGAGTCGAGGTTCTTCTTCGGCTTCTCTTTTCTCTCACAGCTTAGACCAGGTTGCTCATTTCAATCATAGCTTTGCCTCTTTATCTTTCCCTCAATCGCGACACGACCTTCCTCTTTAGTCAACTCTGTATACCCAGCAGGGTAACCCATAATTCTTTCGACTTCAGTAACATGAAGCAGACGAGACTCTGCCTGCTTCATGCACTTAACGAATGACATGCTCGCTTTATTCCCTGGGTGACAATTTGTTGTCATGACACAATTGGTTTTCTCATTATATGCCTTGGAATTGTTCATAGAAAATTGTAGACAAGTTTTCGGATGTGACTTAACGTCAGGCATTTGCTCCGGACGGGGGATGTTCGTCCAGTACAACTGCCGCCTTTACTGTGGTGATACCCACTTCGAATTGATGAACACAGGCACAACTTCCCTTAAGTGCTTCGTAATCTCAAATTTATCTTCCCATTCCATTGAGGAAGCACTCTCAAACATACAACATTTGGATTTCATCCAATCATCACTCTTAGAACATCCACCGATGTTTTGCTTTTTTCGGCCTGTGCAATCCACATCTTCAATTCCCTCCCCCCCGAGGCTCAGACATAGCCAAATCCACATACATTCTTCCCGGGTTATTCTTCCCGACTTTTCTCAGGTTCTGCCAATTCCGCATGCATATCATTCTCTGTCCGTTCTTGCCCTTTGCTTAATTGGCTTTCCATGTACAAAGCTTGACTCATTCCTTGTATATTTATTTTTTAGACGCCTTGTCAGGCCTCCTTCTCAAGTCCATACAAGCCAATTACTCATCCATTTCTCATCCTGCCAATCCTTTTCTCGGGTCCATGCAAGGTCAATCATACCAATTTTTTCTTCCCCAGTCATCTTGCCGGGTCCTTTTCTCAAGATCACATTTATCACTTGCTCAAGTCTTTTCTGCTCTGGCTGTCCTGCCAGACCCCCTTTTCTCAGGCCCATGCTGACTCAATCACAAGTTTCTTTCTTTCCTGGCGTCTTGCCAGACCTCCTTTTCTCGGGTCCTTGCAAAACCCAATTACAAGTCTTTTTCCATGCGTATTTATTGGTAGATGACACACCTTCCCCCCACTCAAAACGCAATGTCCCCATCGCACGACTGGTTCTCACTCGGAGGTACGCAAATCTTTGGCCCGCCGACCGCAAATCAAGGACACAAGCCCATCCGCTTCACAAAAGGAGGAGTGATCAGTTCCTCCCCAGCGGGCGACGCCTCATCCTTCTACCTGGTCCGACCTTTCTTCTCTTACGTGGCGAGCGCCAATACGAAGGTTCCTCCTCACGTCTGTCAGGCCGGTCCAATCCAAGCCTGTAAGGGCCTCGTCTAGCCGTAAGAGTGTTCCTCGCGAATCGTTCCTCCCGAGTGGTGATTTTCTGGATTTTGGCCTCTTTCTTTCAAGACAGTTGGGGCTCTCAATCAGTCCGCGAGTGCAGTTACGAAGACCTCGCAATTAGTCCCGAAACGGTTGTAATGTTCCGGCAGAGCACTGTCAATGCCCCGTGGTGGTGGCGGACTCCACCCGATACCTCGCCCAACCTCTCCCCTTGGACAATGCCGCCCAACTTAGCGCGGACAGCCGTGGTCCGATCCAAACGGCCATGCCACCTCTCTATGACATGGTGTGTGGTTGAAGAGTAGCAAAATAGACTTAGATGAGAATGACTCTCTTGCCTTTTGACGTTTAGGCGTTCAGCAAGAGGCGCAGTTTGAACTCCCCAACTAGAGCTCATTGTCGGGGTTGGTTCCGGACGACCGTCACTGATCCAAGTGGTAGGTGCCTTGGTCCTTTAATCCGCATCCCCTTGAAGAGGGACAGGTCACACTGAGACTTTTTTCCTCAAGGGATAGAGGTCTTGGGGTCGCGGTGCATGCACCGGTATCCCCCTCTTGCTGAGGCCAAAGACTAGAAGAAAGGAGAAATTTCATTTCCATATCCATTCCATGGTCGGCCCGACGACCTTTCTTCCAAGTTGCCTAGGGTCCCCTGTTTATGCAATGCAATTTCCAATACTCAATCCAATTCCAATGCTCAGTCTCCTTCCCATGCTCAATCTCAGTCSAGTGCTCAATGCAATATCTCTTCCAGGGCTGAGTCCAATATCTTTTCCAAGACTGAGTCCAATATCTTTTCCAAGACTGAGTCCAATATCTTTTCCAAAGCTCAGCTCTTCCAATATCATGCATCTCAAGCAGCCATGCAAGGGGACCCCAGTGCCAATTCCAAAGAGTGATCCTTGTCAGGGACCATTCCGAACAACCTGGTTAGGGTCGTTCTTTCCAATTCCAAGTCGAACAGCCTGGTTAGGGTGATTCTTATCCATTGCAATCGGACAACCTGGTTAGGACCATCCTTATCTATTCCAATTGGACAGCCTGGTTAGGACCATCCTTGTCCGTTTCAATTGGACAGCCTGGTTAGGGCCATCCTTGTCCATTGCAATGTTAGCGCCCGAGGGGGGGGGCCTCGATGACACTTATCCTATCTGGTCTCGGGGGTTAGAAAGCGGCCATCTTCTTGGGTTTTTACGCATGCTTCTTCCTCTTCCTCATAGCATTTGTCATTCTTATGTCCATTCATACATCCGACTTAGCGTCTAGTACTCAAGCTGAGGGTTGCAACCTCAAGCAGCACTAGCCCGCCCGGTCGTTCAACCATTGCAAATGGTGTGTGTCCTCACTGTTTTCTCTTTCTCTGATTCGCATGTGTCTTGCTGTTCTGGACTGATGTGGGACTTGTTGGATTAGGCTCCTAGGGAGGAGTGTTCTTCACACCTCTTCACCCATAAGTCCCCTAACCTCTCCCAAGGACTCGTGCAACGACTCATTCAATCGTGGATACGCAATTTAAAAGAAAAACTCTCACCATTAATTTTTCTTCCAACCTTCGATAGTTCACATGCCCTTGCCCGTCTTAAAGTTAATCATCCCAGTCCCTTACCACAAAAAGACTCCCATCTCCCGAAAGGATCAAGTACTTATACAAAGTAGCACTAGTCACCCATCCTTTAACTAACATCCTTAGCCCAAAGGTAGTTACGTCGCAGTCCGTCCAAAAAAATGAGGAGACAAAGTTCGAATGCAAAGACAACATTACAGACTCGTCTCAACTAGATCCCTCTGTTTTCCCCTTGCCTTTCCCTTAGCCAACCCAACCATCCACAGTTCTATCCTGAGTGCACAAAAAACTCTCGTGCCCTTCCCTTAAGAAGCAACCACTCGTACGAAGTAGCACTGAATGCCCAGTCCTTAGTCATCTCGAGCTTAGAAAGTTATCCCATCTCAATTCATTCAAAAAGGAACTCAAGTGCGAAGTTCAAAATGACAGTTCTGACTGCCCAGGTACCATCCCTCCCCAATTTCTAGCTCGCCCCCATTATGCCTATTGTCCCCTTTACTGTCCCGCTGCCCCGTGCCGAGCCTCCCTTCTTGCTCGATCCTCCATTTCCTGCTACATTTGTCTCTTTATTCCCTGTAACTGAAGGAGCGTCCCTTCCGAGAAGAAGGTCGTTGGGGATAAGTCCCCTCCCCTGCTCAGCTTTTCCCTGCCCTTCATCGCCCATTGGTATTGTAAGATAGCGCCCCATTGATCAAACCAATCGCTGAAGGTTGGCCCGAACTCTGTTATCCATTTGTCCTTTTCTTTCCCTGAATCCTCCTCCTTTCCCTGAATCCTCCTCCTTTCCCCGTTCTTCCCTGGTGGGTGTTGTCACCTCATCCTCTTCTTCCCCGCTGCTGAGATCTATGACCTCAATAGGCTCCTCCTCCTCCAACCTTTGCCTTTTCCCCGGGTTCCTCTCTTCCTCACTGCTGGTATCGCTTTCAGAGGGGAGGACTATCGGCTCCCCTTCTCTCAGTGGCGACGGTCCCCCGGTCCCTTGTTTTTTGCCCCCTCTGTTCACAACCAGATTGTGATCAAATCCCACATACAATTTCCTTTTCCTGGAGCTCGATTCCCCAGCCTGCCTTGATGGCTGTCCCCCAGTAGGCCTGTTGATAGCGTTGCTATCGTTTTCATTTCCAAACTCTATTTTTTTGTCTTTTTCTTAGTGTCTTCTTCTTGCCTGCTCCTGTCCATGCACAACAGTCACCCCAACCCCTCATACGCACACACACCCTTCCCATTCCCATTTGCCGATTTGCAAGCCTTCCCAGAACCATTGCTTGCCCTCATGCGGTTGGCGATCCCATCATCCCTTTGACCCTTTGGCACTTTGCCCCCACACATAGGCACCCCATGTAGACGGTCCCCAGAGTTGTCCCACAAAAACTATAGTATATTTCGGGCTTCCATCCTCATTCACACTCAGCCCAGGCAGTCATCCTACGTCCCCCCGGAAATAAGACACACAAACGAGCAACCCCTGTGCTCATGAACACTACCACAGGAAGACGGTCCACACCCATAACCGGCGGTTTGCCTTTCAAGCTGCCAAATCCTCTGTTTCCTCGTCATGAGCCTCTTGTAACCATTGTTCCACAGGATCCCTGCTCAAGAACCTGACCAACCTTTGTCCCGGGAATGACCCCCTTGTGCTAGTGCCATCAAGGTCTTCAAGTTCGAACGTGTTCAGTCCTACCCGCTTGGTGATCCTGTAAAGCCCTTTGAATCTCCTTCCCAACTGCCCAGACCATGTGCTTTCAAGGGTCGAATTCCTGACTAGCACCTTTTCCCCCACATGGAGCGGCTCCTTACGAATGTTCTTGACCTGGTCCCACCTTGCTTTGTCCCTCATTCGACTATCCATTACACGGTTAACTACTTCCTCCAGTGCCTCCTCATTCCTGGCAATTTGCTGGCAACGTGCGGTGATTAACTCTTCTGTGGTCAAGTGCGGGTCGTCATCTAGTCTGTTCCAGGTGGGAATCAGGGCCTTTACTAGGAAATCGATCTCCCTTTTATACCATAGTTCCGCTGGAATGCATCCCGTCGTTCTCTTTGGTGTCACGTTCTCAGAAAAGACTTCCTGTCTAAGGTACCGCGGCCAATTTCCCAAGTCATCTGCGGCGAGCTTAACGATTGTATTTTTCAAGGTCTGGTGCCCCCTTTCTACTGGTGCATTTGCCTCAGGATGGTAGGGCTCAGTAATCTTGATTGGTACACACAATATCTTAAGCCTGTTCAACACCTCCTGGTTAACGAATTTTGTCCCATTATCTGCTATAAACCTGTGCACTGAGGGGTGTCTTAGGTAGAAGTCTTCCACCCAATCGGCCACTGCTTTCCCTGTCTTCCTCTTGAGAGCTACGGCCTCTACGTAGCCACTGAGATTGTCCCTTGCATCCAATATGTATATAAACCCAACCGTTGATACGGGCATAACCGCAAAATCGAGGTGAACAAGGTGCCCGAGTACAAGTACCCGAGTGGGTCTAAGGGGTTCGTAAACCCGTGCGGAGCTCCTCTCTTGACATATCAGACACGTTTGACAGTACGTTGCGACCATGCCTGCCATTCCTGGCCAGAAATACAAGGGCACGATCTTTGCAAGTGTCCCCTTTGACGACCGGTGACCTCCAGCTAGCCCATCATGCATTGCCTGAATTACGTCCAGCTGCCTAGACCTCCCACAAACGACACGCCTAGGCATCATCCCTTCCTCTTTCTTGAACAGGTGAGCGTTTCTTAAGACATACTTCTCAGCTTCCTCCCTTGCCTTGGAGCTGACTTCCGTGGGTTGTTTGTTCCATACAAGCAGCAAACCGATTTCTCTAAAGACGCCCTCATACATCTGTATGAGGAAGAATTCTTGTTCCTTCTGATCTGTATCCTGCTCCTCCCGAGTCTGGTTGACTAAGTACTGACACTCCTTCTGCGCCTAGGTTTCGGCCAACGTCATCACGGCGTCCCGTCCCCCTTCCACGACCATTGCCATCGGTTCCTCTCTGGCCCCTACTTCTGCTCCCCACGAGTCCTTTTCCTCTTTGCGCCTGACTGTGGTGACTGGTCCTTCCCTGAGTTCTGCGACTACTGCAGGCGCGCCCTTTTCCAATGTCTGAATCAGCAACTGACCTGTTGTAAGCACTGAGTCGGCCATTTCGTTATCCACAACAAGGGCCCCCCCTTCGCATTCTAGGAAGACATCAATTGATTCCGCATCCTCTACTCTCTCTGGCATGATACATACCCTGCTCAGCCCATCTGCCCTGTTTCGAAGCCCCGCAATTCGCTCGACCTTATAGTCGAATTGCCATATGAAGCCTATCCATCTGCCGACGGTTGGATCTATAGGTTTGTAATTCTTTAGAGCCCCGACGACGTTGGTGGGATCGATCCTTAGGATAAATCGCCTTCCAAACAGGTATGCCTGGAAGGTCTTAAGGCAATGCAGGATCGCTAAGACCTCCTTCTTGAACTGTGAGTACAACTGTTCTGCTGAATTCAGGGTCCTACTTTCAAATCTCATTGGTCTTTCCTTGCCCTCCTCGTTTTTCTGTATCAATACCCCTCCTACTGCCATTGGTCCGCCATCTGTTTCTAAGATGAAGGGCCGTCCTGCTTCGTCATTGAAGTAGGGTGCCGCTAAAGTAACCTGATCGGAAGACAGGATATCTTTGAAGGTCTGGGCTGCCGCCTCCCTATCCTCAGTTCATTCCATAGTACCCCATTCAGTGATCATTGCGCGGATAGGCTCAACTATCTTTGCAAATCCTTTGATGAAGATTCTCCAGAATCCGACCACCCCTAGGAAGGCTCGTACTTCCGTTGTGGTGCGCAGGGGTGTTGGTCATTGAGAAATCTTATCCGTCTTTGCTGGGTCGAGTTTCCTTCCATAGGCCCCACAACGAAACCCCAGTATGGTTACTTTCGGGACGACTATGATGCTCTTGGGTCCGCTTGCAGTAATATTAAAAACTAGGAATTGTTGGAGCAAGTCCTTAATATCCTGCAAGTGGTCCCAAACAAACTTCCGTACGCCCGGTTGGACCTTCGCCTCGTCCTTGTAGCTTGCGCCTTTTACGGGATTATCATCTATATAAGGTTCACACTTTTTCGGAAACATATCCCCTGCAACGGCGAGCATCCTCCTCTGCGCTTCTGCTACCGCATTTGTGAAGCCCATAGGGGTCATTTGCATCTGCAACTGCCCTACAGGGGTGTGCATTGCGGCATACGGTCTATGCCTCGCATCAAGTGGCAACTGGTCGTATCCTGAGTACAGGTCTATGAGGGAATAAATGCTCCGCCCAGCGTGAGATTCGGCAAGCAAGTTCGTCTGTGGGAGCGAGCCTGCATCCCTAATTATTACCGCATTGAGCTTCTGCAAGTCCTGAATCCAACTGAGCGTCTTGTTGGGCTTCCGAAAAACGAACCATTTGTTCGCGTAAGGGGATGCGGTGGGCTCAGCCACGAACGAATCATCTTGGCCCTAAGCAGGTCAGTGACTTCCGCTGCTATCCCAAACTCGTAGGCAGACCCTTTATCATTCCAGCATTCATGCTCTACCGTGTTAACCCTAACCGGAGGAACTAGCTTCGCGTCCAACCGCCCTTTCTGGTGATCATTGAAGGCGAAAGGTAAATGAAACTCCTGACACGCCTTCCTTATCAACTGAGTTTCCTCTGCTGTTAGAAACCCTTTCACTCCTATTTTCATGGTATCTGCTACCTCGTCTGGTATGCGATGCCCTTCCGTTGCCCGCCTCTCCCTTATAACCCGTAGGATCTCTTCTTCTTTTTCCATGGCCTCTKCCCTTGATGTTTCTACTAGGATCGAGACCGGCTTGGCCTTCTTCCCTACAGGTTTGTACTTTCGCACACTCCCTTCTGGGATTGTTCTCCTAAAAAATGAACGGTCGGGATTGGCCTTGCCACCTCCAGGGCACGGGGTTGAAGACTGACAACCTTCTCATTGAGGCAGTAGCCTTTCTGAATTTCTTCTTCAAATCTTGCAAGTGTTGTCGGATCTACCCCAACTTTATGGTATCTAATAGTTTTGATGAGCTGCAGGAAGTCAGGGATTTCGAGTACTACTTCTGTGGTTTCCTTCCGTCCCTCCTTTGGCTTGGGCAGGCTGACCCCAAGTTCAATCTCCGACTCCTTTTCTGCGAGCATGACTCCTAGGACCTCGTCCTCCTGTCTCCTTTTCTTTAGAGACAGACCCATTTTGATCCATTCCTTTTTGCTAAAC
>BFEA01000249.1:357882-368993 GCA_003427395.1 Chara braunii
AGGAAGGAAGGAAGAGAGAGAGAGAGAGAGAGAGAGAGAGAGAGAGAGAGAGAGAGAGAGAGAGAGAGAGAGAGAGAGAGAGAAGACAAGAAGAACTCCTAATGTATTCAGCTCCCCTTAACAACATCCAAACGTCGATCACCCGTCCCATAGTGAGAGATTGAATAAGTATATTTTGGAATAACATGACAATGAGAAGCACGACAAATGAAAAACACATACTCATAGGGAAGGGGATCATCTAAACAAGATCCGGAACATCATATCAAACATGAATTTTGACAAAGAGAGGCTAGACTAGTGGAAGCACATGCACAAGGAGAAGTGATCAACAAGGTGAGGATCCGGAATACCACATCAAACATAAACTTGACAATGAGAGACTAGACTGGTGGAAAATACATGCACAAGAAGAAGAGACTAACTAAGCAAATATCCGGAACATGAACTTGACAATGGGAGACTAGACTAGTAGAAGCACATGCACAAAGGAGAAGAGCTCAACTGAGTAAAAGATCCAGAACATGAACTAAACAATGGGAGACTAGACTAGTGGAAAACTCATGCACAATGAGCAGAGATCAACAAGGTAAAGATCCGGAACATGAACTTGACAATGAGAGACTAGACTAGTGGAAGCACATGCACAAAGGAGACGAGTTCAACAAAGTAAAAGATCCAGAACATGAACTTGACAGTGAAGACTAGACTAGTGGAAACCACATGCACAATGAGTAAAGATCAACAAGGTAAGGATCTGGAACATAAACTTAACAATGGGAGACTAGACTAATGGAAAGCACATGCACAATGAGTAGAGATCAACAAGGTATAGATCCGGAATATGAACTTGACAATGGGAGAGTAGACTAATGGAAAACATATGCACAATGAGTAGAGATCAACCAGGTAAACATCCGGAACATGAACTTGACAATTAGAGGCTAGAATAGTGGAAAGCCCATGCACAATGAGTAGAGATCAACAAGGTAAAGATCCGGAACATGAACTTCACAAGGAAGGATTAGACTAGTGGAAGCACATGCACAAAGGAGAAGAGTTCAACTAAGTAAAAGTTCCGGAACATGAACTTTGCAATGAAGGATTAGAGAAACACATGCACAAAGGAGAAGAGTTTAACGAAGTAAAAGCTCCGGAACATGAACTTGACCATGGGAGACTAGACTAGTGGAAAGCATCTGCACAATGGGTAGAGATCAACAAAGTAAAAGATCCTGAACATGAACTTGACAATGAAGACTAGACTGGTGGAAAACACATACACAATGAGTAAAGATCAACAAGGTAAAGATCCAGAACATGAACTTGACAATGAGAGACTAGACTAATGGAAAGCACATGCACAATGAGTAGAGATCAACANTGAGAGACTAGACTAATGGAAAGCACATGCACAATGAGTAGAGATCAACATGGTAAAGATCCGGAACATGAACTTGACAATGAGAGACTAGACTAGTGGAAAGCACATGCACAATGAGTACAGATCAACAAAGTACAAATTTGGAACATGAACCTGACAATTAGAGACTAGACTAGTGGAAAACACATGCACAATGAGTAGAGATCAACAAGGTAAATATCTGGAACATGAACTTGACAATTAGAGACTAAACTAGTGGAAGCACAAGCACAAAGAAGAAGAGTTAAACTAAGTAAGAGCTCCGGAACACGAACTTGGCAATGAAGGATTAGAGAAGCACATGCACAGACGAGAAGAGTTCAACTAAGCAAAAGCTTCGGAACATGAACTTGACAATGAGAGACTAGACTTGTGGAAAGCACATGCACAATGGGTAGAGATCAACAAGGTAAGGATCCGGAACATGAACTTGATAATTAGAGACGAGACTAGTGGAAAGCCCATGCACAATGAGTAGAGATTAACAAGGTAAGGATCCGAGATATGAACTTGACAATGAGAGACTAGACTAGTGGAAAAGAAATGTACAATGAGTAGAGATCAACAAGGTAAGGATTCGGAACATGAATGAGAGACTACACTAGTGGAAAGCACATGCACAACGGGTAGAGATCAACAAGGTAAAAATCCGGAACATGAACTTGACAATGAGAGACTAGACTAGTGTAGAGCACATGTACATGAAGGGAAGATCATCCGGAACATCACACCAAGTATGAACGTGATAATGAGCGGCTAGACTAATGAAAAAGCACATGCATATGAAGGGAAGATCATCCGAAACATCACACCAAGTAGGAACATAACAAAGAGATGCTAGACTAATAGAAGACACATGCATATAAAGGAAAGTTCATCCGGAACATCACACCAAGTAGGAACAAGGCAAAGAGATGCTAGACTAGATGAGAAGCACATGCACATAGAGGAAGATCATCCGCTACATCACATGCTATTACATAAGTGAAAACAAGAGTCTAAGTAGACAAGATCACCAGAGTTGAATAAAAGGTCATCTATGAAAGAAGCGCTATACTGCCTACTTGTGTGAGTGTGAAAAACACAAGTTTGGAAAACCCAAACCACCAAGATAGCATCAAGAATCATCCATGTGTGAAGCGCTACACTACCTACTAGTGTGAGTGTGAAAATCACCAAGATTGCATCAAGAAGCATCCATGTGTGAAGCGCTACACTACCTACTAGTGTGAGTGTAGAAAACACAAGTCTGGAGAGCCAAAATCACCAAGATTGTATCATGGATCACTCATGGGTGAAGCGCTACACTACCTACTAGTGTGAGTGTGAAAATCCCAAGTTTGAAGCTCCCAAATCACCAAGATTGCATCAAGTAGCATCCATGCGTGAAGCGCTAAACTACCTACTAGTGTGAGTGTGAAAATCACAAGTTTTAAGCTCCCAAATCACCAAGATTGCATCAAGTAGCATCCATGTGTGAAGCGCTACATTACCTACTAGCGTGAGTGTGAAAATCACAAGTTTGAAGCTCCCAAATCACCAAGATTGCATCAAGAAGCATTGCATCAAGAAGCATCCATGTGTGAAGCGCTACACTACCTACTAGTGTGAGTGTGGAAAACACAAGTTTGGAGAGCCCAAATCACCAAGATTGCATCAAGTAGCATCCATGTGTGAAGCGCTACACTACCTACTAGTGTGTGTATGAAAATCACAAATTTGAAGCTCCCAAATCACCAAGATTGCATCAAGTAGCATCTTGTGTGAAGCGCTACACTACCTACTAGTGTGAGTGTGAAAATCACAAGTAGAAAGCTCCCAAATCACCAAGATTGCATCAAGTAACATCCATGTGTGAAGCGCTACACTACCTATGAGTGTGAGTGTGAAAATCACAAGTTTGAAGCTCCCAAATCACCAAGATTGCACCAAGAAGCATCCATGTGTGAAGCGCTACACTTCCTACTAGTGTGAGTGTGGAAAACACAAGTTTGAAGCTCCCAAATCACCAAGCTTGAATCAAGAAGCATCCATGTGTGAAGCGCTATACTACCTACTAGTGTGAGTGTGAAAATCAGAAGTTTAGAGAGCCCAAATCACCAAGATTGTATCAAGAGGCATCTAGGAAAGAATCGGAGGACTACCTCCTAGTGCATAAGTGAAAGAGAAGAGTTTGAATAGCCTATGGAAGAGAGAAGATGAAGTAAGAGAAGATGGAGGAGAAGGGGAGGGAGATGAGGGAGATGAGGGAGATGCAGATGGAGAAGAAGGGGAGGAAGACAAAGAGAATGAAAGTGGAGAGGGGGAAGGAGGGGATGAAGAGGGGAGAGAAGAGAAGGAAGAAGGAGGGGGGTGAGGAGGAAGAAGAGGAAGAAGAAGGAGGAGAGGAAGAAGGAGAAGAAGAGGAAGAAGAAGAAGAAAGAGAGAAAGAGGAAGAAAAAGAAGAAGAAGAAGAAGAAGAAGAAGAAGAAGAAGAAGAAGAAGAAGACGGAGGTGAAAAAGTCTCTTCCTTCCTCTCACCTTGTTGGTTCCTTGATGCTGGTGTCCTCTTGATGAAGTTTCCTCTCGTTGCAGAATCTCCTTTTGGCTATGGCTCCCTTCTTTTCCAAGCCCTTCTCTCCTCCTCCCTTGCTTTCTCTCAGGCTATGGCAAACTCCCCCAGTTATGGCTATGGAGTCCTCCCCTCTAGGAAGGCTAATGGGGTTCCTCTAGCCTCTCCTTCTCTCCTACACCCAGGAGGGATATGGCGGATCACCTTCCAAGTATATCTCCCACCATCACTATCCTCTAGAGTCCTCTCCACTACCTCCTAGTCTCCTTTAAGCTCTCCCACTAGCATGGGCTCCTTCCTCCTCACTCCAAGTGCAAAGATGCTTTTGTGAGCTCACTTGGGCAACATGGGCAGTCCTCATGCAAATGTGAGAGTGGTGGACTGCATTCTCAACTTATGTAGGCTGAAACTAACAGTCCGGCCAGCCCATGAGCCTCCCCATGAGCCTCGAGGTGAACCGAGGTACCCCCAAGGCAAAATTCCCTCACTAGGCCCTCCTGGAGGTACCTGGGTCTCATTTTGGCCAAGTACATGCAGTCCGAGTGGTTGGTACCAACTCGGACTCCCTTTTGGCCTACTCCGGCCTCCTTTTTGCCTCACAAATGCTGCCCCCTTGGGTCCTAGTGCCCAAGGGGCATTTTTACTTAAAAGAAAAAATTCTTGTGGGCCTTTTTCTCGATTTTTTTCAAGTTTCGGCCTCTTTTGAGTAGGCCGGAGCATTTTTCCAGATGGCGGCACATTTCCAGCCTTGAATCTGGCTGAGATCTAAGACCAACAATAATCCGAGCTACCCCCTAGTAACCCTTGCTTCAATTTTGAGCCCCTAAGTCCAGTTTTTCAATTTTTGGTGCATCTGGCATTTTTTTGGGCCAAATGCACTGTTTTGTCATTTTCCCTCTTTTGTTTCCTTTCATTTTGGGCTGCCAACTCATTACGGAGCTAGCCGTTTTGAGCTGGCCCACAAAAAACGGCTAGTTCCTCTCTACCATGAGATCTGAGCTCAGATCCATGGTCCAAAAGAAAACCGGCCACTTCCTTTTTGCATTTTATCTCATTTTCAGTTTTTTAATTTAGATTTTATTGAGATATGGTCATATCTCTGCAATTCGGATTGCCCTCCCTCATTCTAGGAGGGATGAGGTCACTGTTGGGACCTCCCAGTCCTCACTGTGCACGTCCCAATAGGCCGGCATACTCTCCTCCACTTTTTTATCCCTTTTTGTCTCATTCTCCCTCATTTTTCTCTCATTTTTCTTTCTTTTTCTTTTATTTCTGTTGTGACAAGTGTCAAACTGTTGTGTACCCTCTTTCTAGGGCCTAGGGCCTCATTCAAGGCCAGGTTCATCCCTGTTATATGGCCGTTACATCTCGGATTCCAATAATGGCACCTCCATGCTCCGAAGGGGCTCCATTTTGCCCCCGTTTGCCCAATTTTGAGCCCCTTTTGCTCCGATTTTCTAAGGGCAGCCTTTTTCTCATGTTGGGCCTCTCAAGGCTCTATTTTCTTATGCCTTGCTAGTCCAAGATATCCCGGACTGCTGGGCAGCCTTCCCAACACCCTTATTTCACTTCTTTTTCTCCCATGACTCTCCCACTTGCTCCCACTAGTACTTCCACTAGAGGTGCTAATATTTTCCACCGTCTAGATCCTCGATCTCGACGGTGCCGCTTGCTTGCACAATTATTCCTTGTGTTTGCTCATGATCCCCTTGGGACATCCCAAGTCCCCGCCATTTTCCAACATGCTAGCTCCATTTCTTTGTCCGGCCGGCGACCCCGCCGACGCGTGTCCCGTTTTTCGATTTTTTATTATTTGGACCCATTTGGTCTCTGACAATATTTCGGACGGCGTCCCATTTTTGTTTCTTTGGGGCCCATTGCCCTTGGTGGTCCCATCATTTCTACATGTGTGCCGATTTTTCTAGGTTGTGAGATCTCATCTCATAGTTGCCGTTTACCGTCTTTACTTGCCCCTTACCGAAATTGCTCATTTCTAGCCTTCCGGGCTTGTTGTAGCCCATTCCCCTTTGGCCTTGGCATCCCCATGCAGTCCGTAATTTCTCGGACTGCAGTCATGACTGTTTTCTATACCCACAGCCCCACAACTTGCCCCATGCTAAAAGAAAATGAAGCGTTAAATTTTATACTGCATCCGGGCTCATTATTAGCTCCGGATGCACCTAGAACATGTGTTTTCTTTCCCCCATGCAGTCCGTTGCAACTCGGACTGCAATGGGGGTCAATTCGTTAGCCCCAATGCCCCACAACTAGCCCCTACTCAAAAGAAAAAGAAACGACCAATTCCCAAGTGCATCCGGCCTTGATTTTGGCTCCAGATGCATCTAAAACATGTGTTTCTCCTTATGCATGTATTCCGTTTTATTTCGGTTGCAAGAGGCCTTGATTTTCTTTGATTTTCTCTACAAAAATCAAAGAAAATCAAAGAAAATCAAAGTCCTTTGTAACCACCATATTTCAGAATGAATCTGGTCACGGATGAATCTCCCCAAGTGACCGTTTTTTACCGTTAAGGTTTTTTTCTTTTTTCTTTTCTTTTCTTTTCTCCTCCTTTCTTGGACAGTAGGGACCAGTCGGTCCCTACCTATGACAATCCCTACTGACGGCCAACTCACTTACTCCCTCTCACTCTTTTTGTCTTATTCTCCCCCATTTTCTTTTCTTTTCGCTCTTTTTTTCTAGCATGTCAAGTGTCAAGTGGCCGTTAAGGCCCTTTTCTAGCCTCTTCCTCTTAGTTTTGGCCCTCCCTATGCCCAAGGTGCAGTCCGTTATTTCTCGGACTGCAATAATGGCCTCCCCATGCCCATGGGAGCCTCCTTTTACTCCTACATTTCTCCCACAATGGTCCCTTCTACTCCGAGTTTCTTCCGGAGGGCTATTTTTCACATGGGGTCTTATTTGACTCTATTTTTTTGAGGGAGGCTGATCCAAGATTTTTCGGATTGCTCCCATGCCCCCTACTTCAGTTTTTTTTACTTTTCCTTTTTCTTTTTGCCTTCCCGTTCGTCACCAGTAGTACTTGCACTAGTGGTGCTAATATTCTTGGCCGTCAAGATGTCGATCTTGACGGTGCACCTTGCATTTATTATTTTTTCCTCATGCGGTGCCGCCGTTTCTTCTTGGGACTTTCACTTGTCCCGTTGGTGGTCCCCGACACTTAGTCATGTCGGTGGTCCCCGACAATTAGTCCCGGCGGTGGTCCCTGACACTTAGTCCCGTCGGCACTCCCGGACACATTTCGCCCCGGACGCCATTATTTTTACTTAGTCTCACGTGGCCCCGGGTGCCTTTCCCCGAGGTGTCCCATGCCCCTTGGGCGTCTTGTCGCCCCATAGCGACCTCTCTCCTCAGTCTTTCCTTGCGCCTTGTGCGTGCCGATCTCTTTTGGTCGCGAGCCTCTGCTCCAAGGCTCCCGTAGGTGGCCTCCATGTTGGTCCCTCATTTCCTGACTTCCCGTGGCCTCTAGGCCACCCATCTCTTGGCCTCCTCATTCCCTTATTGCTGTCGCGCTGCAATTGCTTGTTCAAAGGGCCCTTTGGCCTTAGTCTTATTGCATTCCAATGACCCTCCCGGCCTCCCGCTATGTTCTATGTGCCTCTGTTCTTGCGCTCGCTTGCTTGCCGTCGCTAGTTCTTTCCTCATGTGGTTCTCTCCTCAGGGCATCACTCCCTTCTGCGGCCTAATCCTTTGTCTTTTCTCTCTCCTGCTTCCTCACTCCAGATTTCTCTGTTGTGCACAAATTGTCTGTATTCAATCTCTCGAGTGATTGGAAGTTATTCGGGACCCACCAGTCCTGATTCATTCCCCCCACTCATTCACGATCTCCTCATCGTGCACCAATCTCTTGTTAGTTGATTTTAGAGGGATCGACGGGAGAGGAGGATGGGATGTTATGGGTGGTTAGTTTGCCAGGGTCCGTTTTGTTCTTTTCTCATTCCTTTCTCAAGGTTTTCGTTAGCTTCCGTCCCTTGGGGTGAAGGAGGGTATGGGGGAGTCAAAGGTTCTACAGCTAAGACCAGGTTTCTCATTTTCGTCATAGCTCTGCCTCTTTATCTTTTCCTCAATTGAGATACAAACTTCCTCTTCAGTCAACTCTGTATACCCAGCAGGGCAGCCCATAATTCTTTCAACTTCAGTAACATGAAGCAGACGAGGCTCTCCTCGCTTCATGCACTTAACTACTGGTATGCTGGTTTTATTCCCAGGATGACAATTTGTTGTCATAACACAATTGGTTTTCTCATTCTATGCCTTGGCTTTGTTGATAACAGATTGTAGGCAAGTTTTCGGATGCGACTCAATGTCACGCATTTGCTCTGAAAGGGAGATGTCCATCCAGTACAACCGCCGCCTTTGTTGTGGTGATACCCACTTCGAATCAGCGAGCCCAGGCACAACTCCCCTTAAGTGCTTCGTAATCTCAAATCTATCTTCCCATTTCATTGAGAAAACATTCTCGAGCGGAAACCATTTTGGTTTCGCCTCATTCATTACTCTTAGGGTCATAAAACATAATCCACTTTTCGGCCCGTGCAATCCATGTTCTCCCGTCATTCTTTCCTTAGTCTCATGCTTAGCCAGTTCCCATGTATTTTTCCCATGTCATTTTGTCCAGCTTACGTGCGTCATCCTCATTCGTCCTTTTTCGTATCTAGTCTTTAAAGTACGCGTTACTTAGTCCCTCTTATTCACATCTTTCTTCTGGCTTCTTGCCAGGCCTCTCTCATACTCATGCAAAGTCCATTATACCTGTATCTCTTTTCTAGGCGTCTTGCCAGACTTTTCCTTAGGTCTATGCAAAGCCAATTTCACATATCTTTATTTTTTGAACATCCTGCCACGCCTTCTCTCAAGCCCATGCTAGGTCAAATACTCATCCATTTCTCTCCTGGACATCTTGCCAGGTCTCTTCTCAAGCTCATGCGGAGTCATTCACACATTTTTTCCTCAACTGGACACCTTGCCAGACCTTTTCTTAAATTCATGCAACGTCAATTTCTCACCCGTTTTTTTTTTTTTTTTTTTTTTGGGACATCTTGCCAGACCTTTTCCCAAGCCTGCACAAAGTCAATGACTCATCCATTCTTTTCTTCTGGACATCATGCCAAACCTTTTCTCAAGTCTGCGCAAAGTCAATTATTCATCCGTTTCTTTTCTGGACATCTTGCCAGGCCTTTTCTCAAGCCCATGCAACGTCAATCACTCATCCATTCTTTTCTTCTGGACATCTTGTCAGACATTTTCTCAAGTCTGCGCAAAGTCAATTACTCATCTATTCTTTTCTTCTAGACATCTTGCCAGACCTTTTCTCAAGCCTGCGCAAAGTCAATTACTCATCCATTCTTACGCTCATGGTATCCTTCTCTTTTGCACGTTTTTTCTTCGGTAGATGGCACACCTTCCCCCCACTCAAAATGCGATGTCCCCATCGTACGACTAGTTCTCACTCGGAGGTACGCAGACCTTGGCCCACCACTGAGTAGACGGATGCCGGCCCATCAGCCCCAAAAAGGAAGGGTGATCAGTCTTCCCCCTGCTGATAACTCACCTCATCCCCTACTCCAGTCCGACCTTTTGCTGCTTACGAGACGGGTGTCATCACTGAGGTACCACCCCACATCTGGAAGGTAGGTCCAGTCCAAGCCTCCCAGGACCCCATCTTGCCGTAAGTGCTTTCTTATGAATCGTTCCTCCCGAGCGGTGTTTTTTTGGATCCGGCCTCTTCCTTTCAAGAGAGTTGGGGTTCTCTATTAGTATGCGAGTGCAGTTACGAAGACCTCGCGGTTAGTCCCGGAACGGTTGTAATGATCCGGCAGGGCGATGTCACTCGCCCTGTGGTGGTTGCGGCTTCCACCCGGTACCACGTCCGATTCCTCCCTCTGGACAGTGCTGCTCAACTTAACGCGAGTGGCCGTGGTCCATTCCAAACGGCCGTGCCGCCCCTCTACGACATGGCGTGTGGTTTGGGAGAAAAAATGAGACTTAGGAAAAAGAATGGCTCTCTCGCCTAAATGGCACCATGCCCTTGACGTTTAGGTTTCAACATGAGGCGCAGTTTGAACTCCCCGACTAGAGCTCGTTGTCGGGGTTGGTTCCGGACGACCAGCATCAATCACAGAGAGAGGTGTTTTTGTCCTTCAACCCTTATTCCTTCTTATGAGGAGCAGGTCGCGCTGAGACTTTTCCCTTAACGGGTAGAGGTCTTGGGGTCGCGATGCAAGCATTGTTATCCCCCTTATGTTGAGACTTGAGACTAGAAAAAAAGAAAGTTCAATCTCTTGCTATTTCCATGGTCGGCCCGACGACCTTACATCAAGTTGCCTAGGGTCCCCTGGCTATGCAATGCAATATTCGATCTTCAAACACTCAATCCCATGCTATTTGCAAGGCTGATTCTTATGGCTGGTCCGACAACCTCTCATCAACAAGGCCACCCACATGGCCGGTCTGACGGTCATTTTCTCAACAGCCATTTTTCAAGACTGCCCCTTCCGCCCATTCACTCTTCAATTCTCTCATTCCTCAGCACCCAATCTTTGTGACCGTCCCAACGGTCCCTGCCCTTCTCGGCTTTAAGGCTCCGCCTTCTTTATCTTGTCCTTCTCATTCACATCCTTCTTCCGCCTCCTTGGCTATTTCAGCGGCCGACCCACCGGCCTTTTCCATCTCTTCCGTCCATCCCTTTGGCTATTTCAATGACCGACCCACCGGCCTTTTCCATCTCTTTCATTCCATTGGCTATTTGGGGACCAACCCACCGGCCTTTTCCATCTCTCTCATCCATCCTTTGGCTATTTCAATGACCGACCCATCGGCCTTTTCCATCTCTTATTGCTCATTCCAACACATTCTCAATCAACCTTTCTCAATCAAATATGCAGGGGACCCCAGTGCCTATTTCAAAAGGAATGACCCTTGTCAGAGGCCATTCCCGAACAACCTAGTTAGGGTCGTTCTTTTCCATTTTCAAGTCGAATAGCCTGGTTAAGGCCATTCCTTTCCATTCTCAAGTCGAACAACCTGCTTAGGGTCATTCCTTTCCATTCTCAAGTCGAACAGCCTGGTTAGGGTCATTCCTTTCCATTCTCAAGTCGAACAGCCTGGTTAGGGTCATTCCTT
>BFEA01000249.1:371347-386305 GCA_003427395.1 Chara braunii
GAGAGAGAGAGAGAGAGAGAGAGAGAGAGAGAGAGAGAGAGAGAGAGAGAGAGAGAGAGTGAGAGAAGACATGAAGAACTCCTTATCAATTCAGCTCCCCGTAACAACAACCAAACGTCGATCACTCGTCTCATAGTGAGAGATTGAATAAGTATATTTTGGAATAACATGACAATAAGAAGCTAGACAAATGGAAAACACATACTCATAGGGAAGGGGATCATCTAAACGAAATCCGGAACATCACATCAAACATGAACTTTGACAAAGAGAGGCTAGACTAGTGGAAGCACATGCACAAGGAGAAGTGATCAATAAGGTGAGGATCCGGAACACCACATCAAACATAAACTTGACAATGAGAGACTAGACCGGTGGAAAGTACATGCACAAGGAGAATAGGCTACTTAAGCAAAAATTCGGAATATGAACTTGACAATGAGAGACTAGACTAGTGGAAGCACATGCACAAAGGAGAAGAACTCAACTAAGTAAAAGATCCGGAACATGAACTTGACAATGGGAGACTAGACTAGTGGAAAACTCTTGTACAATGAGTAGAGATCAACGAGGTAAAGATCCGGAACATGAACTTGACAAGAAGAGATTAGACTAGTGGAAGCACATGCACAAAAGAGAAGAGTTCAACAAAGTAAAAGATTCGGAATATGAACTTGACAATGAAGACTAAATTAGTCTAAAGCATATGCACAATGAGTAGAGATCAATAAGGTAAAGATTCGAAACATGAACTTGACAATGGGAGACTAGACTAATGGAAAGCACATGCACAATGAGTAAAATCAACAAGGTAAAGATCCGGAACATAAACTTGACAATGGAAGACTAGACTAATGGAAAGCACATGCACAATGAGTAGAGATCAACAAGGTAAAGATCCGGAACATGAACTTGACAATTAGAGGCTACACTAGTGGAAAACTCATGCACAATGAGTAGAGATCAACAAGGTAAAGATCCGGAACATGAACTTGACAAGGAAGGATTAAACTAGTGGAAGCACATGAACATAGGAGATGAGTTCAACTAAGTAAAAGCTCCGGAACATGAACTTGGCAATGAAGGATTGGAGAAGCACATGCACAAAGGAGAGAAGTTCAACTAAGTTAAAACTCCGGAACATGAACTTGACAATCCGAGACTAGGCTAGTGGAAAGCACCTGCGCAATGGATACAGATCAACAAAGTAAAAGATCCGAAAAATGAACTTGACAATGAAGACTAGACTAGTGGAAAACACATGCACAATAAGTAGAGATCAACAAGGTAAAGATCCGGAACATGAACTTGACAACGGGAGACTAGACTAATGGAAAGCACATGCACAATAAGTAGAGATCAATAAGGTAAAAATCCGGAACATGAACTTGACAATGGGAGACTAGACTAGTGGAAAGCACATGCACAATGAGTAGAGATCAAGAAGGTAAGGATCCGGAACATGAACTTGACAATTAGAGACTAGACTAGTGGAAAACACATGCACAATGAGTAGAGATCAACAAGGCAAAGATCCGGAACATGAACTTGACAATTAGAGACTAGACTAGTGGAAGCACAAGCACAAAGGCGAAGAACTCAACTAAGGAACATGAACTTGACAATTAGAGACTGGACTAGTGGAAGCACAAGCACAAAGGAGAAGAGCTCAACTAAGTAAAAGCTCTGGAACACGAACTTGGCAATGAAGGATTAGTGAAACACATGCACAAAGGAGAAGAGTTCAACTAAGTAAAAGCTCTGGAACATGAACTTGACAATGAGAGACTAAACTAGTGGAAAACACATGCACAATGGGTGGAGATCAACAAGATAAAGATCCAGAACATGAACTTGACATTTAGAGACTAGACTAGTGGAAAACCGATGCACAATGAGTAGAGATTAAGAAGGTAAGGATCCGAAACATGAACTTGACAATGGGAGACTAGACCAGTGGAAAACACATGCACAATGAGTAGAGATCAACAAGGTAAAGATTCAGAATATGAACTTGACAATCGGAGACTAGACTAGTGGAAATCACATGCACAACGGGTAGAGATCAACAAGGTAAAGATCCGGAACATGAACTTGATAATGAGAGACTAGACTAGTGGAGAGCAAATGTACATGAAGAGAAGATCATCCGGAACATCACACAAAGTATTAACGTGATAATGAGTGGCTAGACGAATGGAAAAGCACATGCATATAAAGGGAAGATCATCCAGAACATCACACCAAGTAGGAACATGACAAAGAGATGCTAGACTAATGGAAGACACATGTATATGAAAAGAAGTTCATCCGAAACATCACACCAAGTACGAAAAGACAAAGAGATGCTAGACTAGATGGGAAGCACATGCACATAGAGGGAAGATCATCCGGTACATCACATGTTATTACATAAGTGAAAACAGGAGTCTAAGCAGACAAGATCTCCAAAGTTGAATCAAAGGTCATCTATGAAAGAAGCGTTATACTACCTACTTGTGTGAGTGTGAAAAACACAAGTTTGGAGAGCCCCAACCACCAAGATAGCATCAAGAATCATCCATGTGTGAAGCGCTACACTACCTACTAGTGTGAGTGTGAAAATCACAAGTTTGGAGCTCCCAAATCACCAAGATTGCATCAAGAAGCATCCATGTGTGAAGCGCTACACTACCTACTGTGTGAGTGTGGAAAACATAAGTTTGGAGAGCCCAAATCACCAAGATTGTATCATGGATCACTCATGGGTGAAGCGCTTTACTACCTACTAGTGTAAGTGTGAAAAACACAAGTTTGGAAAGCCCAAATCACCAAGATTGCATCAAGTAGCATCCATGTGTGAAGCGCTACACTACCTACTGGTGTGAGTGTGAAAATCACAAGTTAAAAGCTCCCAAATCACCAAGATTGCATCAAGTAGGATCCATGTGTGAAGAATTACATTACCTACTAGTGTGAGTGTGAAAATCATAAGTTTGAAGCTCCCAAATCACCAAGATTGCATCAAGTAGCATCCATGTATGAATCGCTGAACCACCTACTAGTGTGAGTGTGAAAATCTCAAGTTTGAAGCTCCCAAATCACCAAGATTGCATCAAGTAGTACCCATGTGTGAAGCGTTGCACTACCTACTAGCCTGAGTCTGAAAATCACAAGTTTGAAGCTCCCAAATCCCCAAGATTGCATCAAGAAGCATCCATGTGTGAAGCGCTGCACTACCTACTAGTGTGAGTGTGGAAGACACAAGTTTGGAGAACCCAAATCACCAAGATTGCATCGAGTAGCATCCATGTGTGAAGCTCTACACTACGTACTAGTGTGAGTGTGAAAATCACAAGTTTGAAGTTCCCAAATCACCAAAATTGCATCAAGTAGCATCCTTGTGTAAAGTGCTACACTACCTACTAGTGTGAGTGTGAAAATTACAAGTTTGAAGCTCCCAAATCACCAAGATTGCATCAAGTAGCATCCATGTGTGAAGCGGTACACTACCTACTAGTGTGAGTATGAAAATCAAAAGTTTGAAGCTCCCAAATCACCAAGATTGCATCAAGAAGCATCCATGTGTGAAGCGCTACACTACCTACTAGTGTGAGTATGAAAAACACAAGTTTGAAGCTACCAAATCACTAAGCTTGCATCAAGAAGCATCCATGTGTGAAGCGCTGTACTACCTACTAGTGTGAGTGTGAAAATCATAAGTTTGGAGAGCCCAAATCACCAAGATTGTATCAAGAAGCATCTAGGAAAGAATCGGAGTACTACCTTTTAGTGCATAAGTGAAAGAGAAGAGTTTGAATAGCGCATGGAAGAGAGAAGATGAAGTAAGAGAAGATGGAGGAGAAGGGGAGGGGGATGAGGGAGATAGAGATGAAGAAGAAGGGGAGGAAGACAGAGAGAATGAAAGTGAAGAGGGGGAAGGAGGGGATGAAGAGGGGAGAGAAGAGAAGGAAGAAGGAGGGGGTGAGGAGGAAGAAGAGGAAGAAGAAGGAGGAGAGCAAAAAGGAGAAGAAGAGGAAGAAGAAGAAGAAAGAGAGGAAGAGGAAGAAGAAGAAGAAGAAGAAGAAGAAGAAGAAGAAGAAGGTGAAGAAGTCTCTTCCTTCCTCTCACCTTGTTGATTCCTTGATGTTGGTGTTCTCTTGATGAAGTTTCCTCTCCTTGTACAATCTCCTCTTGGTTATGGTTCCCTTCTTCTCCAAACCCTTCTCTCCTCCTCCCTTGCTTTCTCTCAGGCTATGGCAAACTCCCCCAGTTATGGCTATGGAGTCCTCCCCTCTAGGAAGGCTAATGGGGCTCCTCTAGCCTCTCCTTCTCTCCTACACCCAAGAGGGATATAGCAGATCACCTTCCAAGTGTTTCTTCCACCATCACTATCCTCTAAAGTCCTTTTGACTACCTCCTAGTCTCATTTAAGCTCTCCCACTAGCATGAGCTCCTTCCTTCTCACTCCAAGTGCAAAGATGCTCTTGTGAGCTCACTTGGGCAGCATGGGCGGTCCTCATGCAAATGTGAGAGTGGCGGACTGTATCCTCAGCTTATGTAGGCTGAAACCAACAGTCCGGCCAGCCCATGAGCGTCCCCATGAGCCTTGAGGTGAACCGAGGTACCCCTAAGGCAAAATTCCCTCACTAAGCCCTCCTAGAGGTACCTGGGCCTCATTTTGGCCAAGTACATGCAGTCCGAGTGGTTGGTACCAACTTGGACTGCCTCTTGGCTTACTCCGGCCTCCTTTTTGCCTCACAAATGATGCTCACTTGGGTCCTAGTGCCCAAGGGGCATTTTTACTTGAAAGAAAAAGACCTTGTGGGCCTTTTTCTTGATTTTTTTTAAGTTCGGCCGGAGCATTTTTCCATATGGCGGCACATTTTCAGCCTGAGATCTGGCTGAGATCGAAGGCCAGCAATAATCCGAGCTACCCCCTAGTAGCCCTTGCTTCAATTTTGAGACCTCCTAAGTCCAGTTTTTCAATTTTTGGTGCATTTGGCTCTCTTTTTGGGCCAAATGCACTGTTTTGTCATTTTCCCTCTTTTGTTTCTTTCCATTTTGGGCTGCCACCGTTTTGAGCTGGCCCACAAAAAACAGCTAGTTTCTCTCTACCATGAGATCTAATCTCAGATCCATGGCCCAAAAGAAAACCGGCCACTTCCTTTTTGCATTTTCTCTCATTTTCAGCTTTTTAATTCAGATTTTATTGAGATATGGCCCTTTGGGCCATAATTCTGCAATCCGGATTGCCCTCCCTCATTCTAGGAGGGATGAGGTCACTGTTGGGACCTGCCAGTCCCTACTGTGCAGGTCCCAATAGGCTGGCATACTCTCCTCCACTCTTTTCTCCCTTTTTGTCTCATTCTCCCTCTTTTTTCTCTCATTTTTCGTTCTTTTTCTTTTATTTCTATTGTGACAAGTGTCAAACTGCTGTGTACCCTCTTGCTAATATTTTCCTCGATCTCGACGGTGCCGCTTGCTTGCACAATTATTCCTTGTGTTTGCTTATGGTCCCCTTGGGACATCCCAAGTCCCCGCCATTTTCCTACATGCTAGCTCCATTTCTTTGTCCCGCAGGCGACCCCGTCGGTGCGTGTCCCGTTTTTCGATTTTTTATTATTTGACCCATTTAGTCCCAGGCAACATTCCGGACGGCGTCCCATTTTTATTTCTTTGGGGCCCATTCCCCTTGGTGGTCCCATCATTTCTACATGTGTGCTGATTTTTCTAGGCCGTGAGATCTCATCTCACCGTTGTCGTTTACCGTTTTTACTTGCCCCTTGCCGAAATTGATCCTTTCTAGCCTTTCGGGCTTGCCATAGCCCATTCCCCTTTGGCCTTGGCATCCCCATGCAGTCCGTATTTTCTCGGACTGCAGTCATGGCTGTTTTCTATACCCACAGCCCCACAACTTACCCCATGTTAAAAGAAAATGAAGCGTTAAATTTTTTAGTCCATCCGGGCTCAATATTGACTCCGGATGCATCTAGAACATGTGTTTTCTCTCCCCAATGCAGTCCGTTGCAACTCGGACTGCAATAGGGGTCAATTCCTTAGCCCCAATGCCCCACAACTAGCCCCTACTCAAAAGAAAAAGAAACGGTCCATTCCCAAGTGCATCCGGCCTTGATTTGGGTTCCTGATGCGCCTAAAATATGTGTTTCTCCTCATGCATGTATTCCGTTTTATTTCGGTTGCAAGAGGCCTTGATTTTCTTTGATTTTCTCTGCAAAAATCAAAGAAAATCGAAGTCCTTTGTAACCGYCATATTCCAGAATGAATCTGGTCACGGATGAATCTGGTCACGGATGAATCTGGTCACGGATGAATCTCCCCAAGTGACCGTTTTTTACCGTTAAGGTCTTTTTCTCTTTTCTTTTCTTTTCTTTTCTTTTTTTTGTTTTTTTCCTCCTTTCTTGGACAGTAGGGACTTGCCAGTCCCTACCTATGGCAGTCCCTACTGACGGCCAACTCACTCACTCCCTCTCACTCTTTTTGTCTTATTCTCTCTCGTTTTCGTTTCTTTTCTCTCTTTTTTTCTAGCATGCCAAGTGTCAAGTGGTCATTAAGGCCCTTTTCTAGCCTCTTCCTCTTAGTTTTGGCCCTCCCTATGCCCAAGTTGCAGTCCGTTATTTCTCGGACTGCAATAATGGACTCCCTATGCCCATGCCCATGGGAGCCTCCTTTTACTCCTACATTTCTCCCAAAATGGTCCTTCCTACTCCGATTTTCTCCCGGAGAGCTATTTTTCACATGGGGTCTTATTTGACTCTATTTTTTTGAGGGAGGCTGATCCGAGATTTTTCGGATTTCTCCCATGCCTCCCACTTCAGTTTTCTTTACTTTTTCTTTTCCTTTTGACCTTCCCGTTTGTCACCACTAGTACTTGCACTAGTGGTGCTAATATTCTTGGGCTTCAAGATGTCGATCTTGACGGTGCACCTTGCATTTATTATTTTTCCCTCACGCGGTGCCGTCGTTTCTTCTTGGGACTTTCACATATCCCCGCCACTTGTCCCGTTGGTGGTCCCCGACACTTAGTCCCATCGGTGGTCCCCGACACTTAGTCCCGTCGGTGGTCCCCGACACTTAGTCCCGTCGGTGGTCCCCGACACTTAGTCCCGTCGGTGGTCCCCGATACTTAGTCCCGTCGGCGTTCCCCGACACATTTCGCCCCGGACGCCATTATTTTTACTTAGTCTCACGTGGCCCCGGGTGCCTTTCCCGGAGGTGTCCCATGCCCCTTGGGCGTTTTGTCGCCCCATAGCGACCTCTCTCCTCAGTCTTTCCTTGCGCCTTGTGCGTGTCGATCTCTTTTGGTCGTGGGGCTCTGCTCCGAGGCTCCCGTAGGTGGCCTCCATGTTGGCCCCTCATTTCCTGACTTCCCGCGGCCTCTGGGCCGCCCATCTCTTGGCTTCCTCATTCCCTTATTGTTGTCGCGCTGCAATTGCTAGTTCAAAGGGTCCTTTGGCCTTAGTCTTATTGCATTCCGATGGCCCTCCCGACCTCCTGCTATGTTCTATGTGCCCCTGTTCTTGCGCTCGCTTGCTTGCCGTCACTAGTTCTTTCCTCCTGTGGTTCTCCCCTCAGGGCACCACTCCCTTCTGCGGCCTAATCCTTTGTTTTTTCTCTCTCCTGCTTCCTCACTCCAGATTTCTCTGTTGTGCACAAATTGTCCGTATTCCATCTCTCAAGTGATGGGAAGTTATGCGGGACCCACCAGTCCCGACACCATAATAATGCGGAAGATTCATTCACATTTGAACGTTGAGAGAGAGAGAAAGAGAGAGAAAGAGAGAGAGAGAAAGAGAGAGAGAGAGAGAGAGAGAGAGAGAGAGAGAGAGAGAGAGAGAGAGAGAGAGAGGGCGTAAGGGAGTGTCTAACGTCGAGTTTCGTGGACCAAAATTGGTGTCAGACACTCTCTGACGCCCTCTCTCTCTCTCTCTCAACGTTCAAATGTGAATGAACCTTTCTATCACATTTCAACGTTGGAAGATTTGAACGTTGGAAGATTCATTCACATTTGAACGTTGAACGTGGAAGATTCATTCACATTGAACTTTGAAAGATTTGAACGTTGGAAGATTCATTCATATTTGAACGTTAAGAGAGAGAGAGAGAGAGAGAGAGAGAGAGAGAGAGAGAGAGAGAGAGAGAGATGGCAGACTGCGGCAAAACAGTCCGTGCAGTGCAAGAGACCCGCAAAACATGAGATCTCCCACGTTCAAAAACCATAGCGAGTTTTCATAACAAAACTGCAAAATTGAGCATCATGCCGAATCCCCCAACCGGTTTCACCCGCCCACACGGGATCGTCAGGAGGGTGACTCCAAGTAGAGTCTTTCTGCTCTCAAAAGGGAAGACTCCTGCCTTGTCTTCCGCTATATATCTCTGTATCTTGTCAAAAAACGTCCGTCCGTCTTTGGCCCGTGTCCAAGAAAAGCACCACCTCGTCGTGAAGAACTAAAAACAGAAAGTCCTGAACCCGCCGATCAATACTCGTACCAGCGTTTACAATTCCTGTTATCCTCCATCATGGTATGCCCGTACCCTGTATCTGACTACATCCCAATTCAGTGGAAAACAGGAAATTCCAAAACTTCAAAATTTCAAAATCCCAAAAGTAGTTCCCGTCCGCCTTTCGGGAACCCAGCGCCTACTCGCGCCAACCCAATAGTCTCCGCCTGCTATCCTTCGGACACCAGTACAAGGTCTGGTTGAATCTCCGAACGAAAATATCGTAAATAAATAAATAAATAAAAATAGATAAATAGCAAAACCCGACTAACTAAACTTTTGAATGTTCCCAGGAATCGAGCCAGAACCGGGCTCACACTTCCCCTGGTGGTAGGTGTCTATCCAAACACCGGTGCTGGCTACTCGGCTAGCGATCATCGTCCTTCCGTTCAAAACTTACCTTTCCTCCGTCGCTTCATCCATCCTGCAGTGCACGTCATAGCTGCTAATAGACACCGCAGTGCTCGGTTTGGCACAGCCTTGGCCAACTCGGCCAAGGCTCCGAGAGAGACCTCCGGGGGGTATTCCCGGAGGTCAGCTTCGCAAATGGCATATCCAATTGCCCCAATGACCAATTCCTTGTTCGTGGTGTGATTCCAAAGTCTCTTCAGAATGGTGGTTAACACAGCCTTCTTCACGCTTTTGGCTGTATACGAGTAAAAATCCTGCATCGTCTGGAAAATCAATTTTCCAGTTTCGTGCAAAGATTCGGTGTTCTTAGTGCTCGGTATATAATGGATATGTAGTGGTTCATTACAGATCATCATCGTTCTTCCTACGAAATGCCAAGTTATCCCACATTCGTCCTTACGAATGATCTCCAGGTTCCGGTCATAGTTCTCCTCAAACGCATCAAAGAGGTTATTGGGATAATCCCCATTGTTAGTATTTCCCGGAATCCCAGCTATGATAGTGATATCGTCTATCACCCGCCATCCCCCAATCAGTCTCCTATCAGAGCCGAGTTCCTGGATGAATCGGAGCTCCCCCATCGCGAAGGTAATCGAAGCAAGAATAGGGCTAGTTGACTTCCCCATTGGTATACCGAAGACCTGCTTCACCAGCTTGTCACCACATCTCACCACAGCATGCCGGAGGTCATATCGAGCTCCTTCCATCACCAATTTCAAACTCATGCCTACATATCCATCCATCTTCCCCTTGTTATTGCCGATGATGCACAATTTCCCCCGTCGTGATACCCTGATTTGCTTGCAACCTTTGTCCTCGTAGATCCTCAGCAGTTGATGAATGACTTGTTCCACTGCTCCATGTGGTATTCTGGTAAACATCTCTTTGATGTCGTAGCAGCGTCCGACCGTTATTTCGCATCCTGCCGCTTTGAAACGTTGTGTCATCGCCTCCAGCTTCTCTAGTAATTCCGCTATGGAATTCATATAGAAGGTACAGTTCGTTGGTAATCTCTTCAGGCATGTATGTAGTGCTCTAGCTATCCTTCGTTGTCCCAGTCCCACTGGGTCGGCTGACGCCGGTGCAATAGGTCTCCAGCGTGTGATATCTTTGTGCTTCGGTATAACATAGGCAGTTCCCAGGTGTCCATCCGGTCTCCAGTTACCAATCTGGGTGATCCCGCTCCTCTGATAGTCTACCCTGCTTCCTCTAAGAATCGTCTCCTCGGTGTCTAGAGTTCCCACAAATTCGTAGTTCGCGTTCCAAGAGAAGGTCTTGCCGAAGCCATGCCTATAAAGCACCGGGCATATTACCGCCGTGTTCCCTTGGTTTCTATCAATCGGCGTAAGTACAAGACCGTCGAAGTGCCTCCTCCAAGTTCTTACGTCTTCGTTCGTCCAATCTGCAGTCCCGACAGATAGCTCAGTCAACACCACGCTAGGTTCAACATGTGGTAGTTTTTCGCACTTAAGATGCCGAACCGCTTCGAAGATAGCCTTAGCAATCGTTTGTATCTCACCTGCCTTCACTGGTCTTGTCACATTCTTCGAGTTTTGGACAAAGTCCGGAACCTCCAGATCTGAAAATCTAATGAGAATGTGGCCATCCATCTTCGGAAGTGCCCTGCCCCCACACGGACAAGGATGTTCATCTACGCTTGCATACCTCTTTTGATTATGTATCAGCTCCCCAACGTTCTTGTTGCGTAGCCATAGTACTCGAATCCGGATCTTCACGAAATCAGCCAGCGGTTTATCCTTCACCAGGTCAGTCACCAGATTCTCGGTCGTCTCCCTGACCCCGACTTTATGTATCCATGAATCAAAAAACAACTTTATGTTCACCTGCTTCCTCACACTAACACCGGTCTTTTGGGCGATGATTCTGTCCAGCTTGGTACGTAGCCGATGCTTTGTCCGTTTCTCCGAAAAGAACTCAGAAGTTCTGTACAGCCCAATCAGCTTTTTGGTCGGGAGCTTGATCATCTGAGTATCCGGTCTTGGTCTTCTCAAAAGAGCAGTGAGCATGGCCCTGTTCCGTTCAGTTGTCGTCTTTGCCCTCACGATTCGCTTTAGAATCACCTCGCCTCCCTGTTGCAGCTTTGCCTTAGCGTGCCGCAGTAGTGTCCTCTCTCCACAGACTTCAATATTCGAGTCCCCAAATCTTCGTCTCAATCTCCTCCACCCTTCCATCCATACTTGGCCGCTCGAGAATTCCACCTTGGTATCTCTCTGGTCGCTATTCTTCGCTAACCAATCGCCTATTGAGGCGTATGCTACTCCCTTGTGCACTAGCGTAGTTTCCCGTACGGAGTTGCCTCGACCGTCCTCTCCTCTCCCTTCTACCCCTCCTCTTCCTACCCTTACCGGATTTCTCTCTTTTCTCGAGATCTCGTGAGTTCAGACTCGGACAAAAATCCAAAATCAGGTGCTTCTCGAATGCATAATCATCTGAACTGTCAGCATGCCTGATGGGGATGATCACATACTTATCAATCCCAAATTTGCGTAGCCAGCGGTATAGATGGGGTGCCTGCCCCAGTGCCTCATTCTGTGTATTCCTGGTGCGCTCCCCTCACCTCTGTATTATCGGTGTCACGGTGCATCCGACATAAGTTTTCTTCGACCACGGACTCACAACCGCGTTCACTCCTCCAGTCTTTAACTGCAACATCTCGCTCAAATCTTGTGTCTTCGTCAAGTACTTGAACAGCCAGGGAATTTGTCCCTGTACAGTTAGAAGGAGCTTCGTCGTAGCGATCGTACTTTCGACCTTCCGGGCCACCTCACCAGTAGCATTAAGCCCCCTGAGCACTGCCCTCTGGGTGAACAAAAATTGTAGGTTCTCCCAGAGTTCAGCGTTTGTAGGGGCCGCTAATTGTCAATCTGAATCTCCGGGATCATCTGCTGGTTGGACTGGTGCCGATCGAATAATAACAGGTGTCGCCCGTGCCGTGTGTTTAACCGATGTAGTCCTATCCTTCGTGAACACCTCCGGCGGAGATCCAGAAGCTTTCGTCTTCCCATTGGACCTCCATGTCTCCAGTTCGTCTTCAAAACCTTCGTACGCCAGTTGGACTTGTTGCCTGGCAAGCATCTCCACAACTTCAGGTTTTTTCGTATACTTTATACCCTTCTTCTCACAGATCTTTTTTAATGTATCCGCCTTCTTGGCGGAGTAGATCTTATGGGCAGATATGCAGTAATCTATCAGCCCTCTCTGTGAACATCCCGCGGACAAACCTTTGAAACCACCAGTTAGTGGTGTCATAGGTTCGTCCGCCTCCTCTGCAGCATCCTGCATACTCCCATCCGACTGTCCCGTTTTCCGTTGCCTCGAACATTCTCCTCGTTCGTACACCTTGGTCGGGGTATCTCCCGTTCTTCCCTTGCCCTTCGTACTTGATCGTTTGCTTCTGGGTCTCTTCTTCTGCCGTTCTCTCCTTGCCTTTCTTCTCGCCTGCCGTGGCTCCGAGTCTGATTCTGAATTAGTGGAATCCGTAGACACTTCGTCCGTGTCGTTCGCCTCCTCCGTGTCTTCGTCGGTAGTTTCCCTTTCCTTCTTTCTTCTCCTCTTCTGCTGTTTGCCCTTGCGTTTACCCTTTGCACCTCTTGTCGGAGTCTTAATCTTCCCAGGTTTCTTCGTCTTCTCCATCGCCGTTGTCGCTTCATCTTTCGTCCTCCTCCATTCTTCCATGAGTTCGGCGCGTAGTTGCAGCTTGAACTCTTCCGCTTTCCTGGCGAAATCTTGATTCCTCCTCACCTCCTCTTCCTCTTTCGCCTTGCGTTCCTCCTCTAGTCGCCGTTTCTCCTCTATCTCCAGACGTTCTCTCATGATCTGCCTAAAGTGCTCTTTCATCTCGTCGAGTTTGGGGTCACCTTGTTGGGGGGCAAATCCCCTCTCCCTCCTTGCTGACCAGCAATCGCGGGCGAAGTGCCCCGGTTTTCCGCAATTAAAACATCCGTTGTTGCCGCCACGTCCACCTCCATTACCGAGATAGCTCTGGCCTCCTCCGTATTGGTTCGCTCCCCCGCTTAGCGACCTTCCGTTAGCGTAAGGCTGCCCGTTTTGTCCGTTTGCCTGCTCGCCCCCACTGGGACCATTAGTCAGGTACATCTCTGCTCGCTCCTTAATTGATAATCTCCCAAAACACGTCAGCGTACAGTCGAGTCGCCAATCTTCCTCGCGTTCTCCTCTAGTGTCGTCTTACTAAATACTCACTCATGTATATATATATACCCTCGCCACCGAAATACCTTCCAGTTACTTCGAAAAATATATCTCGAAGACCGCTACTCGGAATATCATTAATTTCTCCCTCTCCGATATCTCTGTCCGCTAATCTCTCGCACTGTCAATCGTCCCGATCCTTCTTACAGCGCTCATTACTCAGTCTTAATCGCCACCTCGGTATTACGTCGTTTATTCGTCGCCCCCTACCATCGATCTGCATGCTATTCTCTCCATATGTCGATTATCTCGCGGTATCTAATTCTGCGCCTAGTCCTCAGCACTAGTAATGTGGTTTCGATCTTTATCAGTAAACCCATCAGCATGTCATACAGCGCCGAGCGCAAGCTCTCATTATGAATGAAACCGATCATCAAGTGCATTGGTTCTACGGTATCTCTCACATAATCCTCAAGTGCTTGGATCAACCTCGTCCTAACTGTGGCCCGTCTTCTAGTGCGCGTGCTCCCATCTCCGCTATTCTCCCGATTATCCGATATTTTTCAGCATGCCGGTCCCACCAAAATCACTCCTATCCCCAAGCAAATGAACCCTATACCAAATAAAACTAGCTGGATCGTTTTCCCACTTTTCCTCATCTCGATCGTGATGAGTCCGTCCAACACACAAATACCTCTGTTAACCAGTCATGGATCTCGTTCATTCATCATACCAATGTACGCAGGTAATCCACACCAGTCCTCCGTGTTCGATGATGGTGTCACCTCAACCGGTCACGTTACTTCCTTACTCGTGTTCGCCTTCAATCTTCTCGTCCCCTGAGTATCAGTTCAAAAAAACTCCCTTGCAACAGTTAGATCCCACATGTCGACGCAGCCATCGTGCAGCGCGTGCAGCTGGCGGTTACTACGAGTCCATGAGATGGCAGATTGCGGCAAAACAGTCCGTTCAGTGCAAGAAACCCGCAAAACATGAGATCTCCCACGTTCTAAAACCATAGTGAGTTTTCATAGCAAAACTGCAAAATTGAGCATCATGTGGAATCCCCCAACCGGTTTCACCCGCCCACACGGGATCGTCAGGAGGGTGACTCTAAGTAGAGTCTCTGTGCTCTCAAAAGGGAAGACTCTTGCCTTGTCTTCCGCTATATATCTCTGTATCTTGTCAAAAAACGTCCGGTCGTCTCAGGCCCCTGTCCAAGAAAAGCACCACCTCGTCGTCAAGAACTAAGAATAAAAGGTTCTGAACCCGCCGGTCAAGACTCGTACCAGCGTCTACAATTCCGATTATCCTCCATCGTGGTACGCCCGTACCCTGTATCTGACTACATCCTAGTTCAGTCGAGAACAAGAAATTCCAAAACTTCAAAATTTCAAAATTCCAAAAACTATTCCCGTCCGCCTTTCGGGAACCCAGCGCCTTCTCATGTCAACCCAACAGTCTCCGCCTTCTATCCTTCGGACACCAGTACGAGGTCCGACTGAATTTCCAAACGAAAATACCGTAAATAAATAAATAAATAAAAATAGATAAACAGCAAAACCCGATTAACTAAACTTTCAAATGTTCCCAGGAATCGAGCCAGAACCGGGCTCACACTTCGCATGGTGGTAGGTGCCTATCCCAACACCGGTGATAGCTACCCTGCTAGCGATCGTCGTCCTTCCGTTCAAAACTTACCTTTCCTCCGTCGCTTCATCCATCCTGCAGTGCACGTCATAGCTGCTAATAGACACCGCAGTGCTCGGTTTGGCACAGCCTTGGCCAACTCGGCCAAGGCTCAGAGAGAGAGAGAGAGAGAGAGAGAGAGAGAGAGAGAGAGAGAGAGAGAATGAGAGAGAGAGAGCGAGAGAG
>BFEA01000249.1:418027-437503 GCA_003427395.1 Chara braunii
AAGAGGGAAAGAGGAGGGAGGTCGCAGAATGGAGGAGAGAATGTCATTGTTCATGGCGGCAGGAGGGGGGAGAGGGGTCGAGGGTGAGAAGGGGGGAAGTGGGACTTGGGTCCTTGCTGCACTACTCACGAAATGTTTGGGCCCCTTTTCATACATGTCTCGGCCAGGTAAGGTGTGAGAAATTCTTACCTCTGTCTCTTCCCTCAACTCACCCTTTGAGTCAATATCACGGTTCAACAAACTGCTTTCTTTGGAGATGGTTGTTTCATACAAACCAGTGAACATGTTTCTTGATGTCCTTTTTGTGACTGTCACTTTTTCAATGACTTCTGTTTTAGTAAACAGATCCATTTACCTGAATGAAAAGAAAAGTGATCGTGAATTAATAATGTCAGGTTTCAAATCCTTACTAATACATAATTTATAACACCCAGACAACGTTTTTAAAAATTGGAACACTCTACAAGCAAAGTGACACAAAAAATTAGCAATCTTAAAAAGTGACATAAGAAATGAACAATCATTTATGAAACAAGAAATAAACATATATTATCGTGAAAAAACAATTCACATTATAGTACATCCGAGACATTCATGCATGTCCTTTGTGAACAAGTATCGTCATGGCCGTCAAATAGCTCTCAGCCATGACACCTGAGACTTGAGTTCAGAGGGACAATTCTGATTTCATGTGGACAACCGATTATAGTAACGACTACCTTCAACATCATTCTTCACTGACGAGGTTGATTCCAGTGCTCGTTCCCTCATGTCACTGACCTGCAGTCAGGTATCTTTCTTCTAAATATGGATGGCAATCACAATCCAACCCGACATCTGCTGCCAGATTTCTAACTGCAAGTCAGCAGGTGGTTGTTTTCTGACCGGTCACCCGACTGCTGACCACTAAGAATGCAATCATCATCGAAGACGTAAACCAACGGGTCCACCTTGTTCGCTGAGTTATAAGGGTCCATTCTATTAAAAAAAAATGACGGTATTGACCGTGCTCGCTTATAATCGTGCACCGGCGAAGACATTTGTCATAGGAAGCTGGACGTCAATTGCAACACAGGCCATCAGTTATGAAAAAATTACCATTATCATATTCCTACTTATATTACTAACAGTGGAATTAGTGATCTGTAGCATGCATCCAATGAGTCAGATTGTCTGTGTAACTACAGAAACTACTCATTGTGTGTATCAATAACCTAAACAAGATGTGAGATATCAATGTCATGACCACGATGAGTGCACTTCATAGTTCTTATGCCCTTTATTGTCTTTCGCTTCTTTGGGACGCTTGGTTCTTCCTCTCTGGCAGGCAAACAACCAATATCTCTCTATATAGTCTCCTGCAACAATCTTGGCCTCCTTATTGCTGGAATCCTCACAGTCTCATCTGGATTGGCAGAAGTATTAGAGTAGTCTTGAAAGATTTTGACACAGCAAGAGGCACTTGGAAGCAATTATCGGACTCTTTCACCAACAATCAGTCCAAAGTGATGCAAGACAGCTCCCCTACCCAACTTCCATGTTTGCCCGAAGAAATGACCTCCTCCATAAGTCTTTACGTGAATTTTCATATTTGGAGGATCTAAATTTTCGCTCCATAATCTGATTGTGCAAATCCGTTCAGGATCTTTAGCTTGGTGATCGTGCAGACTGCAGATCTCCCACCTCTGCCCTGCGTGTTCTTCTGGCATTGTGATGGATTTCGTTTTCCGTAACCCAATTGTGATTCATCTTTTTGCATCCAACATACGTGCAACAAAATGGTCCTCAGCATCTCGCAAAGCAGGAATTTGTTGTTGGCCGGCAGTTGCCATATCTTTGAGCAAACTTAAAAGCACAGACCTTGATCAACGAACAAAGGTAATAATTTTCACCTTTAATCGAGTTTTTACGTACTTGAGAACCTACACATGTCCATCAATGCCCGCATAAGATGCAAAGCAAGCACACACAAAGACATGTAAGCAAAATTGAGCATCAGTTATTGTGTACGTAAACCAAGTTGAACCTTATTACAAACTAAGAAAAATACTACAGAAAAAAGAAACAACATAATGCTAAAGCAGAACGTAGTGCATAACAGTAATACTATGTGTGTTCTGCGCCACATGCTTTCATCCGCCCAGCCACGTGGCAAAGTGGAGCAAGGTCGGGATGGCGAGTTGCCCGCCGGCCATGACGGGAGGCCACGTGGCAAAGCAGAGGATCAAGACCGATGAGAGAGAAGGAACGATGAAACACCCCCATCTCCTTCCATTCCACGCCTCTCCTTCACTTCCCTGCTCTCCTTCCCTTCCACCACTCTCCTTCATTTCCCTCCTCTCCTTCCCTTCCATCCCTACTACCCCAGCTCTCCTCCTCTCCTTCCATCCCTCTCACGCTTATCCTTCGCAATGGACTCCGCCATGAAATCACACTCTCTCTCTTTCTCGATCTGGGATGTCCTGGTAGGGAGGTGCCGCACGGCTATATCTATAGCTGGTTTTATCCATGAAACTCGCTCACTCACCGTATGTGACTACAATGAACGGTGGATGATAGTTTGTGCGTCTCTTCCCCAAGATTTCGCACTTCGGATTGGAGCCCTTCGCCTTGCGAGAACAGCATTGCGCCAAAAATCCCTGCGCGCCAAGCGAGGCGATGATCAAATCAGTTGAGAGATCTTTTCTTTTTGAAATGCCCGTTTAGGTTCGAAAGGGACAAAAAAACACGGAGGGGGGGGCTGTGAGAACCGACATGCATCTTTTTTCTAATCACAAACCAGACATTTTTTTGAAAGAGGGGTTCTGCAAAAGGAAAGAGGAGGAGACAAATGGGGGAGGAGGGGAAATGGAAAGGGGATAATTACAGGTAACTAACAAACCACCACACATGCACTCTCTCAAAGAAAGGAAGAAAAACGAAAAAGAAAAAACAAGAATATCGTCAAAAAGGAGGCAAACATGAAGCATTTGGAAAGAAACGAGAATAAGAAGGATTTCGAATTCGACAACCAAACTTCTTGACCCCGCCATCTACCTATCCTCCCCCCTGCTCATCGTTCTTACCCTTACTGCGATGTGCTCTCGTTGACATGTTCATCGTTCTCCTCATCACTTCTTATCATACACGTCACCATCCTCGTCAGCATCCACATCAGCACCATTCATCCTGACACCGCAAATATCCCCTCCTCATGTTCGCCGCAATATCGCTCTTCATCTTCTAATCCCCTCCGTATCGTTCAGCAGCATCCCCTCCGGAAGTTAGGCTTGGCGGAGGGGAGTAGTGGAAGAGGAGGAAAGAGTGTTTATCTCTGTGGTCATGGTCGTCATAGCCGAGAGCTACTGGGTACAGAAGGTCAGTGATAGCTGGGCACAAAAGGTGGAGCAAGGCCGATTCGTGGCTATTTTCTACGAGGGAAGGAATGCTTCTGGGTATTTTGTCATTACGAATGCGGTGATGTACTTAGTTTTGATTATGGACTGTTATATTCATTGGTCTAGGTAGTAACGACCGCGTGGAGGTAAAGAAGGGAAGTCCAAGAAAAGTTTAGTTCTCTATTGTATTTTTTCAGCAGTGAATCTGGATGACATACCTGGATAGGTGCATCAAGGGGCAAAAGTTTAGTTCTCTATTGTATTTCTGCCACGTCCATCCAACGACTGGAAAATCGGTAGTTAGGATCGATATCGCATCATCCATCTGCGATGTGACAGCCAACACGATGGGAAAAAATCTAGATGTGAAATGCTCATGGTTTGTCTAGTTAGGGAAACATAAGAACAAGAAGGCAAGCTAATTTGTGAATGTACTTAGTGCAGTGTATTTTTATATGCTTTGACCCCTTGATTGATTGATTGATTAACGGGTTGATTGAATGAGTATTTGGGTACATCATCGATGAAATTTGAGGAGTTCGATTGGGTGATTGGCTGCTTGGTCGTGTGATTGGTTGATGGATTGATTTCATTTGATTGGTCGTTCCCTTGATGACCCTATTTACTGTTTTATTGGCAAAGTGGAGCAAGGTCGGGATGGCCAGTTGCCCCCCGGCCAGGATGGGAGACCACGTGCCGAAGAGGAGGATCAAGGCCAATGAGAGAGAAGTCAAGATAAAACAGCCCCATCTCCTTCCCTTCCACCCCTCTCCTTCACTTCCCTCCTCTCGTTCCCTTCGACCACTCTCCCTCATTTCCCTCCTTTCCTTCCCTTCCCTTCCACCCGTACTACCCCACCTCTCGTCCTCTCCGTCCATCCCTCTCACACTTATCCTTCGTAATGGACTCCGCCATGAAATCTCTCTCTCTCTCTCTCTCTCTCTCTCTCTCTCTCTCTCTCTCTCTCTCTCNCCCCTACTACCCCACCTCTCTTCCTCTCCGTCCATCCCTCTCACACTTATCCTTCGCAATGGACTCCGCCATGAAATCTCTCTCTCTCTCTCTCTCTCTCTCTCTCTCTCTCTCTCTCTCTCTCTCTCTCTCTCTCTCAGGACATTGCGTCACTTCAGGAGTTCGGGTTCCGAGAAAACGAAAGTGCTGAYGATAATCGACACGTTTCARAGAATCGTTGCGAACACGTATGATGTCRGACATCTAACCRCKGTGATAAGGYTGTTTTGTAGGGAATTCAGACTGATGGACTACCCATGGAGGATAACCCGCACRACGATTTTGRCTTTCATCAGAAACTGCAAAGAGACAAGARTACRGAATATATTCCKTGAGTTCTTGGAAGCAGAAGAAGTATCGAACATAAATTGATATAAATCCAACGAAAGGAATTACAAATAAAAGAAATAAAAAGCAAAAARCGCGCAAGCTACAAAGGAACACCAAAAATYGAACTAMGRACCGRAAAATCTACAGACATAATGAYGCAAGATTGGTCGYAYGAATTTCCCAACATACGCTCARAGATGAAACGAATCGAAATYCAYGAAGGCATGCGACARGAAAATGAAAGTACTCASMTAAGAAGATAATGATGAAACCCATGGCCGCGAGAAAATRAAAAACAAAAACAAAAACAACAAATAAACCAAGTCAYAAGTCAGTATTCTACRACATATATAAACGTAAAAAKTTGGACGGAAATACGGCCATAGGGATAGCATGTGAATGTATGAGTACTAAACTCCAGGGAACAAACATTAGCAGAGAGACATGCACAARAGCATRAYGTTATACACAGAAAGTCGACGACCACGGGAAATCTACGACCAAAAGGGCAACAAAGAGCATGACTACGGGATACTCAGAGAAACGATGATGAGGACACTGCAGGGCATGAGAACAACCAGTTGGGGAGCAGAAGGAAAATAGGGTATAAATTCAGTGACAGTAGCTGGAAGAATAACCTTAGCAGTGAGGTAGAAGGGTAATCCGGACAGTTGTCGCATGCCATGCACAGGACGTGTATGCTCCGAAAGTAAATGCTCGCCCGTGTTCTGTATTATTGCAAGTGCTTCTCTCTCTCTCTCTCTCTCTCTCTCTCTCTCTCTCTCTCTCTCTCTCTCTCTCTCTCTCTCTCTCGTTACCATGTGTGCCACGCGCCACATGCTTCCATCCACCCAGCCACGTGGCAAAGTGGAGCAAGGTCGGGATGGTGAGTTGCCCGCCGGCCATGATGAAAGGCCACGTGGCGAAGCGGAGGATCAAGACCGATGAGAGAGAAGGCAAGATAAAACACCCCCATCTCCTTCTGTTCCACGCCTCTCCTTCACTTCCCTGCTCTCCTTCCCTTCCACCACTCTCTCCTTCCCTTCCACCCCTACTACCCCAACTCTCCTCCTCTCCTTCCATCCCTCTCACATTTATCCTTCGCAATGGACTCCGCCATGAAATCACACTCTTTCTCTCTCTCGATCTGGGATGTCCTAGTAAGGAGGTGCCGCACGGCTATATCTATAGCCGGTTTTATCCATGAAACTCGCTCACTCACTGTATGTGACTGCAACGAACAGCGGATGATAGTCTGTGCGCCTCTTCCCCAAGATTTCGCACTTCGGATTGGATCTCTTCGCCTTGCGAGAATTGCACTGCGCCAAAAATCCTTGCGCGCCAAGCCATGCGATGATCAAATCAGTTGAGAGATTTTTTTTTTTTTTTTTTTTTTTTTTTCCTTTTTTTTAGGCGGAGGAGGAGGGAATGGCGAGAGGGGGAGGATGGGGACATGAAAATGCCCGTTTAGGTTCGAAAGGGACAAAACCACGGAGGGGGGGGCTGTGAGAACCCACATGCACTTTTTTTTTAATCATAAACCAGGACATTTTTTCAAAAGAGGGGTTCTGCAAAACGAGAGAGGAGGACACAAACGGGGGGGAAGGGGAAATGGGGAGGGGATAATTACAGGTAACTAACAAACCACCACACATGCACTCTCTCAAAGAAAGGAAGAAAAACGAAAAAGAAAAAACAAAAATACCGCCAAAAAGGAGGCCGATATGGCGGATACGGAAACTACTTACCTTATACGGTCAAAATACAAGAGAGAACTTCTTATCATACACGTCACTATTTGGAGAGGAAGGGGAATACCGCCAAAAAGGAGGCAAACAGGAAACATTTGGAGAGGAACGGTAAGGACAAGGATTTCAAATTCAACAACCAAACTCCTCGACCCCGCCATCTACCTATCCTCCACCCTGCCCGTCGTTCTTACCCCTACTGCGATGTGCTCTCGTCGACATGTTCATCGTTCTCCTCATCACTTATCATACACGTCACCATCCTCGTCAGCATCCACATCAGCACCAGTCATCCTGACACCGCTGATATTTCCTCCTCATCTTCGCCTCAATGTTGCTCTTCATCTTCTAATCCCCTCGGCTGTTAGGCTTGGAGAAGGGGAGTAGTAGAAGAGGAGGAAAGAATGTCTATCTTTGTGCTCATGGCCTCCATAGCCGAGAGCTACAGGGCACAACAGGTCAGTGATAGCTGGGCACAAAAGGTAGAGCATGGTCGATTCGTGGCTATTTTCTACGAGGGAAGGACTGCTTCTGGGTATTTTGCCATTACGAGTGCGGTGATGTAGTTAGTTTTGATTATGGACTGTTAGATTCGACGGTCTGGGTAGTAACGGTCACGTGGAGACCAAGATGGGAAGTCCAAGTAAAGTTTAGTTCTCTATTGTATTTTTTGAGCAATGAATCCGAATGACATATCTGGATAGGTGCATCAAGGGGCAAAAGGAGGCAGATATGGAGGATGCGGAAACTACTTACCTTATACGGTTGACACTGGGATGCTACGGACAGAATCTTGTTGTTTGACGGCGCGCTCCCTCACTTCCCCACTCAAAACCCACTTGCTGCCCACTGCCGCCTCCTTGAACTCCTCCGTCTGAGCCAGTGACTAGGACACAAACCCTCCGCATGCAGTCGATCATGCACGAACGTGCATAGAGATGGATCCAACGCAGGAGAAATGCATGCACGAACATGCACGAAGATGGTCGCAACGGAGCAGACATGCATGCACGATTTGGCACAAATGCAAGTGTACACGGTAGGACTAATGCACGATGCGACTCCAAGCATAAGAGTTACGGCGTGCCCTACACATCCCTATCACGATGCCCAACACAAACTTGACTTGTCGTTGACGACTTTTGAAAAGACTCAGCGACCCAAAACTGGTTTACGAAGGACTAGCGACAGTCAATCCGTCTACATTTTTTATTTTTCTAATATCATCTTTTCCTATAAATTGACTGACTGAAGCACTTTTTTTTTAATTTTAATTTTTTTTATAATAATTACAGAATCATGGTATTTTCATTGATCTAGTTGCGAAAGGATTCGAACTCCGGTCTGCATTTCAACAGTTCGTTCGTTCGTTACTGGAGCACTTATCAGAGTAGATACCACACTTTACTTTAGCCAAAAGGCAAAAAAATGTATGAATCCGTCCCCGTTTATGCAAATAATTCAATGCACTCGACTGAGAACATGCTCACACTAAAGACTTTCGACTAAATGTGGCCATCGTCGCGATCAAGTACATGAAGGAAGGTGCCAGTGCGAGTATACATGCACATGTGTATCATCCCACTAACGCAGCAAAAGCAGCTCAGCCTACCTATTAGGAGCTGAACAAGCCGAAGACGAGACAATGTATCGCCAACTGCGCAGTTTGGGAGCCTATTCATGGCAGCGAACATCGTTATTACGATGTCGCCACCAAAGATAGGCTGATTGTCTATTTTCGTGATTCAATCCCATACTTTCACTCACAAAAGCAAATATGATATTTGTATTTGTTCATTTGTTTGTTCTTTTACGAACCCCCCCCCCCCTGATTCAATCCCATACTTTCACTGACAAAAGCAAATACGATTATATATATATATCGTCACATGGATATTAGAGCGCAAAAGCAAAAAACACAAAAACAAACAAAGGAAACAAAAAGATATCAATTCATTTTCTATCTTCTTGCTTACAACCACCCCTATTTGAAACCTCTTGCGTACAAGGCCGCCCACGTGGACGTAGGTTGGGCACCGGCTGCCCCCACCCTCGTGTGTCATATCGACCCACTTGCATACAACCAAAAGATAAAGAGGCAAAAAAAAAAGGAAGGGAACAACCAAACATTACAGAACAGGGGGCAAACAAATCCTGGATGAGAAGTCGCACATGCAAGAACCGCCCCCACATCACAGGCTAGGATTCAAAACACGATAAAGCCTTCACCGAAGAAGAGCCTACTAATACAACTATACATCCCAAGACAAAACCACAAACCGGGATGATTAGTCCCACATGAAAGCACCGCTAGATATATTTTTTTTTCCGAAAGCAATACCTGCGCACCGCAAACTCGTACTACGAACAACACCTCCCCCTCCCCCTCCCTCCCAGCCCCCATCGGAATTCCACATCACCCGTAGGTACTGCGCCACTTCACACTATTCTGATATGTACTGCACGAAGTTCCACGTGATAAAAACCAGGAAAATTCTCTTCCTCTCCCTATCGTGATATGGTTCATCGTACACCTGCTCTTCCCACGTACTCCTCCATCTCTCGCCCCCTAGTGCCACCCCCAACACCTCCTTATGATTCGGATTGCAAAGCTAATAATCTGGAATCTCTCTGATCACTCCACACAGTAAGCGTGGCTCAAAGGGAGCCTCAATGATCGCATTCCAACACGCGCAGTCCAGAATAAAGTCCCGATACTCAGTCGCGATCACCGTAACAAGCGCTTCCAATATCGGAAACAGAACATCTGTAGCTGCCTCTGGCGAATGAATTGGCAGACCTTCGCCAAATCGCTCCAACACAAAGCGAAGGGATGCAAGCAATGCTCGCGTATAACTGAATTCTGGCCCGATACGTAAAGCCATATGCCCATTTAAATTCACATCATACGTACGGGTGTCATTGCGACCTTCTGGAGCCTGACTCCAATGCTCCGGACCTATAGGCTCATCGAGAAGATGCTTGCGCTCAAAGATCATCACCGTATCGCCACGTACCAAGCCATGGAAAACCAAACAAAACTCCATCTCAAAACGAACACAGTGCACTACCTTAGAATCTCACACTTACAAAACTCCCGTACACACGCAATCACCGCAAATCTTAAGCACACTCCTAAGAGAAGTGACTTCACAATAAAACCTCCTCTGAATCCCGAACGCAATTCTCTCCCTCTCGCCACGCAAAGCTTTGGCGCTGCCCTAGTATGCTCTCTGCGTTCGTCTACAAAAAAAACCACCTGAAATGATCACAGCAATACGTCTACAATGATCACAAGGACACGTTCCGACCTTCCCCCTTCACTACCCCCTTCTCTCACGTTCGATTCTCTCACTTGCATGTCATATCCACTCCAAAACTAAACAACCCCCATGATAAGCCCCCGCTCACCAACACTACCTTTAAATCTTCGCCACATTCGTCAACATGGAACGACGCCAATCGTATGATCTAATGTCGCAGAAACTGATCGCTCGACACACAGACCACCTACGCTTTTATACTCCCGACAGCGGCGGCGGTTTAAGATCATCTACCGATAGTCTTTTGGACAAGGTTCGTTGCCAGGTCCTAGTTCGGCCAGCGTCAGTGAACTACCGGTAGGTCTGTCTCTTTTTGTTTTTGACGTACTAGTTCACGCTTGCGAACATCGTTTTTTTTTTTGTTTTTTTTTTTTTTTGAAAAAACACATACGAATCCATTACCAACTGAGAAATAGATCGAGGGCGGGGACCCCACAATTCTACCTGAGGCACGGTTCCACTAGCAAACGAGTAAGGTATATTATCGCACAGCGACACCTGTGGGACGTCTGTGGGACATCCGCCAGCCGTTGCTGCATCGAAATCCGAGGGTAGCAAAATAAAGATGTTTGTATATGTAAAATTTGTGTTTTAATTTACTTTTTTTTTTTTTTTTTTTTTTTTTTTTAAAAAAAAGGTTTGGGGAAAAAAAAAAAAAAATTTTTTTTTTTTTAAAAATTTTTTTTTTATTTTTTTTTTTTTTTTTTTTTTTTTTTTTTTTTTTTTTTTTTTTTTAAATAACAGGATGTGGGGAAAAGAAATAGCAAGTCTGTTTTTGATTGGTGGTTGTCGAAAAAAAAAAAAAAATCAAGTACTCTAAGTCTTTCGTATTGACCGTGCTTTCTTTTCTGGTCAATAGAAAGTCCCTCGAGTACTTCATTTTTAACAGCGAAGTAGGAAAATCTGCTCGTTTCTATAATGGTACTGTCACTAGGCAGTCCCGTGGGGCACACTAAGGGACTCGCTCACAGCAACTGTCGCGAACGGCTTCTCTCCCATGGTTGGGCATTGCCGCCATCCAAGACGGCTAAACATCCAAGACGATTGGATGACTCGAGATCCCACTGGTAAAAACGATTGGAATAAGTGTCTGAACCTGCTCACTTTTGTGGATAAGTGCAAACAACTGTGACTGAAACTTTTCTGCATATCTGCGTGGAGAACGTCCAGATTCAGACACTTGTTCCAATGTTATTTGCCTCTCCCATGGTTGGGCTTTGCCACCATCCAAAACGGCTAAACATCCCACCGACAAAAACGATTGGAGTAAGTGTCTGAGCCTCCTCACCGTTTTTTTTAATCCATTATGCCTTTTAAATTTATTTATTTCTTTTTTCTCATCCTGTCGCACAGGTCCAAATAGTCCATGACTCGTTTGCTAGTGTAACCGTGCCCCCGGAGTTATCCTGGCAGCATTAGCCAGTTTAGCTTACGGCCCCAGCTGAACTGCAGGCCCACCATATTCATTCCCCTGATAGCCCTTGCCAAATCTCTAACTTAAATCAACATGCTATTCATCCACTCACTGTCATGTTATTTGCTGCATTACAACCAATCCCTGCTCTTTACAAAGTCACCTTCTATCTACCCCGTCTAATGCGACGACCGGAACTACAGGGTCCGGTGGAACTTGTTCCTTATTCAACAACACTCTCCTACTGGACCACTGCGTCCCAACAGAACCGAGTGCCCTGGTAATGGCCGTGGCACTCTCTAACCTCCCCCTTACTGACCAACATCGTAATTACAATGCTGCCATAAGGTTTTTTTTTTTTTTCTCAATTTCACCTCCCGTCATTTTTTTTTCTTTCTCAATTTCACCTCCCGTCAGTTTTTTTTTTCCTCACACTATCTACCTAATAGTATAACAATCAAAGGTGGGGTCAGAGAGGACTCCTGCAAGTATAGCTACCTCTCACAATCAAGGGCGTAAATGTTGCCCCCGCCCTAATAAGCGGTGGTCAGAGAGTGGGGTGCAGCTGCCATTGGTGGGGGATGGCTAACCCAAAGACCAAGCATTTTTCCAGTAGCTGTTCCTCTGATCTACTTCCTCCATCCTCTATCAAGTAATGGTAGCGTCTATGACAAACACTCACCCACATACCAAACACAACCCACTCATGCTCACACACACGACCATGTTCATCAGAAAGCTTACTAATAGCGATCAGGGTATGAAATTGACTGTCACAACTGGTTGGCACTAAGTGTATACCGCAAGCGGTTATGGGGCTTGAACCCACAACCTCCTAAATGTCACTTGCATGTCTAACCAATTGAGTGAGCCTGCTGGATTTTCACGTATAACTTGACAATCGAAGGTCCATTTTCACTTAGAATAAATACAAACTACCTAGGTATTTGCTCGTCAATAGTTACAGTGTTGGAAGGCAATTTCTGACCATTCATCTTCACAAAAGAGAAATGGGATAATCTATTACTCTATTTGGAGGGCAAAACAGCAAAAGACGTTTTTACAACTCATAAAAGACCCAATCGCTATACAACAAAATGCAACCAGGTATAACAAGGGAAGCGCGCGAAAGGTGAAAGTGCAATGACATATACCGCAGTTTCGTAGCTACGAATTGTTTTTATTCATCTTTTTTTTTTCTAAATAAAAAGTCAATTACTCAATTTCATCATTCATTTTTTTTTTTACATCTCATTTATCTGCTTTTTTTTCTGTTTAATTTTTTATCATTTGCTTAAATTTCATCAATTTTAGTTTTTTATTTGTTTTTTTCAGTTTCACCCCAGCCCAAGCACGATGGGTCCCCCTATTAGTTCCTCTCCACAACCGGTTAACAGGGACCCCCACTTTCGGCCCCAGGTTAACCGCCTCAGCCTTGAAAAGTGCATTGGACATTTTTTTTTATTTTATTTTTGTCAATTTTTTGGGCTTGTTTTGTTTTTGGTCAAAGTATTTTTTTTTTTTTTTTTTTTTTGTTCGTTTATGTGGTGTCCACTCTATGGACTGGTGACAAGTCTGGCTTAGAAGGTGTCGAACATTTCTTATAACAACCCTGAAAAAATCCTGAAAAATTAGGTTTCTATTAACCAGCTCTCTTCCTATCATGATAGCAATTACACCCTTTAGTTGTCGTTCACAGATCCTGAAAAGATATGGTCGCTATGTCGATATCCTTAATGAGTTCTAAAGCAGTTTTATTCATTCCGAACACTGTGTGATTCTTATATGTTGAAAAAATTCCTACAAAGACTTCAGTGCACAAAGTACTTTAGTAGTTTGTTGGTTTCATGAACCTTATTGAAATAGTAGTTGATACCTACCAGAGAAGATCCCTGGTGCACAAAGTACGTAAATTTTCATTTGCTCATTTTTTTATTTGTTTTCTTTTTCAGTTTCGCCTCAGCCCAAGCACAATTGATCCCCCTACCAAACATGATAGGTCGCCACGAAAAGATATGGTTGGCACGTCGATATCCTTGATGATTCTTATGTGATGAAAAAGTTCTTATCCAAGACTTTGATGCACAAACTACTTTCGTAGTTTGTTGGCTTTAAGAACCTTCTTAAAATAGCACTAGACAGCTACAAAAACCACAGATGTCTATAAGTGTAATACACTTTAGTATCCTTCTTGGTTTCGTTTATCCCTCCCTTATATAATAAATGGTAGAGCATATACAACCACAAATTTAAACCACCAGTACTTGGGCACTGCGCGCCGCGCCGGCCGCCCAAATCTCGAAGCAGCGAGGGCCGTCGATTCAGTTTATCGACGGTCCGCCGACCGCGGAAACCTCGTAGCGTTAACACTAAGGTGCCGCCCAAGTACTGGTGGTTTAAGACGTACTAACAGTTTAATTACTCAATGCCCGTCATTCCAATTATTACAATTTTTTTATTATATATATATAATATTGAATTAAATATAAAATATATATATTATATAGTTCAAAGAGGCTTACGTGTCAAACGTCAACAGGATCCTTTTGGAAACCTTTTTATTATTATTGTTTTATTTTGGGGAACCCCTTAATAACAGTCAAAATTCAACCCATTAGGATGTGGACAATATCAACTATCACTTTTTGTACATATTTTTTGCAACCCTCTCCTTACAAATATGAACAGATTCTGGGTTTGTTTGCCCAGCCGGGGTGCCCAGGTCCACCTTGTTTGCCCGGGTGGAAGGTTCTTGGAGAATATATATATATATATATATATATATATATATATATATATATTGTCACAAATAGAACTGCCCGGTAAACCGTAGGCAGAGAGAGAGAAGAGGACAACAAACTAAGGGCTGTGACAAATTGTTTCGTCGGAGTTTCACCGACTCATCAGGAGGCTGAACCCTCAACAGTCTGCAGAATCCCCTCACTGATTACACTGTAAATGATAATCTACTTTAACCAAAATCAAAGTTGACTATCACTCACCCACACCAGATGGAAAACTCTCTCTCTCTCTCTCTATATATATATATATATATATATTTGGGAGGTCCATTAGGCTCCATTTTGGGTTTGTTTACTTTTTCCTTTTGCTTTTAGGAGCGGAGGCTTCTATTCCCTTTACCTGTTGAGATAGGGGCAAGATTGATATTTTTCCCTTTGTTGACAGCCTACAGACCTCCGAAGAGACGGTGTCGATTAAACCCCAACCACCTGATTATAGCTTTTTTCGCCCAGGGGCCAAGTCCCACTAGCAGCGTTGAGTCTCCTGAACGCCTGAATCTGGACGCGGTTGTGGAGACGTGGAGAAAGGGTGTTGAGTTTCCTCAACCGCACATCTCCACAAACACGTCCAAATTCACGCGTTGAGGAAACTGAACGCTCCCAGTGGGACTTTTTTATTTATTTATTTTTTTATATAAGCAATCTGGGCCGGGGACCCAACAATTCTACCCGGAAAGAACAATCAACAGGATACTGGCAGCATTAGCCAGTTTAGCTTAATCTGCAGCAGTGGAGGTTCCCGGCGTAGTGGGACTTGYCCCGGGTTGTTTGTGAGGATTCCCGGCCTCACTTGTTTTTTGTTCTACAATATACAAATGGGATCCTCCCTTTTTTCCGAAAAAAAACAAACAAAATCCACTTTTGGCAGGCCGCCGGCCTGGACCACCGACAAAAATCGAATTGACCGCCCGACAACTGGCTTCCCCATGCGCCATCGTCATCTTCAGAAAAACACAGCCCGCCTTGAAGTCACAAAAAACTGCCCGCCAAAACTGAAGTTGAAAGAAAAAAGAAAAAAAATCAGCACGAATTCGTAGCCGGCCATCTACCGAAATCGAATTGACCGCCCGCCAGCTAGCTTCCCCACCCGCCATCATCATCTTCTGAAACACCTGCCCGCCATCTACTTCGCGACCACCCGCGATGAATTCTGAAGCATCTGCCCGCCATCTACTCCCCGACCGCCCATCAACAAAAACAAAGTTGCCCGCCAACGCAGCGCGCCTTGAACTCACAAAAAATTGCCCGCCAAAAGTGAAATTGAAAGAAAAAAGAAAAAATCACCACGAATTCGTAGCCAGCCATCTATCGAAATTGAATTGACCGCCCGTTATCGTCATCTTCGATGGCGGGCATTGTTAGCGGGAGCGGCAATCTTGCCAGCTTGGAACGACAAAGCATGCACTCCTGTATCGAATCTCGATATGGGAGGATTTTTTTTTTTTTTTCCTCCCGTATCAAAAGTCAATATGGGAGACGACTATTCCTCTGGAGATAGGGGTTTGGCATCACTCCGCGGCATGCAGAGATTTTTGAGCCATGCAATGAGCGGGAGCTCCAATCTTGCCAGCTTGGAACGTAAAAGCATGCACTCCCGTATCGAATCTTGATATGGGAGGATTTTTTATTTTTTTTTCTCCCGTATCAAAAGTCGATATGGAAGACGACTATTCCTCTGGAGATCGGGGTTTGGCATCACTCCGCGGCATGCAGAGTTGTTCGCGCCATGCAATGAGCTTATTTTTGGCTTTTTTTTTTGTCTCGTGAAATTAAGCAGCGCGCCATAGCGTTTGGGAACAAAGTGTTCCATGCCCGCCAGGACAACCTGCATTATTGTTTTTTTACGACCCGTGTAAGTTGGCTCGTGCCCTCTCTTTCTCATTGACTGTCTTTCATCAATTGTTTCTCTCTTTCTCTCTGTCTCTCCCTATTGTCTCTCATTCTCAGTTTTTCATTTCTGAATATATTAGAATAGTACACACCACTATCACACAAACACTGTCCTTGACAAATCTCCTTCAGATGATCGAGGAGGTCTTCAGTGCACTCCTGCAGTCTATCAGTGTCGAGTCAGCGTCCGAGAATGGCGACCAGCAAAAGGATGACGACCAAAGATGAGGATAATGGCGTTGAGATGGCAAAAGTGGTGACTCGTGCCTTGGCTGCGATTCAGCCAATTGAGGATATTCTGCCTTTCCGCTTTGCCCACTTGGTGAAGCAGATTGCTGCAGAATCTGGATGTTGCCCATGGATGGTTGCAGGGCCAATCCTCTCCGTTGCTGGTTTGATGATGGGATGCCGGACGTACACATTTCTTCATGGCAACACCTGGTTTGAGAAACCTATTTTCTGGTCGGTCGTGCTACCATTCAGCGAAATGAGCAAGTCGCCAGCCCACCAAAGAATAGTTGCTGCACTTGACAGAGCTGCATCGCAAATACGAAAGGCAGTCGATCCAGAAACTACTCCAGAAAATGCAGCCCAACTTCCAGATCCTGATGCACGTCCAATCGATGAGTAGAAACTCGATTTTCATCTAACAGGGGTGAGTCCTCGTATCATAACGCTCCCCCCTAAAAGTATACATATGTTTTTTTTTTCTTGAATTTTAAAAAATTTCCTCGTACACATACTTTTCTTGTTGAATTTTAATTTCATCTCCCTTTTTGTTCCTGGCACTCCTAATCTTCCTATTTTGTACTTCTGTTGGTTTTCTAAGTCTTTTCATATCTTTCCCAGTTCCTTCTCTCCCTTCTCTTTCTCCCTCTCTTGGTAATCTTTATCCTTTTCGGGGACGGGGATGGTGAGCTGCTCCTCTTGCCACGTGGCATGGAGATGTGTGCAGGAGGTAGGCCATGATTAGTGTGAAGTTTACGGAGAGGGGGGAGAGGAAGGTATGGATAATGCATATCGAGATCGGGATGGAGGGGGTGTCAGGTAAGTTGTGAAATCAGGAACGGTCAGAGTCGGGATGGGGGTCAAGCAGAGCCAAGATGGAGGAAGCGGCTCAAGATCGCGTTGACGGAGTGGCTGGGAAGTCGGGATGGAAGGGGGGTCGCGGTGGTTGCTCAGTCGAGATGGGGTAGAGTCACGATGCGCGTCAGGCAAAGCGAGCGTGGAGACGGACTCGAGATAAGGATCCAGGGCGCGTTTCGTCTCCGAGTCCTTCAGCGTAATTCTACACCTGTTCTCCATCTCCGCCAGCGCGGCTTTCGCCTTCTTCTCGGACATCGTCACATTCCTTACGTCATTCTCTGCAACCTTGGCTTTCACCTCCGTCTCCACGCCCCCCTTTTAAACGTACGCTAGCTTCGAGAGCAGCTCTTCGACCTTCCTCATTCTAGTACCTTACTAGATCTGCAGCCGGGCGAAAAGGAGGGAGAATGGCGAAAGAGGACGAGGACGACGAAACTTCTCCTCCTTGCGCCTGATGACGTGTCGCGGCCAACGATTCACTGCGCACCGACGTCCTGCTCAGTGCCAATGACCGTCTTGGAACACCCGCTACTACAATAGCCATGGGTTCGCACCTTCGATCCCCTCCTACCACTCCCTCTCCCTAGCCCTCTCTTCTCTCTCTCTCTCTCTCCTTTCCATGCCACTTATATATTAACTCCGATCAACTTCTGCCACGTATTATTCCCGCCCTCTCCGCCACCCTCTGTCGACCGTCTATCTCCCGCCACTTACCGCTCCGTTTTCCTCCCTTGCATCGCTGCTCTATCAATCCGCTGGTGCCGCCCGCCGTCTGCCCTTCGACATTGAAGTCGATGGGCGCCATAACGGCAGACACCATAGCCGTCGTCTTCGTGCTCAAGCCCCATCCCGATCTTCGTATTTTCCGCGTGCGCTGAGATGAGTATGCGCTGTTCGGTATTAACGAGTATTCGAAGCATGTACGAAAGGCAGTTGGCCACTCTTTCCACTATTCCTATTTTGCCCTTCTGTTGGTTTTCTAAGTCTTTTCATATCTCTCCCAGTTCCTTCTCTCCCTTCTCTTTCTCCCTTTCTTGGTAATCTTTATCCTCTTCGGGGACGGGGATGGTGACCTCCTCCTCTTGCCACGTGGCATGGAGATGTGTGCAGGAGGTAGACAATGATTTGTGTGAAGTTTATTGAGAGGGGGGGGGGGAAGGTATGGAGAACGCATATGGAGATCGGGATGGAGGTGGGGTCAGGTAAGTTGTGAAATCGGGATCCGTAAGAGTCGGGATGGGGGTCAAGCAGAGCGAAGATGGAGGAAGCGGCTCAAGATCACGTTGACTGGATAAAGAGGGGAAGGGGTGGAATTGGTGAGACTTTTGGCGATCGTGATGAGTCAAACAGAGCAAGGATGGAGGAGGCTGGATTGGATTTGGGATTGACTTGATGAAGAGGGAGGGGGAGTTCGAATTGGTGAGACTTTGGGTGATCAAGGAGTTCGGAAAGCTGGGGTAGGATTTGATGTTTGCAGAGTGAATTGGATTGGCGTTGGAGTGTCGGTTTGAGTTTCAGTGAAAGTGATGTGCGTGGATGGTGTTGTGGATATTTCCTTGGCAGGGGTCTACTAAGTTAGTTTGTATGGGTACAGTTTGAGGCCGGACATGAATGGTAAGGGCTGCCCCTCGAACGTTGTCATGCTTTACTCTTTAAGCTTGTTGGTTAATTGCATCCGTATGTGTGAATGAGAGGACATCGTTGGATATCCTTGCTGTTCTTCTCTCGGTTATCCTGTTTCGTCGAAAGCTTTTTGTCTTTTCAGTCTCTTCTCTCGCTGGGTTAATCTTTGTTCAGACTGTTGTTTTTGGTTCGAGAGTGTTCTTATCTATGTGTGCATGCTACATTCTGGATCATTCATGGCATGTACATTCGTTCAAGTTTTTCGCGGTCGAGAGGAACTTTCATGGATTTCAATGCATGGACACATCAGCATCTGTTTCTTATTAGTAAAAGCTTCATTGCTATGTTTTCTTGCCATTTTTTTATATTCTAATGTTAATGTTATCTCTGTTTTGCAGAAAACGTTTGAAAGAATGTTTGAATCACTACTGGAGAATGTGAATCCTGAACTCGTTGCGTTGGAAGATGAACTCGCAAACCTTTTTGGGAAAATGGATCTTTGTCACAAGCAAACACAAGGTGGAGTTGCAGCCCGGGTCAGGTCCGAGTCAGTCCAAGGTATCTCAAGTATTCCGCTTGCATTTGTATTAACTCTGTATTATCTGGTCGGTTATGGGAATCTGCGCCATACTTATGACTGTGTTTCACGAGTATGCAACACTGGACCTCTAGGCTATGTCCGGTGGGGTGAAAGCATACTTAAAAATCACCCTGTTATTTTTCGAGGGGCGGTTAGGACCGGACAACCGGTCCGGGCTGTCCGGCGATCCGGACATCACCGGACACTGGACATCACCGGACACCGGACAGTCCGGACCGGTCCCCGGACTCCAAAAATGTCCGGACCCAAAAAAAAAAAAAAAAAAAAAAAAA
>BFEA01000249.1:440060-451565 GCA_003427395.1 Chara braunii
TATATATATATATATTCAAGAAAAATCCGAAAAAAAAACATGTCGTGCGGAATTGCAAACCGAACAACGTGCGGCTGAGGGGCACACCTCAATTCCTCACGAAACTGAGGATAAACATACTTTTAATTTTTAAATATACTAAAAAAAAATAAGCAAATCACACTCAGGCACCCCCTTTTAAACCCCTGTACCCCTTTTAAACTTGTTAACCCCTCCCCCTCCCCCTTGACAGGTTGTTAGCAGAAGAAGACGCAAGGCCGGTTTCGGCCTCATCTCAGAGAGCGCAGAAAACCCCCAGACCTCGATGTTTTTTTTTTTTTTTTTTTAACAACTTTTGTCGTACCAGGGTTTCCCGACCATCACACACGCCCGGGCGTGATGGCCCGGAGCCCGACCGCTCATGGGAAAATTTGTACAGTTTCTATACATGTACGAAGCGCATGTCGACCCATACATGTTAGGATTACATAATATGAACACTCACCAACATCAAAATAAATGGTTAGACGTCAATCAATCAAATGTTATGCATTTTTCGATTCAATTGTCTGTGATCAACCCTTCGGTGCAGTGATTTTGCAGTCAACCTGTCGTGGTCGGCAGCTGCGTGCGCATTCAAGACATTGGGGTGTAATTGTGCATCGAAGTACGACGCACCTGTCGACTAAGACATGTTCATGTGCTGCATGTTTCGCGCCCACATATAATTTTAATAAAAGTAAAGATTAACTGGCACAACTCTACGCACACGAGTGTGTGTCCAACCTATGAAGTATAGAACGTATATCACGACCTCCGATAGGATAGACAAATGAATTGTAGCAAACCAACGGTCACAAACACGGGTAATTTTTTATGTTAAGAAAATAAAAAAATGTCCTATAAACAAAGTACGCAGAAGGTGGACATAAGTTGAGCTCCTCTATAAATATATTCAGTGTGGAAGTTGTATGCATTTTCTCAAACCAATAACTACGTCCGTCTCGTATATACAATATATTTTTATATGTCAATTGTAGCACACGTGACAGGGAATATCATCTCTTTGCGCTCTTCGACTACGTCTCCGGAAAATGCGCGTACGTTTCCTTCGGCACACCCCAGAGAAAAAGTATGGTGCTAAGACAAAGTTCACAGATACTGTTTTTAAGTTGGAAGTTAGTTGGTACATGTTTAAACGTGTTGGGACACGTTGACATGAGTTCGATAAACACTGACAAACTGATTACAAAGTACAAATAAACACACCAATTGATTACAGAATACAAATAAACAAATTTTCAACACAAGAAAATATGACATGTACATATGTAAGGATATATTAAAGCCGTATCAACTCATGGTAAACGTTGAAAAACATAATTTTTTGCCTTGCATTTTTTCTGTTGAACCTGTGAAGACTGCCGACAGTTGAACCATCAGAGGAGGAGGCAAAATCAATGCACAACTATTCGTAGTCAGCTTATATTGCATATAGGTGGGCAAGTCGCTCAGATGTCACATGCACGACGGACCACGTGTAGGTAAAAATCAAGGTATTTTTTTTTTTTCGATTCAGGGAGCTCCGCACTCACCGTGCTGTACGAATCCATGACAATTTTCACTTATAAACTACACTACCAGACGGGACGTCTGGGTCCACCTTATTAGCTCGGGCGGAAACTCCCACGTAATAAAAAAATTATTAAAAAAAAACTCCAATATACCTACGCTACCAGAGTGGCTCGGGATCACTTTCCTGCCCGGGCCTAAAAATTATAAAAAAAATAAAATTCAGAAAATTATTTTTAAGTTTTATTTTTTATTTGAAAATTGGTCAAGAATTATGATGTAATGCTAAGGCAAAAGTTGTTCAGTTTATTTTTCTGCATAACATAGTTTTTTTTTGGAATTTTTTTTTTTTTTTTTTTTTCTGCTGGGACCTTCCCAGGTCCTTGCACGGGCTGGCCACCCGGGACCCGGGCCGCCCGGCTGGTAGCCTAGCAATATATACAAAAAAAAAATATGTTGTGCAAAAAATCAAACTGAACAACTTTTGCCTCAGGATCACATCGAAATTCTTTACCAAATTTAACAAAAAAACTATTTTTTTAAAAAGTTTTTTTAAAGTTTTTTTTTTTGGCTCGGCTCGGGACATGGGCCTGGACCACTCTGGTAGCCTAGCTTACAAAACAATTTCAGGTTCCATCCAAAGCAGACTCAAACAAACTCTAGGCAGACTAAGCACAGACTCAAAACAAACTCAACACATACTCAAAACATGTTGAATTTCAGTTGAAAAAAAAATCGGACAGAGTCAAATTGACATGTGGACTGAAACAGATTCAAAAATTACTTGAAAAGACTCAAACCATGATCAAACACACTGAAGTAGTCCCGACACAGGATCTAACACACTGAAAACTGAGTGACAATAGAATTCAACATACTCAAATGGATCTCTAGACTCAAAGCAAACCCAAAACAGCATCAAACAGAGTCAAAATAAAACCAGGCAGATTTCGACACACATACAGACTCAAGCAGACTGAAAACAAACTCGGACAGACTTGGGTGTGAAAACGGAACTATTGGCAATGGAATCTTAAAAACGACATGAGCATCATCATCACTTTTCAAACAGTCTTCCTGAATGGCAAACATACGGGGAATCTTTTTTGGAATTTCATCAGAGCTGAAAGCTTCAACCGGCGGACCAGGCTCGCTACTAGATCTGGAAAGGGTCTGTGCCCAAAGGACGAAAATGCACCCTGCACCCCGCTGCAGCATCTGCATCCCTACGTCGCCAAACAACTTTCTTAACAGATTTGATCGGCCAAGCAACGTATTGATTTTGAAGCAAATGGCAGTGCAACTACGATTTCGCTGTTTGGGGAAATACGGGCTACTTACAATGTTGCTGCTGCAACTCTGTTCCAATCTGCCAACGTTAACTTGAGGACATCCTGGAGTGTGTTAATGAAACTTGTAACTTCTTTTTTAGCTGAGATTTTCTTCTCAAAGACCACTCCATTCTTCTTCTTCATGTCATACTGCGTCTTTTTTCCTCCGAAAATTGTTAACACAGATAATGTTAGTTATGTTAGTAAATATGTAAGATGGTATATTGAAAAATATACATTAGACACATCGACATGTGAGACAGAGCCCCAAAATTTCAGGATTTTTTTAGGGTCATTATAAAAAATGTCCCACACCTTTTAAGGCGGAGTTGTCACCAATCTATAAAGTGGACACCAAATAAACTAACAACGCAAAAAAAAAAAAACAAAAAAAAATCAAAACGGGTTTAAACCCCAAGGGAAAAGTGTGTTTCCATGCAAAATTCAGTCTTTTTAGTTTTCAAGATTTTCAGGATTTGCAACATGGAAAACAGGTGAGTGTCGAATTCGGATATAGGAACAACCTTCCGTGAGAGCATACGAGTTCTCTCACAAAAAACAGGGATCGAATACCGTTGCGGCGTTTACATCCTACCCAATCGTAACATCAGCTCACGACTCCTACTTCTATTCTGCACTAACATTCCTACTGATTTCAATAATGCTGAGAGGATATGGTATCGCATGATCAGAAAAGTAACACTTTGGTTGATCTGGAAGGAGTGATGCAGCAGAACCATCGAGGGTCTATCAACTCCAAGAGAAAAGGTTTGGGCGGAGACAAGGATCCTGATGCAGGCAGACATCCTATGCAGATGGCATAAGACAAGGCTCTCCATGCCTGAAGATGAAGATTGACAGTGCAGTATCCTCTCCAAGTTCGTCAAGGTCTGGCTGGTAGGGGGGGAAATAGCAGAGGTGAGAGACTCAAACTTACGATGAAAAAATTGGCACAATCGGAGACGAGCGGGAGAAGCTCAATATTTCGCTCAATGGGTGGCCCACAGGATCCACAGGCTACATAAGGAGTAACAATAACCTTCAGTTTCATGTGGAAGCATTTTCGCTCCTTAGTTCTCCTAGCTGATTATAGCCTATCCGACAGGTTTCCATAGGGGAATATGGGAGGGAGTTCAGGAAAAGGCAAGCTGACAGTCAATCCTCCTGTAAGGAGCAGTCAATGTTGGTCAGGGTTCCTTTGGCCAGACGGAAGGAAGCGTGAGCGTGTTCTATGATGTATCAAATTTTTGACTTGCCGGGGGAATAGGAACCGGACTGACACTGCCCAGAATGGATATGGAGTCAGGACCATAAGGGTCAGTTAAAAAAAAATAAAAAAAAATTAGGATTTTCAAGGGCTAGCCAAAACAGTCAACTCCAAGACCCCAACAAACACCAAAGTTGGCACACACAGACCTTGACCCAAGGTAAAACAGGGCAAAAAAAGAGAAAAACTGAAAAATTGTAAAAAATATGATCTCCAATGCACTTTTCAGGATTGAGTGGGTTAACTTGGGGCTGAAAACTAGGCGTACCTGTTAACCGCTGGTGGAGCGATATGTATAGAAAAAACAAAAACTGCAATGATCCAGGACCAGTTTGAGATTTATGCAAATTTCTTAGTATTGCATAAGTTGAGGCTTTATTCAAGTATCCGAATTAAGTTGACAGAATTAAACTTGTTCTTTTCAAAAACACATTGCTGGAGGGACCACCCTGCTGAGGCAACGTTGGGCCGGTGAAGAAGGTGGGTTTGCTATGGAAGAGACCAAGGAGGAGTACAATAAGAGAGGGAAGAAGAAGGCGGGTGGCAAAGAAAAATGACCAGAAGAACAGTGAAGCAGGGAGCTTACATTGGTTATGTCGGTCCGCATCTTTGACTTTTTGTTGGGTATAACAGATTTGTCCGGTGTCCAAGCTTTTGGACTGATGGACCTGGCTTTGCTACATGTATCTGGACAGTTTGCAGTCAATCTCGTGGGATATCCAATTATGAGAGTATAGTCCACCTTAGATTTCTAAAAGGAAAGATTTGGGTCACCTGGGGGTTGGAAAAGTAAGCATCTTTACTTGACCTTTCACGCGAAAATTATATCTCCCGTAATATCCCATTAATATTCACCCCTACTTTGAGAAACCCCCTGAAAGAAATTGTACCTTCGAAATTTCTTTCTGGATTTCGATACAACTTAAAGCTGTCTCTTATACACATCTAGATGTGTATAAGAGACAGAACTAACAACGCAAGATGCGTAGCACGGCGAATGTGTTCACGCCTCTCCGCATTCGTGCGAACAGCTCACAAACGTGTTTGGGCAAACATTTTTTTTCGTAAAAAAAAAAAGGTTTTTTATAAACTGKGTTGGTTCGGCTCCGGGTGGACCAGCCGGTTGGTGGCCCAGCTCTGGCACTTACGTATTTTTTCGTGATTCTCATGATAGGTGCCCAAACCAAGACTTGCCGTTCCTCGGAACATGGCATCGACTTCTTGCCTTATGCCGAACTTTATGTTTACCATTGTTATCAATGGTAATTTAAGTCTTCCTGTGGTCTTTTCCTGCATCCTGTAACACTTGTTGCGAATTTTCTCCTGTGCAATAACAAACAAGAAATCATGTTAGATATAAATTAAAAAAGCAAGAAACATCAGACGAGCGAGAATCCGCAGCATGCAGTGGCTCCTATCCCACGCCTCTCTTCCCTTCAATCAATGCTTCCACAAAAGGAGGAAACACATATGATACCAAATGGTCAAAAAATCCAAACCGAAGGAATGAGTGTGGAAACAACAGAAGAAATGAATAAGTGTCGAGACAACATATGATACCTTGAGTTTGACTCGAAGGAATGGGTGTGGAAACAACAGAAGTTGGGTAGAACAAGGACGACATTCGAATATAACATCAAATTTTGTTATGACTTGGGATTACAGACCACAGACCCAGATCCTAGATTAAACAGCAAGTCGATAGAAACAACACAAATCAATAACACTGCAGAGAAAATGCATTATCAAATTGTTGATCAGAGAGTACCTGTCAGCGGGACATGTGTGAGTCACACACACACACCCGTGCGTGCACACACACACACACACACACACACACACACACACACACACACACACACACACACACACACATACACACGCACACACACACGCACGCACACACATATTTATCTATAACAACTCAGACAGAAAAACAGAGGAGACAATCTGAGATCAAAAGGTTTACATACATCGTTGAAGATTTTTGCATCATCAGTTCGATTTGCAAGATCTTCATGTTCGTGATCACTCTCGTTGTCACTGTGATCAGATCCATACTCGTCGAAATTCTCGAACACATTGATTAATACATTGTCATTGATGAATGCCAGTCGCTGCCTGCATGAAATTTCAAGGAATTTGATGGCGGAATCGACGTGCTCTGGTGCAACTGGGGAATCAGCATCATCTTCCAACGRCGCAAGACCGTCKGCCATTRATTCCAGACAGTACGTGATCACATGGAGTATCGATGATACAATGATGATTTCCCCSTTCTTCTTCCCMTAGAAACCTGTGACAGCATATTCATAACAACAATGACGAAAACCAAATAAAATTGGTAAATTTCTATTTTACTTGGCTAACAGCCACATCACCCAGGCCGACCTTGTTTGGTCACTCAGAAGGTGTCAAAAGAATTACAATTATAAATTTTTAAAAATTTATATAATAATCCCACAAAAAACCATGGATTACTTTCCAACCCCAATGCCCCAAAGAGGACCTGGAATTTGACCCCAAGGAGTGGTGCTGGGATCATAAATCCACTGGAAAAACTAGATCAATCTCTGAATATAAGGTGAAGTTCGGCTACGAGCTTGGCCTGAAGATCACTGAACCTGACCCAAAGCTGCAAGAGAAATCGAAAAGGATCTTGCAGATTGATCCCGAGACCGCACTAGCAATCCATTGGGTCAAGTACCTCCTCATCCGTCCACTCCGCATTCGACGCCTGCAGTGGCTGATCGCACACCTGGCCCTCCCTATCAACCAATGGCTTCACACAAGAAGAAAGCACTCTGACCCGCTCAGCTCGGAGGACTGTGTACTATGTACCACTAAGCCCCCGGAGGACATCCCACATTGCCTCCTCCCATGCCCAGAAGCTCAATGGTTCTGGGACAAGACAAGGTCGGTTTAGACCACCCTGTTCTCGACTCCCGCCCCTAGCATTCCTGCCGCTGCTATCAGTACTAATATTGCATCCCCTATCAAAGGTAGCAAGAGAGTCTAGTTTCTACTGCTCAGGAAGTTGACACTCTGCGTAATATAGAAGCAGGTGCACTCGAACTATCGAGGGAACTGAGGTGGCCAAAGAGGAGATGTGGACACTACTCTTGAACATGGTGGAGACACAGATCACATGCAGATGGAGGAGGGTCAGTTCCTCCGAGGAACGAAGAGCAGGGAGACAAGCAGTTGAAAGACAGACCTTCTTAAGAGAGTGGTTGTTGAAGGGCAAGGTGGCCTCCGTGGTGGACAACAGACTGAGATGGAAGAACTAGCACCAACATCGCCACTAGAACGCACAACGCAGGGGGAACAGAAGGTACACACCCAAGGCAGGGTCGGATTAGAGAATTGAGAGTCGATCCGGAAAAGAGAATCTGCGGGCTGAGAAGTGTATCAGCTACCATAAGAAGGCTCCCTCAGCAAGAAAGCCCACTCAGATCACTTCGACAAGGGGCCGGCTGAGATTAAAATCTCAGTAGGCTAGGCCCCTATCCTCTTTTCTCGTAGTACATGAAATATATGACAGAGGGTATCAGGGCTCTTAGACGAAAAGAGAGAGGGCAAGATGATATCAATCCTCTAACAATGGAGTAACCAATGCTGGTCAGGGGTCCTTCAGCCTCCACATGGAAGGAAGTGTGAGAGTGTGTATATGATGTATTCCAATTTTCGACTTGCCGATGGAAAAGGAACTGGACTGGAGAGAAGGTTAACCGACCCCCCAAAAGAAAAGAAAACGGTCATTTCAACCATATTTTCAACCAATCTGTAGAGTGCACTTCTTACTAACTTATTGTTAAAAAAAAAACAAAAAAAGTTAACTGAAAAAAAAAAACCGAAATAAACTGCATATTATCTAAAAAACTTAAAAAAAAAAATAACTGCAGTTACTGATCAACTTTTGTGTTGGGGTCATATTCATTCTTTTTAACAAATGTAAATTAATTTTTAAATATTAAATTAATAATTAAGAATAAAAAAACTYYAGGCCCTKGATGCAGCTTGAAACTGGGCCTGAATGCTGGGAACTGAGTCTGCACGAGTTTGACCTGAACTGGGACCGGACAGAGGGCATGTAGAATCAACATAGGGCATCAAAGAAAGCACCACCAGACATTTGAACATTCGGRTGCTAGCAAGCACTAGYAGCAACRCCGMTGCTGCTCCGTTAGGYCGGTTRGGCTTGGATCACTAGTWTRGGTAGCCCTGTAAGCTAAGTTGGTTGATTCTGGCCGAACTCGGGGTTGAATTTTGAGTTTCCCGACTTTCCTTACCATTTCAAATCAGTTAGTTATTGAGAAAAGATGAATGTATATATTAAAAGGGATTTATTATTACTATTATTATGAAAATTATAAATTTTTGATTTAAAAAAAATCAAAAGAGACAAGGAATAAAGAGGACAAGGGTTGTTCCATGAGCTATAAAACATGAAAGTCGTCATATCAGACACAGGTTATTGAGCTGAATGAAAGTACAGAACATAAGGAAAGAGGTCAGTAAACTGTCGCAATCATTATAACAGACTACAAAGGAGTGCATAGGCGGGGAAATATATAGAGAGGGAGAACAGAAGAACAAATGAGTGCTGAAAAACTCAAAAGTTATACCTCCTTTTCCAAGACAGTGTCTTCTGTGCATGCTTCGCAAAATCGTTTGTATCCGGTTGAATTCAGTTATGAAGTTCTCAAGCGCACGATCCTCGATCCAGTACTGGTGTTTCGTTGCCAAGCCATGGTCCTGGACATTATGATGTATAAGCAAGATCCTTGTGAACAACTGAAAAAAAAAACATGAGACATATTCAAAAATTAAAATTAAGATAAATTAATATAATGAATAGACCCAAAATTGGTTGGAAATGGAAAGTTATCCTACAAGTAGACGGAGAAGACATTCCCACGCAGACAGTTCTGAGGTATGCACCCTATGCACCACGAACTCCCCAGAGGATATCATTGTCTATGGTATACGTAGAAGCCAAGCAAACAAGAAAGTATGGCATGATAACTATACACAAAGTAAGGAAGATGAAGATACGAATGACATACCTCTGCGAGTTGAATGATTGACGGACTTGGCACATATAAATGATCATCCACGGACGAAGGGAGAGAGGAGAGAAACGAAGGAGGAGGAGACGGAAGATGGCGTTAACTCAATATTTCCAAAGATAATATCTTGAATTGTCAGAAGTGACGAAATCCGAAATGTCGCGAGTCTCACAGTATCCCAGATATCAATCTCACAATGTCAAGTACATCTCCCGACGGAAGATGAAATCAGATCCCCAAATAGTCCTCAACTCGTAGTCCCAATGTCGCTGTTCTGCACGGGGCGCAAGTTTCCGATATGCCCTTACTGGACCGTCGGTGGGGTTTCGTCGGTCAGTTCTTGAAATGCCCTCACGAGGGGCACTCATCTTTCTATGATGCCCTTCCACCAGTGGCGGCCGGAAAACCGGTGCAGCAGTTAGTCTTTGAGTTCGCCACGCCGGGGATCGCTGCGTCGGAGTGGATACGCCTGCTGTGGGAAGGTGAGCGTGCCCGCGTGTGTGTGTGTCCATGCTCATCGCCCTCCTCCCTCCTCCTCCATCCATGCCCGTCCCTCTCCTTTCTTCTCGTCCAACCTCCATCTTCTATTCTCATCCATCCTCTTCATAATCCTTATCCTCCGTACTCATCTTCCCTGCTCTTCCCTTGTTCCTCCCTCCTCCAACTTTGTCCTTGCCACCCCTCCCTCTCCTTCTCCTCTATTGTCGACCTTTCTGTATTCAACTTCTGGATCCATTTTCGTATTGCACTTGTGGAAATGGAAGATGTATCTGGACAAATTGTATCACTAGATACACTCGAAATGTTCCTCTTCCCTCCTCTTCCGCCGTTCCTCCCTCCTCCAACTTTCTTCCCTTCACCCCTTCCTCTCCTCCTCCTCAATTGTCGACCTTTGCGTATTGAACTTCTGGATTCCCTGTTAGGGACACTGGCCATTTTCATGTCGAAGTTGTGGGAATGGCGGATGTATCTGGACGAAATCTTGTAGTGTTGTCCGACGACTGGAACCAGTGTCAACAACGGCAACAGGGGCTTCCTGGAAAGATGGACAGTACCGGTAAGGGCATATAGGAAACTTTTCTGCTGGTTCTCAAAGGCCAGCTGGTAAAGGCATACTGCAAATTTGGTACCGGTACCGGTAGGGGCATATGAAACATGTTTCAGGCCCAAACGACGCCGGGGTTTTTTTGGAAACATCGTTCGTTGTCAGAGGGGCGCGACAAGGTAAGTCGGCCGTCAGAGGGGCGCGCCTCAAATAAACGCAAACTTCAGGGGCATTTCAAAATTTTTCCCTATTGATTTAGTTTTCTTCTTCTTTCTTTATGATTTTCTTTCCAGATTTTTTTTATTTTTTTTTTCCTCTGATCCGGATATATTCTCTACAGATTCGCCTTAATGAATTTGTACCGGATAGTCGGGCAAATTCGTTATCACGAATTCTGCATGACTCCGAACCCCACATCCCAGACTTTAATCTGTGTACTCCGACACATGCTCGACGGGCGACGCAGCGACTACTCAGCAGTGGAAAGGGATTCCGCACAGGCAAAGGGGCGCGGTGAGCTATGGAGATATCGCGCGGAGAGCAACGGAGATGGGGCACAGGGAGCAGATGGGGTAGCGCACGCAGACGAGGAAGGAGAAGGACTCGGTCGCGCAGAAGGAAGGAGATGCGCTAGAAAGAGGAAGAAGAAGAAGAGAAGAAGAAGAAGAAGAAGAAGAGGGAGAAGGAAAGAAGAAGGATGAAGGAGGGGAAAAATACTTACCTGAGCGTTCGACACCGACGACGACGACAGCGGCTATGACGACGGGCTGACGATGACGACGAGGGAGCGATATAGAGAACAGGTAAGCTTTTTACCTCACAACTTACCTCATGGTATATCGAATAGGATAAATAAAATAATATAATATATATATATATATATATATATATATATATATATATATATATATATATAAATCGAATGAATCCATCGCTAAAACGAGGATACATACATACCGTACACTACACATGTGTGAGTGTGTGTGTGTATGTGTATATGTGTGTATGTCTTGTGTGTGTGTGTGTGTGTGTGTGTGTGTGTGATAGAGAGAGAGAGAGAGGAGAGACTATAAGTCTCCAACCTTGGCCAACAGCCAAGTCACCGACCCGCGCCACGCCGCACGCTACTTGGATCGATAGAATGAGCAATCGAAAAGTGGCAGTGTATAGTTCCACGTTTCAGCAGAAGATTCATTTCGTTTTTGCTCATCCTATCGATGGAATGTGAGTGTGTGTGTG
>BFEA01000249.1:521342-541073 GCA_003427395.1 Chara braunii
GGGGGGGTAACCAGCTTACCGGGCCCAGGTGCACGATGGGAGCCTTTTTTTTTTCCCTTTAAAAGGCCAGGCCATGAATAGGCGCAGACAAGGCCTGCACCTTGGGTGTTCGGTCCAGGCCGAGGCCTAAGCTGCTTGCCAGGGCAGGCACATATCATATAGGGTACAGCCCCAGGCTAGGAGTGAATCCTGCGTCGACGGCCAGGGGGGGGCGGGGGGTACCAGTTGGCCGGGCCTAGGTGCACGCTTGGAGCCTTTTTTTTTTTCCCCCTTTAAAAGGTCAGGCCATGAATAGGCCCAGACAGGACCTGTATGCTGGACCCATACATAGGCCCAGACTGGACCTTTTGTAATCAAAAGGCCAGAGTTGGACCCGTACATAGGCCCAGACTGGGCTTGAATGCTGGGTGTTTGGTTCCAGGCGTAAGCCGGTGTCAGGGCCCATGCAGGCAGGCAGGCAGACAGACAAGCAGAGAGGCAGACATGAAGACGTTCACCTGGCCCTGGCCCACAGACGCCTTGACAGGCAGGCATGCAGCAGACAGACAGGCAGACACATAGGCAGACAGGCAATGAGATAGACAGGCAGACAAACATCCATGCAGAGGCCAGGTGCAAGTCCTGCCCCGTGCCATATTGGGCCCGGGCCCAAGTGCCATATTGGGCCCGGGCCCAGGTGCCATATTGGGCGCGGGGCCAGAGGCCAGGTGGAAGTCATGCATAGGCACACAGGCAGCAAGATAGGCAGGTAGACAGACAGACATGAATGCAGAGGCCAGGTCTGGCCCGCGTTATTGATTGGGTTTGGGCCTGTGCCCCTTTGAGTGGGGTATGGGCCCAGACCTGTACATATATGTCTTTATAGGTTGGACTCACATTGAGCTCAGTGAGAAATAGACCCTTAAAGACCCAGGCCCAGACTGTTGACCTGGACCTGACACATGCTTGACAGTGCAACTGTGAAATGACCTTTTTTTTTTTTTTTTTTTTTTTTTTTTTTTTTCGAAACAGCGAGGATTAATCGTAGGCACATCCCAACGTTCAGACAGACAGACTGGCACACGTGGCCTTGGTGTATGTCTATCTGTGCGTCTGTTCGTCTGCCTATTCTGAAAGCCCAGCCTTGGACCTGTGGATAGGCCCAGACTGGGCCTTAATCCTGGGTCCACGCCCAAGGCTGACCAATTGACTGGGCCCAAGTGTAGGCTGGGAGCGTTTTTTTCTTTTCTTTTCTTTTCCTTTGAAAACCCAGGCGGTGCATAGGTCCAAACTGGGCCTGCACGCTGGGTGTTCGGCAGGCAGAGAGGCAGACAGGAAGACGTTGACCTGGCCCAGGTAGGCAGGCATTCCTTCCTCCTCCACCTTCTGTACCCATCCACCATAACCGACCAAATAGGATTGGGAAACCGAGGAGGGATCTTAGGTAGGGCGGTGGAACGTGTAGGGAATGACCTTCAATTAGGAGTAAGGGGATTCTCTCTCTCTCTCTCTCTCTCTCTCTCTCTCTCTCTCTCTCACCCACTCAATAAATGAATCAATCAATTTGATCTATTGATCGATTGATTTTTTATTTTTTTCGTTTAATGGTACATCAGGGTTAAACGAACATGCAGGCAGACGGGGGGAGTGGAAGGTTGGAGTATGGATCATAATACACGTTAGATTATCATCTAATTTTGGTACCGGTATATTCGTTGTTTTTTCATGGTGGTCTCCGCAGACGGACATGCATCTGTTGTGGTCAGCGATTACCCCGTCGATGCTCTCACGGAAGAGAAATACCTTAAGGAATGTCGTGAACGATACGAGTATGTCGCGGCTTTGAAGATTCATGAGAAGGATGAGCGCGAGCCTCGGTCTGGGTGTAAAGAACCCTACGATGTTCGAGGTAAGGTTCCGAACGATTCCGTGTTGAAGAGACAATGCGGCCGCTACATGACAGACAATGACGGCCTTCGGTGGACCCAGGACGAGTTGCTCGGGATGTTGAAGAAGAAGGAGGTGAAACTGGCTGAACTCAGGAATGTGTTTGGAAAAATCGAATTGAATGCACAATAAGTGGTTAAAGATTTTTTTTTGTTCGGTACTATGGATGTGAGCAAGGAGGATGACGTTGGCGAGGACATCAGCAAGCAATTTAGGCATTTAATGCAATCCAGCATTATAAATGGGTTGCTTGACCAGGTTGCTGAGCTTAGTGGTAGAATTGATCCGCATGTGTGGCAAGAGTGTGAGTCTTTGCGACAATGTGAAGCAGCCGAGAGCGGGATCAGAACATTGTTGTCGGCGGGTGCCTTGCCATGTATTGATCCTTCTTTTGCATCGGAGTTGTTTGAGCTTCCATTAGTTGAAACTTTGGAAGAGTTTCCAAAAAGTTGTTTAATTGCTATGTTGCAATCATTATGAACGGTTGGTTTAGAGCTTGCACATAGAAATGCATTACAGGAGTTGCAGAATACAATGAGGTTTTCAGTTAGCGATAGTCAGTTGAGGGTCACGATTGTTACTTTCGGACAGTTGTACAAAGAGATGCGGGAAGAGTTAATGGACGTTGTGTTTCGGGAGCATTTCTCGTATCGATGTGATCAGGGACTAACAAATGGCTTGATGACGAATTACAAGCAACACTCGTATACCCTAAGGATTTTATTAGCAAATGTGATTAGTGCTCAATCCCCAGTGCAGTTTATGAAGGAGATGGAGCATGTGAAAAGAGAATTGAATGCTCTTGCGAGCATAAATAAACAACATGAGACCAGATTACATGAGTTGGTGTTTGCATTGGTTGAAGCTCTGATGCGTCCATGTCTATGTTGTGTCAATACCCGCTATTTGCGAAAGGGAGACAACAGAAATGTAAATGATTTGACAGTTGTTAGACCTAGGTGTGACAACAAGACAAACCTTTATCCTGATGAATATGTTGCTGTTGATGAGCAGGAGGTGTTTAGAATGGAAGAAAGGAGAAGGGAACTTCGTGGACATGATGATGTAGGTGAATAATGCGATTTGTGTTTGTCATTGAATATTCGGTTAGTTGGATTGGAGTGAGAAAATGAGAAGTGGGAGTAGCTAGAGTGGGAGGGAGAACAAGGAGTTAGAGTGGGATGGTGTGGGGAATGTGTTGTTTCACGTTTTTTTTATTTCGGTAATGATGATTACAGTTGAAAATATTTTTTTATAAGACACTTCAATTCGGTCTTTTCTCCCTTATTTAAATTCTCTCTCTCTCTCTCTCTCTCTCTCTCTCTCTCTCTCTCTCTCTCTCTCTCTCTCTCTCTCTCCCACACACACACACACACACACACACACACACACACACACACACAAACACACACACACACACGTATGGCACTGTATATTTCCATGTTCTAGCGGTACATTCATTTTATTTTTCTCATACTATCGAGAGAAATAGCATGGGGTCAGCCGCGAGGGGTGACATTTAAATTCTCTCTCTCTCTCTCTCTCTCTCTCTCTCTCTCTCTCTCTCTCTCTCTCTCTCTCTCTCTCTCACACACACACACACACACACACACACACACACACACACACACACAAACACACACACAAACACACACACAAATAAGTCGTATCTTTCTCTCTTATTTAATTCGTTTTTTTCTCTTTTATTTAAGTCGTCTCTTTCTCTCTTATTTAAGTCGTCTTTGTCTCCGTCTCTCTCTTTCTCTGTGTTTTTCTCTCTCTCTTATTTAAGTCGTCTCTATCTCTTTCCCTCTCTCGCTTTTTTTTTTTTTTTTTTACAACTATTCATGGAATTGCAATAAAATATTTTTGATGTATACAAATAAAAGTTGCCTTGGTCGTTTGTTGGTATGTGGTCTCATGTTCTACATATTCATGGTTATGGATATTATATTAATCCTTAATTGTTAACATTTGTTAAATTATGTTTTTGAATATTTTATGGTTTTATGTGTTCATTCTTACATTGTTCTGCTTATTCTTGAAAAATAAACAGGTGAGTATGCCTCAAAATATAGACATAAGATAATGTTAAAAAGCGGTTGAGATGAGTAAGACGTTAGGAACAAAAAAAGTGTAGTCATAAATGTTCTGTGATATTATAATATGAATTTTATGAATAATTAAAAAGGAAGAGTTTCGATAGTAAGTTTATGCTAAAAAATAATCAAGGTACGTATGATTGGTCTACATCGGCCGCTGAAAATCCTCAGGCAATTACGTGAAGCAAATTAAGTATTATTGGGAGGGTTGGGTCACACCATGTATTTCGAGTGAATATTGGAGAAGGAACCAATCCGATAAAAAGGCATAAAGATGATAATAAACGTAGCATTTTCAAGACACCCATGCTATCCCGAATGGCCTCCTCTCGCCTAGACCTGGTCCAAAAAGTCATGTTGTCTATCCCCTTTGCTCCGATTTCATCAAAGTCGCCCAAGCAAAAGAGGAGAAGAAAGGTGAGGCCATCAACGGTTTGCCCGACCTCGATCGCTAGGAATGGCTCTTCCTGGATCCACGACCTTCGAGGCTCGCTGGGAGAAGGTGCAGTACGCCGCATAGACCCATTTATGGGGGTGGTGCAATGTTGTTGCGGTGGAGCCAACGCCTACTTCTGAGATCTGGGCCTCATGCTCAAGCGAGGAGAATGGGTACCACGGACTACTTCCTAGCGATCGGGGCTCGAAAAAGTCGGCGAAGACATATTACCTTTTTCAAATCTTTTGTGGACGGATGACTGACTTAGGATACCTAAGGCTGGCCGCAAGTAGGAGCCATCTCGATTATGGTGGATTGGAGCCAAAAGAATTCGATCCCAGTGACAAATTTATCCGAACAGGAAAGTGAGTCCTGCCAGAGAATAACAACGGGCAAACGTGGATAGACGAGGTACGTATGACTCTATCGCATGGGGCCCTGAAAATACTAAGGGACGTAAAGGATCATAAATCGAACATAAGAAACGAATGAGGCATACAAAAAAAAAAAGAGGCTTGTTAATTAACCTCAAGAGGAGTTCAAAGAAGTTCCGGTCCCGATCAAACATTTGCAAAAACATGAAAGTGAACTTGTACATCTATATTTGCACTAACGAATAAATTCCGATGTGAATTAACATTGATTAACCTCAATAGACGCGCTCAAGAAAAAAAATAAAATGAACTGACTCCTTTTTTTTTTTTTATCGTTTGTGCTTCGCATTTTKGTTGCATTYTTTWTKTTGCACTATKTYTTTTTTTTTTTTTTTTTTTTTTTTYTWYTTGACACTWTATTACTGTTTTTTWTATAATTACATCTATATATGAATGTTTTGAGGTATATTCTTTTCGTTCCGGTTATCTATATGCATTTTATTCCTCCTATCCACCGTGATGTGCACATGTTCAAATACGTACGTACATGCCCATTAATTTGGCAGGGGACCAAGACCCATGTGACACTTCAACCAACAGTAATTTATCCACCATTCCAACCTTCTCTTCATATGCGGATAGGTCCTTGCATGTTCCGTGGAAGCGTCGCAAACGCCATCGGTCTTTTGAAAGGGTTGTTAATGATCATTTGGTGTCCTCGCCGATAATATCAGAATGTACTCGGTGTCCTTCCATTGCTCCAAATCAAGTCGGTTTGTTTTCGTTCGATCCTCATCCAACCATGGATTGGGATTGCGTATAGGTTCGGATGTTACTCCCTATCGCTCTACGAGTGATTCGGCGATGCCATCACAACACGAACACGGTAAACGCGGACGACCACCTTCCCAAAGTCGTCGAACCCGGAGGTCTTTATTACAGGCGGTAGGTGCTGTAGGTGAGCCAAGTGCTCGCAAGAGAGATAAACAACCGGTGGTAAGTCAAGATTATAGTCTTGATTGTTCTAATGAAGAACAATGTATTGATAGGTCTCTATTTTTTCGACAATCAATTTCATCGATGAATGATTTCACAAGCCCCGTGTTTTTCAACAGAATGAGTTGAGGAGATAATAATGTTGGTACGGATCGCATTAGTTGTCCTAGAAATCTCTCTATGGCCTTGCAAAGTGAACGTCCACTTGAAATTCGTATCGATGTTACAATAAATGCAGATTCCGTTTCGATTGTCGAAAAATCCGTTTTGCTCGATAATTTTCCCTCGCACTCGGCACATATGCACAATTATTCATCGTTCACATTGATTGTCGATGTCCCACAAATATTTGTGGAGAGTAATGTTTGTCCTCCCTTGAGGGATGTTCATGCAAATGCAGTTTTTACTGCCACAACCCCGCCGAATTCACCGAATACGTTGATTAGAAAGTTTGTTGGATTTTATAATCGACGGAAGAAATTATTTTTATAGAAACCAATTCGTTGAAGGGGCAACCGACGGTACCGTATGTTATTGATTCAACGGCTCCGTGCGGGTAAAGTCGTGCGTCGTTTGGAACTTTGATCGTTGTCGTCAAGGCCTCACCATCATGTGTCATCGGGCTATGATGCAAGTGCAATAATTGTTGAAAGTACTGCAGAGGTTGGTGAAGGAATGAAACAAATCGATAGAATGAATATGAATGAACCATGTTCTACGTCGCGTATAATTTCAAATGAAGGAAAAGCCAAGGAAGACGACCAAACTTTTATGTTAAACGTATGCGTGCATTGAGAGTTGCGCTTAAGAATCATAGGAGGAAAGAAGATGTGTGTGCTCATAAAAAATTTATACGGGGTATGAGGCGAAGTTTGTTCGCTGTGAATATCCTTCTAGAGATTCGAGCGGCGTCTCTGCGCAATCGAGATGTACATTTTCTCATGTGAGACAATCGTAGAGTCAATCTTCTCAGACGCGACACTCGCGGAGTCTGTCATCGTGAGGGAGACAACCGCATAATCCATCCGTGAGAAATCGAAATTCAATGAACAATCTCGAAGACAGTGAGCCAAATAATCACGAGGAAGAAATTAATGATTCTCATGATGTTGTGACTCCTGATCTTAATGCAGACCCATCGACACCCGTGGCAACAAAGTATGCGGCGGTTGAGAACACCGTGGCGATATTTGAGAATGCTAGCACTGTTGAACCATTTGGCATTGGAGGTCGAGATCCATGTAAGCATTGTGGTGCTAAATTGTGACATCATGAAAGAAAATGGACAAAGATGTGTTGTCGAAAAGGTACAAAGCGTTGTCCTCTATGAGAATGGTCTTGCGAAGGCTCCTCGGAGCATGAAATTCTTTCCCTTTTGGACGTCTCAAAGTTTCGATGGTCGATTCTTTCGAAATAATGCGAGGATAATTAATAATAGTTTATCCCTTGCATCCTCGCGGTTGAAGCAACCGAGCGATGGTGTTCAAGGATTCTGGGGCGAAGTTAGGGCTCAAGGTCCAATCTTTCATCATATCGGTGCATTGGCTGTGGGGGAAGACGAACGTCCTCAGTTTGCGCAATTATACTTGCACGATCCTCAACGTTTGGACGATGCGATTGATCAAAGGGTAGATTTCCTTAACTTACCTGCACGTACACCCGATGCCCAACTTGATCAAGCGAAACGCATATTGAGAAGGTTTCACGAATTGCTACAACGATGTAATAATTACGTGAAGGACTTTTTGACGTTTGCTGTTCTTCCGCCGGAAGCGTTGAACGGGGGGAAGTTGGTCATAAATGCGGATGTCATGCCTGATGGGGAACATGCAAGGCGTTATAACCGTCCTATGGGCTTACATGAGATATGTGTTCTGATGGCTAATGAATTACTTTCTCGTGAGCTCGAGATTCGTTTGCGTGCTCCTCCTCCGGGGGAGCGACAGACGGTTGTAGTTTCGGAATGTTCTCGAGCACCCGATTGCTTAAGGTTTGTTTTACTTTTACTGAAGGGAATTGATAGTTGGTCTGTTCGACGTGCCTTGAAAGCTGGATGACCGCCAGGACTTAGTGTCAAGGAGTTCTATGCGTTTCACCTTCACGAACGCGGTGGTGAAAGGTCTTTCCTCCTTTATGCAGCACGTCTCTTCCACGAGTTTTGTTGCATGGTGTACGCTAAAGTTGAATTTCTCGACTTAAAATGGGTGAGATTCCACCAAAAAGAATTGCGCTCGGAGTATTATCAAGATTTAAGAGACACTGTGCAACAAAATCAACGTGGTGATGATGTTGGGACAAAAGTGGTTTTACCGTCAACGTTTACTTGGAGGGCCCGATATATGAGTGAAAGATATCACGACAACATGACAATTGTGAGGCGACTCGGAAAACCGGATTTTTTCATCACTATGACGTGCAACACTAACTGACCAGAGATCAAACAAGCCCTGTTGTCAGGTGAATGTCCTAACGACAGGCCGGATCTTCTGGCGCGAGTGTTCAAAGGTTATCTTGCACAACTGATTGATGAGATAAAGAATAAACGGACCTTTGGCAGGGTGAGTGAAATGTTGTATATGGTGGAGTTTCAAAAAAAAGGGTCTACCACATGCACATATATTTGTTATCCTGCATCCGAATGATAAAATTCGGGATGCGGATGCTGTTGACAATATGGTGTGTGTCGAGATTTCTCCGGAAGGGGAATTGAGAGAAAGGGTGGTCAAGTTCATGTTGCACGGGATTTGCGGTGCGGAGAAAGGCGACGCTTCATGTACGGAGGACGAAGAATGCACAAAAGGGTTTCCGAAAGACTTCATTTGAACAACAACATTCAAAGACAAACAAATGTAATCTTCATATAGGAGAAGGAAACCAAGTGACGGTGGTTTTACGATTGTTCAAAATGAAATCGTTTACGACAATCGGCGTGTTGTCCCGTATAACCCGTACTTGCTAATGAGGTTTAATTGCCACACAAATGTTGAATAAAGTGCTAACATCAAGGCGTGCAAGTACGTGTATAAGTATGTATACAAAGGGTGTGATCGTGCTATGGTTTGCGAGCAAGATAATAATACGTCCATCGACGATGTCAAATTGTACTAAGATATGCGTGTTGTAGGTGCATGCGAAGCATGCTGGCGTCTATTTGAGTTCGAAGTTACGGAACAATGGCCCGCAGTCGAAAGATTGTCCGTGCATCTCGAAAACATGCAAAAAGTGCAATTCGAACCTGACACTGAGCATGACGTTGTTTCACAAGGGCCCCCGAAAACGAAATTGACGGCATGGATGGAACACAATTTTTTGAATTAGCATGTTCCTAAAGAGGAGCTTCCTCTATACGAAGAGATCGTTAATACTCATGTGTGGGAAAACAAAAATAAGAAGTGGAACCGAAGAAAACGTGATCTTCACGGTGGTCATTTCGAAAAGATATCTAGGTTGCATCACGTGAGGATCGTGGAAGGTGAACGATTCTATCTGCGAGTGTTGCTAAACCATGAACATTCTCGCGCGGTCCGCTCTTTTGCGGAAATTTGTACAGTGGACGGAGTGGAATACGATTCTTTCCGATCCGTGTGTTTTCGATTGGACCTTTTGCAAACAGACAATGCATACGATCAATGCATAGACACAGCCGCTGCACATTACATGTCTGAAGAAATTCGTAAAATATTCTCTATGCTTCTCGCGTTTGGTCCAGTGAACGATCCGGTCCGTTTCTTCGAACGACATTGAGATAAGATGTGTGACGATTTTCAGTATCGCGCATACAATGAAATTGTTCCCCCGAACATTTTACAATCGTTAGTGTTATTCCACCTTGATCGTATTTTGCAAGAGTCTAGAAAAAACATCCGTCAGTTCTGCCTTTATTATCCAACACCCGATGGGGAAACAATTGCTAAGAACATAACCAGACATTACGAGAACAGAACGGTATCCTCGATTTTAAACGACGAGTTGTCGTATGATCCGATTCAAATGCAACGCAGATATGACTCTAATTTTCGACGTCTTCGTCCCTGTCAACGAGTGTTGGTGAAAAGAGTCGTTCAGGCTGTGCAAGAGAAAAGACCGTTGCGTGCTTTTGTCGATGCACTGGGTAGAACAGGAAATACTTTTTGCATTGAAACGATTTTAGCGGGCATCAGGTTGCGTTCCACCATTCCATTGGTCGTCGCGTTCAGTGGGATAATGGCTACTTTTTTGACAGGGGGTCGAACGTTTCACTCACAATTTCGCGCACCTTTGAAACCTGATAACAAGCGTCCCTTCGTGATTCCGAAATAAAATGATCTTGCGGAGCTTATCCGCTGTACCGACTTTATTGTTTCGGATGAGGCTCTGATGAGTAACAAGTTCCACTTGGAAGCTCTTGATATTACGCTTCGGGACCTCTGTAACAGTGACGAGCCGTTTAGTGAGAAAGTTCAACTTCTTGCTGGGGATTTTAGACAAGTTTTGCCGGTTGTGAAACACGGATCGCGAGCGCAACAAATTGATGCGTCCATGAAAATGTCTCCTTTGTTGAAACTTTTTGAGATTCATCAACTCACCGAAAATATGCGAATCTTAAGTTTGGACAATGATGAAATGACACGAATGTATGACCACTTTTTGAGACGCATTGGAAATGGTGACCATCGTCGTGTTGTTCCGAATGAACCTGTTGCGGCCAGATTGCCACGTGAGATTTGTACGAATAAACCGATTGATGAGTTGATTTCATGGACGTTAGATGATGTGTCCAACAATGTGGGGGATGCCGATTATTGCTTGCCTCGGTTAATTCTATGCCCTAGAAATGACGATGCGGCTTCCGATAACAACTGTGTTCTTGACGACTTTCCTGGGGAGGTGCGTGACCATTTTAGTGTTGATTATCTTGATTCGGATGATATCGGACTCAATATTGAGCATGAGTTTTCAAACTCTCTCGACAAATCTGGCCTTCCATGTGCACCTGTGATGCTTTTGCGAAATTTGTCACCGTAGCAAGGACTTTGCAACAGTACAAGGCTGATTCTGAAAAAGATCGTTAATGATGATTTGCTGGAAGTGACAATAATGCACACGGGTAAGACAACACTAATCCTCAAGATTGATTTGACAAGTCAGAGTGAGACCACGGGGTTCAAATGGCTTAGAAGGCAATTTTCAGTCCGTCTTGCTTTTGTTGTAACGATTAACAAGTCGCAAGGACAAACGGTATTGCATGTCAGGGTTTGGCTACGCAAACCGGTTTTTGTGCATGGTCAACTGTACGTTGCTTTGTCGCATGTTGGTCATCCCAACAACWTCCGTGTTGCATTGCCTGATAAGAATTTTTTCACGAAGAATATTGTATATCATGAACTTTTGGGGTGAGTCTTTTTTTTTTTTTTTTGTCGAGCCTTCGCATTGCAAATAATTCCGTCATATTCTTTTTTTGCAGGCGAGTGTCGAATGCCGCATAAGTACGACACTCGTGCTAAGAGGAAAGCAATGAGAACCAATAATACCACTCAATATGATACGAATGTTACATCGAAAGGTGGAGCCGAACATTCGGAGAGGTCGAAAAAGATTGGAAATGATGAGAGGTCGGTGAATCTTGGAAGTGAACATGCTCGAGGCTATCATGCTCCTTTTGGTGAAGTTGAACATCGATGTTGAGGAGAGAATACCCTTGAGGATGCTGAGAATATGTTTGTGGAGGAGGGTGGTGACGGTGGTCGTGCTGATGGGGATGGAAAGCAATGAGAACCAATAATACCACTCAATATGATACGAATGTTACATCGAAAGGTGGAGCCGAACATTCGGAGAGGTCGAAAAAGATTGGAAATGATGAGAGGTCGGTGAATCTTGGAAGTGAACATGCTCGAGGCTATCATGCTCCTTTTGGTGAAGTTGAACATCGATGTTGAGGAGGGAATACCCTTGAGGATGCTGATAATATGTTTGTGGAGGAGGGTGGTGACGGGGGTCGTGCTGATGGGGATGATTCGCGCAGAGGTCTGTCAGGTCGGCCTAATGACCTTACATTTCCTGGTGACCAGGATGATGACATTACAAGTTATTCGAAAAAAGACTGTGTTGATTCTACATTCAAGAGAAAAAAGAGTCGTGGTATAAAATATAATCCTTTGGATTCGCCCGACGCTGATAATCAGGCGGGACGACAACCTGTTGTTGTTGAAACTGGAACTCTGGTTCTGAGAGCGTTGAATGCGCTTCCTCCCGATGCGCTTGGATCTCTTCCCTTGTGTTGACGGTTCGGTGGACTTTCACGTGCTTGTGATTCATGATCACAATCTCAACGCATTGGACACGAAAAAAATGTTTGCACCACATCGCAACCACAAGATCGTTTGGGGGTTATTGTTGTGTCGGATGATGACAATGCACGCAGAATCCGCACTCCGAATCCGCACGCTTACCTTGCTAGATGGTTTGACGATGTAAAGAAGGTTGACATCCAAAATGTCTTGAGTGAGGTGTTTTTTGAAATGTTTGTCAAAAGTGCCACAATCGTAAAAGACAGACGAATATGGGAAAACTTCCTCGATTGGAAAAGAAACAAACTCACTGATATGCGGTTGGAACGAAAATCCCCTCTTCCTTCAGACTCGTTGAATGTTTCGGATTTGGAGGCTTCTTCCATGTTGAATTCACTTTTGACCGATGAGTATGTTGCTCTCTCTAATGAGGAGATTACAAGGATGACATTTGATTTGCCACATTGTCCGACAAAAGGGACAATTCCCCAACCCTTTCACTGATATGTACGGATACAACAACTTCTGAAAAGGATTCCTCCTGTGGTTGCTTCTTCTGCTCCTCATTCTGCTTCGGTCCGTAGACTCCCCCTTCAAGCAGCATCTCCTCCAAATTTTCAACGTCTTGCGGACTATGCTCCACCCTCCAATATGTCAACACCGACTGTCATTACTTCTGTTGTTGTTTCTGCTTCGCCGGCCGCTATGGCTACTCCATCTCCTGTCAGTTGTGTTGTGCACACTCTTACGCCATCAAGAGACCATTTGCATGTCCATAGAGGACCATTGAAACAACCAAGTTCTTCTAATTTTAACATTACCATTTATGACTCTCTTGAATCTATTGGTCCCAAAAAGACACTTGCACACCTGTCCTATCTTGACAGTTCTCACAGGGTGCAGGATATTGTGGAAGCAGCAGTCGAGTTGAATACGAGCATGAACACTTGGAGATGTGTTGATCAACATAAATTTTCTAAGCTGAAATTATAATTGGAAGTGAAAATTCCAGTTCAACTTCAAAATTTTCCTGCTATTGTGCAGGTTTCAGTTTTACTCAAATTTCCCGCCACTTATTGAACATCGTTGAAAAATCAGTCTTCCGCTAAAGAAAGGGGTGGGCATCTCCGTTTTTCGTTGTCCTACATTTTTTTTTCGATTTTTTTTCTTCCCGGCGGAACACATTTCCCGCCTAGCAATATGACCCATTTTCTTTTTTCTTTGTGTTGATCTGGCGGAATACAATTCCTGCCTCATGATATGGTCCGTTCATACTTGGCAGGAAAATGACCTGTCGGGGAAAAAATGGAAAAATGTCTGGCGGAATCACGGCCCTCGAACAATACATGACTCCCAGGGAAGAACGGCTAGAAACTGAAGAGGTTTGGCGCCCTCCGAGTCATGAGGAGAAACAGTTAGGGCCTGACTCGGAAGAGAAGAACAAGCCGCCCGAATGGGCAGAAACCGTCAATGGACCCTTAAGACTTATGACAGTTTGAGTGGGGCCAGAGGAAAGGAGAGACTTATGTATCCATTGCCCCACAGAATGTGGCCAGATACAGATACGAAGAGCACCTAGCCTTCCATGGGGTCTCCAACCATATAACTACAGCGCGCCGTACCGTCAGTTCACGTTCAGCAACCGTTTGCGCCGTAGTATCTGTGGCGTTCAGTGTCCTTCTCGTCATCTTCATTGAGTGCGCCGCACTATCCGTTGCCTTCTCAGTGTCCTGTTCTCGTTATCTTGCCAGTGGTGTGTCAGTTCGTGTCTGTGTTCTGCATGCTTTCTGCCGTGTGTGTGTCATTTGCTTAGTGTGAAGTGCAGGTTTCCCAACATTCGGAGAGTCTTTCTTACCATCTTTGGAAGGCCGCCGTGAGAGGTCAGTCTCCTCACCTCCTCCTCCACTCATTCAATTTCTTCTCCACTTGTGTCAAAGGGCCTCGCCACACCATCGAAAGGTGAAAAAGACAAAAATGTGGTGGTGCATCTGGCCATGTTGTAACAGGAAGTTCATTCTCATTTTGCACATTCCGAGAGTGGTGTGGCGATCCCCAAACCCTTCTCTTATTTCCTGAAAGACAAATGAGTGAGGGGCTCGTCTTGTCGTTATGTGCATCCGGACGCAAACACTGCGGCGGTTGATAATGTGTGACTGTTTGTCGGGATTCGCTGAAGGGGAGATGTCAGCGGGAAGTTTGTCGATTTTATCATCCCCCGGCAAAACGGGAGGCGGCTTAATGGGGTGTTGTGGGTGGGTAGCGGTGGGTGGATGGGGATGAACTGGTGATGGTTTCTAGGCGCAGAACAGCGCACTGCATACGAGCGATGTGACGTCAATCAGTGTGAGCAATTCGAGCGGGAATAAATGCGGCGGTGTGGGAGGCGCAGTAGACAGGGTGACAATCAGAAAGAATCGCAAATGGCGGTTGAGACTGGAGAGGGGGGGGAGAGGGGAGATGCGGGAAGGAGAAAAGAGACAGTCGGGAGTAAATGAGCTCGACTAGAGAAGAAGGGGGGGGGGAGAGCGAGGGCAGGGATTGATTGCATTGCATCATGACATAAATTATGGTAATCATGGTGGCGATGATGAGGATAACGATGGAAATGGAGAGGCTGATGGCAAGGGCAAGGGGGAAGAAAGGTGAAGCAAGGGCGGTACGAGTAGAGAGAGCGAGAGGTACGAGTAGAGAGAGAGAGGTACGAGTAGAGAGAGAGAGTTACGAGTAGAGAGAGAGGTACGAGTAGAGAGAGAGAGGTACGAGTAGAGAGAGAGAGGTACGAGTAGAGAGAGAGAGAGGTACGAGTAGAGAGAGAGAGAGAGGTACGAGTAGAGAGAGAGAGGTACGAGTACCTCAATTCACGGCCTACAAGTTCGTAACTACCCTGGATAGAAATGGCCCAACAAGAGACAAGAAACAAAGACACGGCTCTGCAGGCAGACAAAACTCTCAGAGCAGCCGTTGTGAAATGTTAATTTCACAAAGAAACGAACTACAGACCAGCGCCATCGTTCCCGCTGATTAAGCACTCCACAGTACACTCCCCATATTCACAACGGGCCAGGGTACCCACTCACACCCACACACATAGAAACGACAATTAAAACATATGTGCAAGAGCAAGTGTCGTACCAGCCAATGATGGGCTGGCGATGCAGAACCTTCCTTCGCAAACGATTGACACCCTAATCAGTCCTGTGTTTGTAGAAGACAAGTGGGATAACCTCATACCTCCAAGTGTCAAGAAGGACAAGGCCGAAGGAACAGTACCAGGCCAAAATGGACTTGATGATCCCAAAGTAACCGCCAGTCTTCTTGGCGCCATCCGATTCTCCTTAGTCGCCGATCTTGAGGAACAAGAAGGTGAGAGCCAAGCACGTTGAAGCAATGGCCATGTACGTCGTGAACACTGTGAAGGTGAACAAAAACACCCCTGTGGCGATATGCACCTTCTCCTTCTCTAGTCCTTCCAAACTCGGAACGATAGCCAAAAAATAACAAGTGAATGCAATAAAAAATGCACCATTCCGAGCGAATATCTCAGCAAGTCCAGCGAGCAGCTGCACAGACCCTCCATTAAAAAATAACCCAGCGGAACAGCGACGTTTTCGATGGATCTAGGCAAGATACCAGCATTAAACATAAATAGAGTGAAGGTCGTGACAGCGAAGGCAGTCAGCCCCAGAGGGCCCGGATTGGCAACCTTCAGGACCGCCTCAACCGACTGCATCTTCACTGGCTTCTCCTCCCTAGCGTACACACTCGCCATCTCCTGATCGCAGTCTGAGGAGCTACGATGCACCATCTCAGTGAAAACACGTGAGTTCCACCCGCACACTCGACCTAAACTGGATATGAACTTCTTATATCATCCAAGACCATTCTGTAAATAGGACGCCCCAAAAGTACTAGCGGTGTCTGCTCTTACCAGCACCACTAGCACCGAAGGGGACGTTTTTCAAAAAAAAAAAAAAGAACTCCAGCAGACTACGAAAGATTTATCGAAGTGAGGGAAAACGAACTATAGAAGCAACGAAGGTAGGGTCGGATGATCCCTTCACGAATCCAAGCTTGCTGGTCGGTACACAACTTCACCAATGACAGCTCTCTCTCTCTCTCTCTCTCTCTCTCTCTCTCTCTCTCTCTCTCTCTCTCTCTCTATCTATCTATCTATCTATCTATCTATCTATCTATCTCTATCTGTGTGTGTGTGTGTGTGTGACACACTCGCGCCCGGTCACGTTTTTTTTTTATTTTTTTTTTATTTTTATGCGACCTCCACTCCAAGACCCCCCAGCCCATAGACAAGCACACTGGGCCCAAACAGGCGGTGCATGGTCTCCCGTCCATACACTGTCAACTGGCGACTGTGCAGATCTTCATCGATCTCAACATCCTCGGAGGAGCGAGGCTTCGTCATTGACACATCCTCTGAGGAGCGAGGCTTCATCATTGACGACGACCCCGTTTTGTCCTCCTCAACCTCAAGGTCCTCAACCCATCGCCTTTTAGGCAGCAGGCGCTGCCTATCCTCTGCCCTGAGGGCTGAGTTATAGGCAAATCGTCACCTTCACCTCCCTGTAATCTACCGACTCCCCTCCTTCCAGGAAATGCAAGCTCCTCCAATGAAGGCTGCACTTTACTTCTTGCACCGCAAGTTAGCCAGCATATTCTCCTTATGCAATAATCACCAAACAAAGCCAACACATTCCACAACGAATTGGCACCAATGCACACCACTACTCCCATTCACGATAGAGAGCATCTCCGAACACCTTGACCGTGTGACAACGTCGTCGGCACATACTCTCCTAGATGACCTCCGAATGAGCTGACAAACAAACAAAAACACTCTCCGGAACTTCGCCCGCTATAAATCTCGTACCCGCCTGCTCGAGGTCCGCCATGGCGTTCCGGACATATCCCTGCCTTGTAGCCCGCCACATATCACATGGGCCCCCTCAGATGGCGGTGGCACATTGCGACTGCTGTTTGCATGCCGCAGAGAGTGCACTTACGAGTTTAGGGCATCACCACACCACTCTCGAAATGTGAAAAAGACATAAATGTGGCAGGTGCATCTGACCATGTTCTAGCGGGAAGTTCATTCTCATTTTGCACATTTCGAGAGTGGTGTGGCGATGCCCTTAGTTCAAGTTCACGAAACTGAGAGGACCAGGAAGTACGTGTGATCTGAGCCGCCCATTGCGAACAGAACGTCAGACTCGCTTTACAACCCTGTTTTTTCACAATGCGGCACACTGTCCCCAGCAGGAGAAACGAGCACGAGTCCTACTAATGCCAGTCGCACAGACTCCCTCCATACCGCTCAACAGACTAGACAGAAGAGAAAATGCCACTTCCATCGAAAGACTCTCACAGTGTACTCTCGCCATCTACCGATCTCCTCAGAAGGGAGGGGCTTACTCTCACAGCAGAAGAGACAGAAGAGAAAATGCCACTTCCACCGAAGAGACAAAAGAGAAAATGCCACTTCCACCGAAAGACTCTCACAGCGTACTCTCGCCGCATATTGATCTCCTCGGAAGGGAGGGGCTTACTCTCACAGCAGAAGAGACAGAAGAGAAAATGCCACTTCCACCGAAGAGACAGAAGAGAAAATGCCACTTCCACCGAAGAGACAGAAGAGAAAATGCCGCACACTGATCTCCTCGGAAGGGAGGGGCTTACTCTCACAGGAACATACTAGACAGAAGAGAAAATGCCACTTCCACCGAAAGACTCTCACAGCATACTCTCGCCGCATACTGATCTCCTCGAAAGACAGAGCGGAAAACGTGTTCACGAGTATTAGGCATCAGAACAAGAGGAGGAACCTACAAAATATTATAAGCAACGTCTTGTAGCAAAGAATCCAACAAAATTTAGAGAAGACTCTCGATCATCGGCCGCCGCCACTTATGAGCCCTGAACCCTAAAGCAATCAGAGAAGTCCACTCAGCGAGCAACACAAAACTGCCAGCTTATCCAAAAGTCGTTCTGTACAGACAACACGACTCTCGAGAATCTGAAGGGTCGTTCTGTATACACAACGTGAAGAAGAGAGGGGAGAAAGCGCAAATGAGTGGGGAGGGTCGTCATGAGTATAGGGAACGTGAAGGGATAACAACAGAGAGAGCGCAGCCACATGACAAACAAAAAACAAACTTGCAGGATTGCAAACGTCCGCCACCACAGCAGTTCAACCTCCTACGCATATATTATGCCCGTCTAGGAGGAAGAGGTTGATTGGAAAGCAAGTAAATGTGAGATATTTGTTTCATAAGTCGAAAGCAACAATGAAATTTCTCTCCATATCAATCACACATTTGTAAAAAAAAAGAGTCAAAAGGAAGAGGTAAGAAAATATGAATAAGCAAGAAAAACAAAAACGGAAAAAGAAAACAATGAAGGTCGTCAGAACCCCACTACCCAGCTGCACCGGCTGACGCGAAAAGGACTTAAGAACGACAACAGCACATCAGTCCCTCCCCCACGTGACTCGGAAGTAAATTCGAAAATTGTGATAACACCAGTGGAGGAGGACAGTGGCAACATTTGCCCACTGCCCACGCCTTGCTGCTTGCCTCCTGCCGATCACCTCCTGCTGCCCGCGTGACTCCTGCTCCCTGGCTGTCTAACAGTAGTATATATTTGTCTGCCTGCCTGCCACCTGCTCTGCCACCTGCCTGCAGCAGCGAGTATAGATGAACGGATGCACCGTCCAGATGCAAGGAACATGGTTTGTCATCATGCCAGGAAGATGGAATATGCGCTCTATTGGAGGGACAAGAGTAGAAGGCAGGTTTTAACGAAAAGGAGAGTCTCTAAGCAATCAAGCAGTTCGATGATGGTTCACGTTGCAGACCACAAAGGCAGGGACAGCGGCGATGGCAGCAGCGGAAGCGGCCAGACAGCTGCTGCTGAAGCTTACAGAGACTACATACCTCCGTCGAATTGTTCGAACGTCATGCTATTGGAAGAAGAGTCGCAGAGTGACTGGTTCCATGCTCGCTTGCTCGCTCGCTCGGCACTGACTGTATCCTCTTCGATCGCCAATAATATCAGCTGCCAGCGACAGCCAGCCACCCATCCATCCACATCCATCCGTCCATCCACCCACAGCTCAGCTGCTCTGCTCTTTCTCTCTACTCGTACCTCTCTCTCTCTACTCATACCTCTCTCTCTCTCTCTACTAGTACCTCTCTCTCTACCTGTACCTCTCTACTCAACTCGTACCCCTCTCTCTGCTCTACTCGTACCTCTCTCTACTCTACTCGTACCTCTCTCTCTCTCTACTCGTACCTCTCTCTCTCTCTCTACTCATACCTCTCTCTCTCTCTCTACTCGTATCTCTCTCGCTACTCATACCTCTCTCTCTTCTCGTACCTCTTTCTCTACTCGTACCTCTCTCTCTACTCGTACCTCTCTCTAGTCGTACCCCTTATGTGTGTGTGTGTGGGTGTGGGTGGGTACCCTGGCGAGAAAAAAACGGGGCCAGGGGACGACGTCTCTCGCTGGTGCCCAACTTATTCCCCAGCCATAACCTCAAGCTATGGTGACGACGTCTCCTTGGTTGGAGACGACGTCTCTCGATGGTTCCCTATTTTGAAACCTCTCTCTCTCTC
>BFEA01000249.1:595060-621053 GCA_003427395.1 Chara braunii
TTCAGATGGTCAAGAAAGGGGAAATGGGCGCGCAAAAAGTTGAGCGGGAGAGAGAAAGAGAGGGAGAAAAACAGTTACGAGGAGAGAGGAAGAGGGGGCGAAGGAAAAAGGAGCGCTGGAGAGAGTGATGCGGGGGACAAAGAGGAAAAAGCTTTGCATGCGTGGCATCGTCAACAAAAAAAGAAAAAGGCACCGAAACAGTTACAACTTGCCTACATCCTAAACCAATTCAAAATTGAAATCACCATATCCGCGCGCGGAAGAGCGACGCGGGAAAAGAAAGTCCTACGCCTATTCGCATCCCCACAAAATTCTGAGAGTTTTCCCTAACGCGACCGAAAACGTTCACACATAAAAAGGACACGTCGAAGTTCCGCTTATCCCGGAATACCCAACTGTCGGGCCCAATTCCCAGTGCGCTCGCTAAGGCGCGTGTAAATTCCTATGCATTTCCCAACGTGCAAAAAGAAAAAAAGCAGAACCGAAGAATCACAAAAGCTTCCGGAAGATGGGGGCTCGAAACGCAGCACCCGAAATCAAGAAAAACGAAACGGGGTCTTTATGGGGTGGGTATGATACAAGCGAAAAGGGTACGAAAGATAGCACGGTTTCGGGAAGTAGTTCGTCACATATGTGACGCGCAGGGGGTTCCAAAACTATGCGATCTCCTGATTGCATGTCACGGCGGAGAAGGAGAGAGGGAGAGAGAGAACAGAGTGATGCATGAGGAACCAAGCGTCTCAACAGACGATCCAGCCAGAGCCCATGTTGATGCCATCTTCAATTGCCATCGTGCTGCTGGATTCATCGATGGTCGTCCAGGTGACGCCATCATCGCCCGCCGGTTCTCTGTGTGCCCTGCACCCCAGGTTGTCACTGCTCGTCGAATCAGAGCGTAAATTGACGTCATCGTCGATGGCGTGATCTTCGCGAGGCTTACTGATTCGTGCCTTTTTTTTTTCTTTTTTTTTTTCCGCCGATTAGATGGAGAGAGGAGGAAATAGTCAGGTGATCGGGATCTATCGCCTAGTTGGAATGGGCCAGTAGAGGCGGTACATGGAGGGGAGCTCACGGGGACGACGGGGTGGAAGTGGGGGTAGGTAGCGATTCATCCCTTCCATTGTCACCGGAAGCTCCTCATATCGGATGATCCGGTGGAAGCGATCGCCCCTATGAGGGAGGGAGGCGAGGTAGTCGCGATAGAAGGAGGAAAGGGTGAGGCGGAGCGCCGCTCGAAAGAACTCGTAGTGGCGACAGGCGGGGATTGTCCCCGTGGCTACGCAGTAGACTTCTACCGCGTTGCATCGCTCCCATGCAGCGCTGAACAGCAGGATATGCCAGCAGAACGTGGGGGCAGCGGGTTGAAAGGATGGGTGGGGGTAGACGGTAGCAAGTTGGCGGGTAGAGTAGAAGTCACGGAAAAGATGGGGAAGGAAGGGATGGAGGGGAAAGGTGACGGGGGCACGGATCTGTTTGAGGGTGAGAAAATCAAGGGGACGACGGGATAGCGTCCGAGGTCGAAGGCCTATCGCCCGCATCGGTACGTGGGCGAACTGGGGGACGGGTGGGGCTGGAGGAGGAGAGGGATCTGCTCCATCTCCGTCGTGAGGTTCTTGGGGAGGCGGCTGCGGGGTCGCCATCTTCGGGCTTCGGCGGCTCCGGATTCTTGGTGGGATCATCACCGATGCGCAGGCTTGCTCCGCTGGCGAATTCTAAATGGCGTTTCCCGGCGGTGATTTCTTCCTGCTTGCGTGCGGCCTCAGGATCTTCCGCTTTTGTGCCCGTGCGTACAGCTTCCTCCGGCAGGGCTTCCCACTCAGATACGGTTTCTTCTTCCTCCTCTTCTTCTTCACTCAGCTCGCCCTCACTATACTCGCTATAGCTTCCTTCCTCCGACGTTTCCTCGTCGTTGTCTTCTTCGTCATCGTCGATCACCACTTCCTCCGCCTTCGGATAAGAGGAGTGAGGAATGATGTCGTAATGCTTCAGATACTCTTGTCGTGATGGTAGCGTATCTTCGTCCCGGGGTTCCTCCAAGCACGCAGTCCACTGAAGGTACGGATCCAACGACCGCTCGAGAACGTATGGTGCGGGGCTGTCGTCACTTTGCGAAAAGATATCAGGCGAGAGATCGTCCGCCAATTGTACGATCGGCGCGATGAGCTCCTGCGCAATCAACTGACGGCGGCCCGGTCGTACCGATCCAAAGAGAAAGTCGACAAGGTCACCCTCGACGTTAGTTCTCCAAGCTTGTACGATCAGCAGCTCCAAATTTTCGATCCACGCAGGATGCTCACTGGTCTGCGTCCACGTCACCTGTACTCGGGCCGAGCAGAAGGACAGCTCGTTAAAAGTTTCGCGCCACAGCCGCCAATGCCCAGGATTAATAAGCGGGACAGAGAGAGGTTCAAACGAGAAGGAAAGAGAAGGATGAAGATTGGATTGCCATAACGTGGGGAAAAGAGAGGGGAGACCGAAGATAGAGAGAGGAGCGAGGGGATCATCAGGGACGTGGGAAAGGGACGAGGGTGGGGATCGCAACCGGCGGCTCGCGCGGAGAACAACGGATCTCGCCAAGATCCGGTGCAAAGGTCGGGAGGAGGTTATGCCATGGCCGGGCAAGACCATGTTGCCACTTGTTGGACCCTTGCTCCGTCCACTCTCACAGCGAGGTCAAGATCGCGGTATGCCACCGTGGATTGAGCGAACTGATGTCGCCGCTGAAAGCCGCAACCGTGGTGACGTGGCTCGTTCCGGGAGCCGCTCGCCGATGGACTGCGATTACTTCTGCCAGTACTACTGCCTGTGAGTTCCCTTCGAATCGAAACGTGGCGGCAGCACACACACCCACGTCGCAGAAGAACTGCGCCAATCGCCGAAGATCCGTATTAAGCCGTGGATGACGAACTTGCCGAATTTCCGAGATATGGCCACGTGGCTGCAACAGCTGTTCGTCAAGAGCCCGCTCCGTGATGAAACTCATGGCGAGGTCGGAGAGGAGGAGGAAGGGTTGGAGGGAGAGAGCGGAGAAAGAGTTAGATCGTCGTCGTTCTCCTTGCTTTCGGGGGAGGGAGAGGGAGGAAGATGAGAGGGAGGGAGAGGACGAAGGTAGGAGGTATGCTGGACGATGGGGACAAAGCTATGGCTGGCACTAGCCTCAGGCGCAATGCGCACCGTGTTGGCGCCGTTAGGACCGAGTTCGATAAAAAAAAAGCAGCCAGAGAACTTGGGAGCGAGTTTGCGGTCGCGTGCACATTTACGTACCTGCACTAGGTCCCTAATTTATATTGATGCTGGGGCCCAACATTTCCATTCCGAGCCTCGTAGCTACAGACCTGCCTACCGTGGGCCAGATCGGTCATCCTTTGTCTTTTTCGGGCTAGCTTCGGAACGGCCCGCTCCATTAATTCGGTGTACCTTTTAGCCTTGGCCTTGAGGGTTGTACATGTGTCTCTACCCCCTGCTTTGGCAATTTCCGAGTTACCCCGGTAGTCGACACAGGGGAGGCTATTAGTACGAAGCTGAAAAGGGGTAAACCCCATGAATTCGTGAGGGGTGGCCCGGTGGATCCCGACGATCTGATATACGATATCGGGCCACGGACGCGTGTCGTGTGCCGCTAAATTCCTGCGAAGGGCGGTTTTAATCATACAGTTGGCGTTCTCAGCCAACCCGTTCGACTGGGATACGTGGGGTGCTGTACGTCGGAGCGTGACGCCCCTTCGTGCGAGCAGTTCCTCTACTTCTCCCTTAAATTCGTACTCATTGTCGGTTAGAATTTCTTTCGTATCTAGATAGGTATAGAGGAACCGTTCGATGTACGTGGCTATTTCTGCGGCCTTTCGGGTCTTACAGGGATAGACCTCGATGTACTTGGAAAAATAGTCTATTAACACTAACAGGATAGAATATTCACAGCGATTTGGGCCAGGTGGCACGTCGATATCTGTTGTGTCCATACGGACTCGTTGAAAGGGGCGCTCTACTTCCGTTGGTACTATCGTGTTTGGTCCCCGTATTGGGGCGCGATCAGCGGCACAGACCAGGCAATTGGCGACAGTGTATCTGACATCATCTCGTATGTTGGACCAGAACCATTGGTTTTGGTCTGTAGTTGCCTCTGTGACACGTATCGCGAAATGAGCAGCCTGTTCTTCGTGAGCCGATCGGATCCAATCATATCTCTGGAATGGATGGGAAACCGTCAACCACGACCCCGATCCGTCAGTTTTACGCTTCTCCAAATGACCGTTGATCCATCGATAGTCCCGAGATCTCTCGGTTGCCCTACGTCTGTCGTGGTTGGTGAGGTGTCCCAATGATAATCCCGCTAATTTCGTCAACAAAATTTTATCCGTCCAGACCTCCGCTCGTCGGTAATTTTCGTCGTACTAAGGGTCGTCTGTTTGGGCGGCCTCGAATCGAACCTCCGTGGGAAGTTTGTTCGTTCTACACAGGGGGCACCTCCATTCCTTGCTACTCGTCCGATATCGAACGCAGGCCCCGTGCGCACGATTGACAGACGTGGCACATTCTACCCAATCGACAAACCCGGTTTCGAAAGGATGACAGTCGACCCCATAAACCCATGCAATACACGTACAATTTATCGGGGAGGGTGGCAAAGAAGGCTGAGGAAGTGAGAGAGGCAGAATTAGTAGGAGAAGAAGGGGTTGCAGAGGCAGGTGAGGTAGCCATGATGACAGAGGAGGAGAGATAAGACCGAATCGCGGAGAGGGTAGAATCAGACTATTTGATCCTCGTATCACTTACTGCCTGTCTCTTATACACATCTAGATGTGTATAAGAGACAGGGGTAGAATCAGACTATTTGATCCTCGTATCACTTACTGCTTAGACAAGATCTCTACTTGGCCGTACCGAGGTCCAACCTCCTGTTCGGGTTCGTTCCACGGAATCACCACTTCACTCTTCGGAACTTTCTCAGGCCGGTGCAGTCGTGTCAGTCCGTCCGCATTCCCGTGTCTCTCGTGCTTCCGATGACGAATGTCAAAGTCCATGCTCTGTAGCACCGTTGCCCATTGCCCGATCATGCCAGAGTAATCCTTCGATTTCTTCAGAGCCAACAGGGGCTCATGATCGGTTACCAAGGTGAACTTCCGCCCGTACAGCTAAGCGCAAAAGTGACTGATTCCCCAAAGAGTCGCATAGCATTCTCCCGTCGGAGCGGCGTAGTTGCGCTTGCAGGGGGCACCAATTTGGACGCATACTCCACCACGCTCTCGAGTCCACTTGGTCCCACTGGGGCAAGGATAGTCGAAATTGTCTCTAGCTGCCAGTCAGTGATGAGAACAAAAGGCTTTTCGGAATTTGGTCTTATAAGGACCGGAGCCAAAATGAGAGCGGCCTTGAGTTTCGAGAACGCTTGATCAGACTCCGGCGTCCAGATCAACGGCTGATCTTTGCGCAGCAGATTCGTGAGGGGTCCCGCGATCGCCGCGAAGCCTTTGACAAATCTTCGGTAGTACGAGGCCAGGCCCAAAAAGGCGCGAACTTGCCTGATAGTCGTGGGCACCGGCGCATCTCTGACAGCTGCCACCTTCTGCGGCTCTGGTTGGAACCCCTTGTCTGTTACCACGTGTCCTAAGAAGGAAATAGTGGTAAGGAAAAACTGGCACTTCTCGAGCGCCACCTTGAAACCCGCATCTCGTAATGCATGTAGAGCCCATTCGATGTGTTGCACGTGTTCTTCGTAGGAACTGGAGTACACCAGAATGTCGTCTATGTACACAATCATGCAGTAGTTGATGATGCTCTGCGCCAAACGAGTCTTCCGTACGAAATTCTAAAAAGTCATATCCATGGTTCTCTGAAAGGTCGCGGGAGCATTGCAGATACCCATTGGACATCGAATCCACTGCCACGTACCCTCGAAAAGTACGAACGCCGTTTTCGGAAAATCTTCTTCTCAGACAAGAAGATGATGGAACCCATGGCGAACATCAAACTTACTGAAAAATCGAGCACTCCCAATCGCATCCAACAACTCATCAATCCGGGGGAGGGGGTACACATCCTTGATCGTGATATCATTCAATTTTCGATAATCAATGCAAATGCGAATCCCTCCGGCCTTTTTACGCACGATCACTACGGGGAAAGACCATGGACCTATAGTGGGTTCGATCCATCCATTAGTTTCAAACTCCTTAATCCGCTGAAAAGCAGCTGCTCTTTGAGCTGGCGAGTATCGGTAAGGAGTGCAGCTAATGGGCGGATGTTTTTCCGTGAGGACGACATGCTCGATCACGTTAGTCAAGCCGATATCATTATCATGCACGCTCAGCACCTCTGCATACCCGTTCAAAACATTGATTAGTGACTTTCGAAGTTCCGTGGGGACGTGGCTTAGTAGGGTGATCGTTGATTCCCCATGAGTCTTAAGGGGTATGTCGATCAGATCAACCGGCCGCACCCTTCGATCGTAAACACTGGAAAAGATAGAACTACTGGTGCGAACAGAAAAGACAGTCACAATCATCTGTGATTCAGCGGGGCTGATCATTTCGGTTTCTTTAGTTTCGGCGTCAGTTTCTGAGTCGGTCGAAATCTGCTGCACAGTCAGTCCTGTTAGGTCCGTTATCTCCTCCATTAGATCAGGCACATCATCTACCGGCGCTTCTGCCTTCTGTTCAATCAAAGCGATGGCCGCCCCCGTCGTTAGCAACGATCTGGGCGGGAAAACAGAAACGTCTAGATACTGTTTCATTTGTTGATAACGTGTTCGTAAGGAAAGCGCTCCCTCATACAAGGTGCGAGGGGGTTCCAAATCATTAGCCAGGTCAGACACTTGTAATATGGGTTCCCCTAGGAGGACTAAAGGACTGACCTGGGTTTTCGGAGGCGCGAGCGTGCTGTCTCCTGAATCCACGTGGAAGCTTAGGGTTGTGTCGGGGCACACTTGAAATTTTTCGGGAATTTCGTGTTCGAAAAGTTCGACCAGTTGCTTTCATTCATCCTCACTAGACAGTTCTTCTTCGTATTCCTGTTCCCCGATTTTGCTGCTGATGTCCGAGGAAGAATACTCCTTGGTATCGATGCATCGAATCATCCCTATTTGGGCTGAGTTAGGAGTTCGTTTTATCGTTCGGGTGGAGATTCGCAAGGGAACAGTTTGCGGCTTTCCCCCAGTTTGTGTGAGCACCGGTTGCTTGGAATCAAAATGCAAATGTGCGCCCACCGCCATCGCCCAAGGTAATTCTAACAACATAGAATAGGAACGCACATCTATTACTAGTGCGTTAACAAGGACGTGTACTCGTCCGACCTTCACAGCTACATTCTCAATAACACCCACGATGTTCATTGCTTCCTCGTCGGCAGAGACATAGTTATCTTTGCCAGATTGAGGAAGAATGGATCCAAGTCGTCCCGTCTTTCTAACAGTGTCTAATGATATGGCCATTGCAGAAGACCCTGTGTCGATAAGGGCGTTAAACGGTTTGCTCCAAACTTCACAATCACATTCCGCGCTCTTCCACAACACCGGCCGAGCTCGTACGAAGTGATCCTTCTTGGCTAAAGAGATCGCAGCTACTCGTGCTGCTTCGGGTTCACCCGTTTCAGGTTCTGGTGGCGCAACATCCTCGTTTTCCTCCTTTTTTTTTAACAATCGCTGTACGCGCTGGTACGTGAAGCGCTTTTGATTCTTCTAACATTGTTGTAACGGTTTGTCGTTTGCAGCTTCAGATATGGTGAGCAAGTGTCCCACCGGGATCGGAACACTGCTTGAGCGCTCGTAACACATCGATTTCGCCCGTCCTAAACTGTGGACCGGGATTAGAATCGCGATCGACCCATTCAAGATCATCAGGGGCCGATCGGATCGCCCCAATCATGTCTGCTAGGTGAAGATACTCGAGTGGATCGACCACGTCAACAACATCAGAGGAAGAAGATCCCGATGTTGACGCTATTGCCGTTGAGAGGGAAGGCTGCTCATATGCAACGAGTTCTCCTCCTTGGGCCGTGTCCATCAATGCGGCCATTCGTCCTTGGTTTAGAGCAACAAGGGCCGCAGCCGGCGGGGGTTGATTACGTTTTGGTTGCGGACAGTCCCGGGCAAAATGTCCGGACTGTTTGCAGTTAAAACACTCGATCTTTCCTGCTGGATTAGCCAGGTGAGGGAACTGTGGTGGATAGTCAGGTGCAGGCGGGGCAGGCAAGAGAGGAAAGGGGGCGGGGGCAAGTCGAGCAGGGGCTGGGTTGGGCTTAATTAGCCTGCTCATTATTTGTTCCATCCGCTCCATGTGAGCGGCCTGCATTTGAATCAAGTTGCTCATCCATTCGGACTGCTTGGTAGTGGCCGTATGGATCATTTGGGCGAGATGTAAGTTGGTTACGGTCGGCGAAGGGGGTTCGTGAGAGATTCCGCTCCTAACTGCCGTTATCGGTTGATTCGTTGGGGGAGAGGAAGAGGAAACAGGCGGGACATCGGAAGCGATCCCGTTGGGAAGGTCATGGTCGAGGCGGGGATAAAACCGTTCTACTGCCCTCAGCCACGATCACCTTTTAGCCGCTACATTCTGTATGGTATCTGTAATATCTTTATCTCCCTGACTGATATATTTTTTTGTATCAGCCAAGTCCAGTTCCAATGCTTTAGCGATGATAGCAGATAGCTGGTGTGTCTTCGGCGGGACCTTTTTCTGTAACTTCCCTTTCAATGTCGGACTTCGTAGATGATCAATGAACAAATCTCGAGTGGACTTCTCGTCTCGCCCAAATTTGTCCAACGTGGTTTGAAATCGATCCACGAAATCGGGCAGCAATTCCCCTGGTCCTTGTGGCCGAGTTTTGGGCACGTACCAGGCGGCATATTCACTGACCGTATCGAATCGAGCCAAGAATGCTTGTTTGAAAGTATTCCAATCTACCCACGCGTGCTTCCTAAACCAATCATGCGTCGTATTTCGAAGCAGCAAGGTAAGAACGCGGGGAAGGTCACCCGCGCTGTATCCTTGAGCCTCAACGACTTCCGCTCAAGCTTCGGGGTGGGTATGATTAGGGAAGAAGGGGAAGGGGGCGGGAATGCTAACCACTACCCTATTACCGTCCACCATTGGTATAGCTGGTATAGCAGCACCAGATATAGATCTGGTCACTGGACGATCTCGGCGAGCGGGTGGGGGACTTCTTCTTCTACCTCTCGCCAGTTCGACTTACTATCATCAGAACCGACACATGTCGGCTCCGATACCAACCTCACTCCCTGTGCTGTCTTTCGTTCGGAATGCTAGATGTGCGAAAAGAAGCCCAGAAAAACAGCAAGATGGGGTGTGCCAAGGATTTTTGGAAATTGAGTGTGGGGACACAGACGGAACTGAAATCCCCCGTGTCGGTCCGATGAAGTAAGTCGGTTGCTTTCGCGCGTTGCGGAATGCGCGTGCGGGCACGGCTCGAAAAGAGAAAAATCCAAATTCTTCCCACCGTGCTACGACCCGTCGTTTAGAGCGGAAGGGTTTCAGCACTCTTCGCATGTCTCGTTTTCGTATCAAATCCCGTCATCGCTCGCTGGTCAGTTCTGAGTCTGATGTGGAGGGTCTCAGCCCCGTGGCTCTTTCCTTATGCTCGTCCTCACTCCGTATTCGATAGTGGAAGCCCTTTGCTTCGTAGCGATCGAAACGCTGGCACTCTGTGCACAGGGTTCGAGGCCAATGGGGCGCCACTGCCGTCCACGGAATGACGATCAGCTCGTTAAAGGGGAGCAATATTGAGTAGGGTGAAAAGTGCGTGTCGATAATAACAAACCTAGTCTCTACGAACCCAAAACAACGGTTTGCCAGAGGGAAGTAGTATCGCCCGCCGATCTGTGCGACAACTTCTCGTACGTCCCACTCGCATACATGTGTCCTTTCCTCATTGTAAGGAAAAGGTCGTGTTGATACGGGAGGTACGGGAGGCTGACGCCCGATCGAAGGGTGCTTGTCAGTCCACATGTCAATCAATTGCAAAAACTCCGAGACGTCATCAAGGAGAAACACTCGTGCAATCTCCAATCAATCCTTTTCAACACGAGGGAGAGAGAAAAAACACGCATCAGCTCGATCATGCATGTAGCTGAGGGACCGACCCGTGACTCAGGTTCCCGTAAACCTCCGTGGTGTTGATCCCAGGCGCCTTATTTATCGAGGTTGCCCTGTAGATCAGCTGCAGATGTCGTGCAACATAAGGCAGATGGCATGCGCAGTGCATTCAGAACTACAAATCTAAACAGTCTTGCATTCTCGGACAAAATCCCGACAACAATTGTCTAATCAACGCAAAAAGACGCGTACCTCCATACATACATTCACTGTGGAAGGTGCGAAAATGAGATATGCACAGGGATAAAAGATGGATCGCCGAATAATACACACGCATCCACCGTTCACAAGACAAGAAAACGGGGTTCTTGCATAGGGGAACTACCCAGGAAACTAATGGAAGAGTTCCGGAAGAAGTTCTTTCACACAGGAACAACATGCAGACTCATTCCCATTTGAAAGAGAGACAAACATCGAGACGCATCATCATTCAAAGATAGAGGAGAGAGAGGGAGACGAGGGAGGAATGTCGAGATAGGAGGGGACAAGATCCGAAAAGAGGAAGTTTGGCGTTGCCGCCGTACACTTTTTCCAGAGATAAAGATTCGCAACGACAAAGATACATTCGCCGTTAATTCCAACATGGCCCCTGACCAATCACTCACTCAACTCCAATCATCGATCCTCATACCCGCACCGACGATCCCCGCCGCCGCGTGCTAACTTCCACCACTGCGATCGTCACCCCGCCGACATGAACTCGACGCGGTTCGCCCAGATCCCACAGTCCGTCTTGGCGATAAAGCACACAACCGGCCAGCCTATCGTCAGCCCGACAGGACTTTCTGACTCGCACCAAACACTCTATCTAGCCACTGCTTCCCGGAAGCTGGCTTGAGAGTCGAGAACGTAAGAGAGCTTTGCGGGCGCGTTTGCGGAATTTATAGTGGCGAGGAGGGAGACAAGGGAGAGAGAAGGCAGGGGGAAAGCCGAGGTGTAAGGAGAGAAGCAGGAGGAGAAGACTTGGCGAGAAGCGCGCTATAGAAGCCATGTTGATTCTTCGGGACTCAGCGATTGGCCAATCAAACTCGTCGCGCAATAGGAAGATCGTACCGTACGCCGCGTCTGATTGGTGGCCGAGAGTAATCGAAGGATCGACCGGACTTCGCAAGCTTTGCTCGAAGGGCGAGAGAAGAAAAAGGTGCGAGAAGTAGCGCAAGATTCAGATGGTCAAGAAAGGGGAAATGGGCGCGCAAAAAGTTGAGCGGGAGAGAGAAAGAGAGGGAGAAAAACAGTTACGAGGAGAGAGGAAGAGGAGGGGGAAGGAAAAAGGAGCGCGGGAGAGAGCGATGCGGGGGACAGAGAGGAAAGAGCTTTGCATGCGTGGCGTCGTCAAAAAAAAAAAAAAAGACACCGAAATAGTTACAACTTGCCTACATCCTAAACCAATTCAAAATTGAAATCACCATATCCGCGTGCGGAAGAGTGACGCGGGAAAAGAAAGTCCTACGCCTATTCGCATCCCCACAAAATTCCGAGAGTTTTCCCCAACGCGACCGAGAACGTTCACACACAAAAAGGACACGTCGAAGTTCCGCTTATCCCGGAATACCCAATTGCCGGGCCCAATTCCCAGTGCGCTCGCTAAGGCGCGTGTAAATTCCGATGCATTTCCTGACGTGCAAAAAGAAAAAAGCAGAACCGAAGAATCACAAAAGCTTCCGGAAGATGGGGGCTCGAAACGCGGCACCCGAAATCAAGAAAAACGAAACGGGGTCTTTATGGGGTGGGTATGATACAAGCGAAAAGGGTACGAAAGATAGCACGGGTTCGGGAAGTAGTTCGTCACAACCGCCCCAGGCCTTCCTCAGCTCAATAAAGTGAGAGAGTTTAAGAGGTACGGCCTCACAAACCTGCAACCCATAAGGGTGGAGTGGGGAAGCCAAAATGGGTGGAGCCTGGGGGACGATGGGACTGCCATTGAAGACTTGTGTATCGATAAAGCAGCTTGGGGCTGGAAGGTGAATGAGGAGGAATGGTGGAACTTGGAGAAGGGTGAAGAAGCGATTGCTCATAGACAGCATGAAAGAGATCGCTCAATAGGTAAGTATCTGGCAGACAAGTGGGAAAGAGTCTGCCCACACTTGGCCCCACCGAGCGAGAAAGACCTCCAGAGGGGGTGGTCAACTCCCAAGTCTCCCATCACAAAAGCTCGCCTCCCTGCTCTGGCTTCAATCCCATCAAGCAGTACCGGTAGCCAGATGGTTGAGGAAGAGGGGAATGGCAGTCAGAGAAGCATGCGACAGATGCAACTGGGTGTTTGAAACACAACACCATCTGTGGTGGGCGTGCCAAAAATCAAGAAGGTGGTGGGATTGGTGGTTTAGACACTGGAAGAAGTGGTCTGGAAGGTCAGACATGACTGGAGAGCGTTGGGTGATCTTGGGAATCCTGCCAGAAAATTTGAAGATTGAGGAAGGATGGGGGTACGCAGCGCAAGTATGCAGGGCTGTGCTGATGTGGATGATCTGGACTGATCGAAATGATCAAAGGTTCAAGGGTCAGAGTATGCCAGAAGCCCAGGCAGAGAATCTGTTTCGCAAGTTACTCCAAAACGAGATCCGAGCAGACTTGAGGAGGAAAGCAAGGAGCGGAAAGGGAAGAGAGGGCTTGAGATGGTTTCGAAATACATGGACCCTGAACGAGTCCGTGGTGTGGGTGTCAGAGGATGGTCGGCTGCGCTTCTCCAACTGGTGGAATAAAGGTGTGCAAGAGCCTGGCTGAGTAGTATGCAGTAGGGAGCGTGGAGTGTATGGTCTTCCTTGGGGTGGATTCTTTCCTGCGAACCAGGACACTCGGTTCCTATAGGTGGCCAACTGAGGCCACGTTGGGTAGGGAGGGAGGAGAGTGTCAGGATCTATAACGGAACAATAGTTCGGCTCGGTCGGAATAGGCCGGGTTCAGACGGTGGTAGGATAGGTCTGTGGATTAGTAGATAGTTCGAGGCTAGTAGTAGCGTAGTAGGTAGGGTAGATAAGTAAAAGCAGGGCCGGAGTGAGATACGGTGGAGCGTGAGTTGTGGCAATTGTTGTATTCCTACAAGTTCTGTTTTTTTTTATCAACAGATTCAGGTAATTTTCCACTCGTGTTGAGGCATTTCATTTCGCAGGTTGAAGCCTGTAATCTAAACTGGCTGATGCTGCCAGGATAACTCCGGGGACCAAGTCCCACTTGCAGCGGTTTAGTCCTCAGTTCGGGAACCTGTGTTTTGTCCGACACGTTTCCTGACCGCTGATTGACATTGATCGTAGGGCGCATGGTCGGTTATGTTTTCTTCGAACGGAATGGATTGAATGTTGCTATGTAGCGGTTTCCCATTGGCTGTTATAGTCGGAATGAGCTCTTTCACTCGCAGGGAACGGTCCTCGTCCGTAGCCTGACCCCAGTCGGGCTAGACGTGGGAACCGTCCATCGTCTTGTATTTCCACAGAAACTAAAAGTTTTTCCCGACAATGCCGCTGCCATAGCCTTGGTTACCAGACTGAACGGCCTTTCATCATTACTGTCATTAAGCACGTTCAAATCCTGATATTTTTCGCGATTTAACCCGCCGTTTGTCGACCAGCCGCACATTGCCACACGAAGTCACACAGTGTCGTGCAGTACTGGCTACGGGAACTAAACCGCTGCAAGTGGGACTTGGTCCCGGGTGGAATTGTGAGGTCCCCGGCCTCGAAGTTGATTTGGAATATAAAGGTATCTGGAAAAAAAAAAAAAAGTATTTTTAAATCACGATTTCGGGATTAGGGTGCACTTGAGACTCTTTATGCAGCGGTGACGCACACTTGAAACTTGAAACTTGAAACTTCAACTTGAAACTTCAAGTTTCAAGTGTAGTGCAGCGAGGCCATCTCTTTCGATGCAATAGCTCCGTTTTTGAAATCTTGGCCGTGTGGAAGGCGAGCAGTAAATGCTTACGCATTAACAGTTTTCATCCGATGGCGGAGGGACTGCATATTGTACAGAGGCCACCACCAGTCAATCAAGGACGGCCGGTACGTGGCATCACCTGTGTAATCAATTCTCGGGCGAGATCAGGGTATCTTCCGCGCGAAATCAGTGCGAGATCAGAGTGTTTTTCGCGTGACGAACGCGATGTGCCGATCCTCTCTGTTTGTGGTTCTACCCGTCATGCCCTCCTTGGTGTACAACCGATGATCGGTTCTCTGCGCGACGCTCTGTTTCTGCTGCTTTCGGATGGTTGCGGTGAACTGTGAAGGTGATACGCCGCTCCGGCCGTCGCAATTGCAGTCAGCTGCATTCAAAAAGTTAGTGTGAGTGTGTCCTCATTTCATCCATTTACGTCGTCGGTGATGTTGTTGGTTTGGGATTCAGTTCCTGTTCGCGCTTCAGCTCCTCGATGTCCTAGCCCTTGCCATGGCGGGTGATACACTGACTACTGTCGACATTCTTCTCGCGCCGATTCCATTACGTGCATGCTGCATATCATTTAGAGCATACTCTCACTGTCTTTTATGACTGATCGAGAATGCGACCGCAGCTGGATGTATCTGACCGTAATTACGTCAGAAATCTGTAGAAAAGTCCTAGTTTGAGTATGCTCTCATTCTGTTTATTTCTTATAGAGTTTCCATCACGCGATTACTGGATATCATGATTCTGTTAATGTGCTTTTCCTCCAGCTTTTCTTGCCACCGTCTTCAGCCGAATAGAATGCCCTGTAATCATAGCCGCATTTGGGCAGCTTTTGGTCTAGATACAACGATAATGACGGGGTGGGCGTTCTATTCGGGTGAAGTCACGGGAAAAAAAAAAAGAAGGGATTAACTAACGAGAAATTGCTTCATTGGTCCATGCGGGGTGCAAGGACGGCAAAGAGGCTTTGGTAATGGTATGTTTAGTCACGGGTAAAAAAGAAAGGATGAACTAGGTCCATGTGGTATGTTTAGTCACGGGGAAAAGGGAAAGGATGAACTATCGCGAGAGATTGCTGCACTGGTCCATGCGGGGGAAAGTACGGGAAAGGTGCTTTGATTATGGTATGTTTCCGTTGCAGTTACCCTCGCACTCGGGGCAATGACGGCAACTGTATCCCGCACTGGTGAATGACGACAGGTGTTAGGGGATGACATGCGGCTGACCGTGCGCCTAGGACGGCAGCACCTTTGGTGATGGTTGGAGAGAGAGAGAGAGAGAGAGAGAGAGAGAGAGAGAGAGAGAGAGAGAGAGAGAGAGAGAGAGAGAGAGAGAGAGAGAGAGAGANGAGAGAGAGAGAGAGAGAGAGAGAGAGAGAGAGAGAGAGAGTGAGAGAGAGAGGGGGGGGGGGTTGCTGGCGGCCAGTGGTTGGTTGTTCCATGCTGAATCTGGTATGCTCATTTGGGCTTGCGTGGGGAATTTGATGTTGTCACCCGATGATTGCAGCCGCAATGAGAGGATGCGGAAGCGCGGTTTGTATGTAGGGACCAGCGGCTTCTAGGCCTCTGCGAGGAGTAGCCGGAGAGAGGTCCGAGGAATGACCGAGATGTGTGCAATGGAGCCTTTTCGCCCGGTGTCTTTCTTGGGGTGGTTCGAACCATTCGGAGCCTCTTTGGAGCGGAAGGGGGAGCACCACAACAAAAGCACTGCAGGACGATCGGATCGAAATTCGAGCGGCAGTCGATGTCCGCCTCTCTGTGATTGGTTTTCAACCCCGTCCATTGGAGGTGGGGGAAGGAGATCGACTAGCCTTGGTGATGGGATTGTCGGCGAGATAGCAGGGGGGGGAGGGGGAGGAGGAGGAGGAGGAGGAGGAGGAGGAGGAGGCGTGTCTCGCCGAATGTCAATTTGCGGAACGGGGAATCGGGCGGAAAGTGGAGGTGGGCAATGGGGAGGTTCAGGAGCTGACAGCGGGTTTTACTACTCTCTATCAGAGGGAATGGAGATGGTAGGGATCGAGGGGGATGGAGATAGAGAGGAGGAAGTGATGTGGGGACGGAGGAGGAAGGCGAGGAGCAGCAGGGGAACCGGATCGGGATATGGATATGAAGGGCACGATGAGGAGCTATTCATTAGTGGGAGGAGCGTTATTTGGAGCGCGGGAAATCGCATTCGAAAGCGGTTCAGAACGTCTTCTGCCGTCTTGCAAGCAGAGTGGTGTCATGTTGGCGAGGGTTCGAGACCATGCTTGTGCCTCCTCCATGTCGACTCGCTGACAACGTACAGCCATTTTGGCTCATCGCACGCGCTGCCCCTCCCCTGCGCTCCGCGCGCGTTGTGGGCCATTCCCGAAGGGCTCTTGTTGCAGTGTGCGCCGGCGCCTGTGCTGCAGCAAACCTCCCTGATGCCTTACGGTTCGGGAGGGAGGCCGCGGTCGACTACCATCCCTTTCAGTCGGGATCGGGATCAAATCACTCCGCCGTCGTCCTCGTCAGCTGGGGGAGCGGGGGGCAGGGAGAGAGTGCAACAACAGCATCTGCACCGGAAGCAGAGCCTGGGCGGTGCGGGAACACCCTTCTTGGAGACCTTGGGGGGAGGGGCAGGTCTGGGTAATGTTGCCGGAGGTGGAGGAGGGGGGAGCGGTATGGCGATGTTGACAGAGAAGTCGCCCGTGCTTTACTCCCTCATCCACCCTCTTGAGGAGTTTCAGCCGGTTCTGATGGCCGACGGTAACTGTCCGGAAGTGTGGGTGGGGCAAGGAGACGTGCTTTCAGATCCCGACGATTGTGTTGTCTGGACCTCCAGATGGCTACCGCTTATTATCACCTACCACTTGGGATACCGACGGCACAGCATTTGGCGTTTGCGTTCATTCAAGGACGATTTACGCGGGGGTATGGGCATGTCATTGTCCTCACCTTTCTCGATGGAAAGTACACATGGGAGGCGTGGGGGCCAGGTCGGAGAAGGACTGGGAGGACGAGGAGGAGGCGGCGGCGGCGCATGGGAAACTAACTCCGCCAGGCTGAGCGATCTTGACGCCCCCACGTGTATGGCGATCCAGCATTTATGGTGCGATGGTGGGGAGGTGGCGCGGGGGTCGCAATTTATGGCGGCAACTGATGAGTCTGGTGCTATTCTGCTTTGCTTCCTGATTGCCGAGCAGCGATTGCTGCGCGCCGTTCGAGTAACCATGGAGGAGGATAACGACGATGAGAGTGATGACAACGATAGGGCGGCGAGTGGTGGTGGAGGAGTTTCTCAATCGGACGGGCACTGCGTTCGTCATGGAAGGAAAGAGGGCAAAGACCACATCGATCGAGCGAGCCTGGCCTTCTCTCTGCCAGCTATGGCTGCGACGCCTGTTATCAGTTCTCGAACCACACCCACATCTCGCGGCCTCAGGCAGTACGATCTATTGGTCCTTGGAGTGGACGGGAAGTTGAGATTGCATGTAGGAGAACATCCAATTTGTATTCTCTATATGCCGGACTCGCTCGGCTTGGCATCAGATATCAGCAGGGGAGGAGAAGTAGGTGAAGGGGGTGAAGAGCGCACCACTTCGAAGATCAAGACCGATGAACGAATGGTCGATGGCATCGGTGGTGTAGGTTCGTTTGCTTTTGCGGAACCTGAAGCTCAATCACCCACCGCAGTGGTGGGAGGAGGAGGAGGAGTAGGAGGTGACGGAGCGTTTGCCTCTCCGCCCGACCTCGCGGCTTGGGATTTGCCTCCGTCTGGTGGTGCAGCGGCAATTGTTGGGATCCGGGATGCAGTGGAGGACAGAGTTAATCTGGTGCTTTCCGACGGATCCGTCTGCCGGTGTTCAGTGAGCATTGCTCCCTCCTCGACGCTGGTGTCGACCTCGATGGCTGCGTTGTCCGTGTGCTTGGAGAGGACGGTGTATCGAACCCTGGTGCGCGCATTCGTAGCTCGTATGGTGGCGATCGGAGGAAGGGATCTTCTGGGAGAACGTCGACGAGTATCACATGAAGGCCCCGAGTGTGCGGAGAGAGACGGCCGCTCTGGAAGTGACGTGTCAGATAGCGAATGGCTAGCCTTTTCGGAGATGATAGAGAGTTGCTGCTTGAAGTACCGGGGAGGGGGTGAAGACGGCGAAGTGGATTGTAAACAGAGCGGCAATGGGAAGGGGGGAGGTTGTGGTGGTGGTGGTGGAGGGGGAGAGGGAGTGGAACGAAGCGCTTGGGAGTTTCTATGCCACAGCGAGATGCACGCTCGAGTGAGGGCGCGTTGCCTCTTGTCTGCCTTCTCATTGCCTAACGATAGTAGAATAAACAAAGAGCGAAGCTGCACTGTCGTGGAGTGCGAGAGAGAGCAGTTGAGCGCGCGAGAGAAGGAGCGAAGCCGCACTGTCGTCGGCGCCGCTGCCTATGGTGGAGAGGTGCGGTCTTCTTCTTCTGAGGGGTTGCCGCCCCCGTGTAACTTGGGGGGATTAGTAGATCGCGAGTGTCTTAGAGAGATTTTACTGATCCTGCACGCGGTATATGAAGACTTCAAGCTGGACACTTTGAAATGGTCGGTGTTGCACCGTCTTGCGGCTCTCTTGGCAAAGGTCGCCCTAGCTCTGGACGAGACGGATCATGTGGACCATTACGCGCGTGACTTTCCAGCTGTGGTTATGCCCGTGTTAGAGAGTGCATTTGGGAGCGATAGGTGGGTAAGGGAAGCCGGACGGCCACCGTCGCCTTCGTCGACGCCACAGAGGAGCTTGTCTTCATCATCGGCAGCAGTATCCCCTCCTCCACAGCCGCCGTCTCTAGGGTCGCCCGCGCTCCCCAGGGCCCCAACAGACATCCTTCGCCTGGTGCTGGCTAGGATGCCCCAGAGGAAGGACAGGTTCCTGTGTACTCCGTCTCTGACGGCGGCATTGGCGCCGGCATCCAGCGGCCGGAAGGCGGCTGGAAAGGAAACGGGAATGAACGCGTGGGCTTGGCGATTACCGCAGAAGTTGTTGGGAAACGGGTGGATAGACTGCTTGGCGTGGTCGAGAAAGGTGATGGCTTTCTACTCAATCTTGGCCGGAAATCACCCACCTGCTTCGGATATGAACGGATCGTCGTCCAGGCTGCAGATCAAGGTCGCAGCAGGGACGGCCGAGAATGCCGCCCAGCGGATGGTGCTGGCGATGGTGGGGGAGAGATTTCGGCTGGCGGATCTTGATCGGTTGCCGTTCGGCGTAGCGCTTCCGCTGAGGCACGCGCTTCAGACGTGCAGAGAGGCGCCACCGGCGGATTGGCCGGCATGGGGGTACGTGCTGGTGGGGAGGGAGGACTTGGCGTCTGGATTTCGACAGACGAAGGTGGGAGGTGGTCGCGTGGGAGAAGGGGAGATGATGGAGGGAGGAAGCACGAGGAAGAAAGGTGGGCGCAGCAGCCACTTGAAGGCGGTGGCGGGAGCGGAGGAGGAGAACTGGACGGCAGCCATGGATACGGTAGCGTTGGAAGAGGTGTCATCGGCAGCGCCATACGCGCTCCACCTGCGGCCGGTGCTAACGGGTGCTAGGTCTGGGTGCGGCGCAGACGAGGACGTGGGATCGGCGGGGGGCCAGTTCGGCGGAGGTGGGGTGCCAGCGGCTGGGTTAGGAGGTTCTGTTCTGCTGCGGGGTGGCGTCGACGGCGCTGGAGTGGGAGCGTTGGGAGCAACGGCCGCGGGGAGAGGGGGAATTGGTGGAGCGGGTTCGAGTAAGGACGGAAAGGGAGGCGATGGGATGGAAAACATGTGCGGAGATGGGGGATCGAACCTTCGCTTCGGGCGAGATCTGCGCCTGAATGAAGTGCGCCGCTTGCTGGCTTCTTCCAGCCCTGTCACTCTGCGAATGCCTGCCAGCCCTGACGTCAGTGATCCTGAGGTCATGGTTCAGCAGCAGACACTCCTCTGGCATATTGCGCAGAGGACGACGGCGCTGCCGATCGGTAGAGGAGCGTTCACGCTCGGAACTTCCCACCCTTTGCTGACGGAAGCGGTCCCCATCCCGCCTCTGGTTCTGTCGGGACGGCTGCCCACTCAATACAACGCTACTGTGAATCTGGACACCATGCTGTCCGGAAACATGTCAGATCTGACATCGTGGCCGGAGTTCCACAACGGGGTGTCGGCGGGTCTACGGCTGGCACCCGGGCAGGCGAAGATTACTCGCACCTGGATCGTCTACAACAAGCCGGAGGAGGCGAGCTTCTCTCATGCCGGTCTGTTGATGGCACTGGGTTTGCAGAGACACCTCGGGGTGCTGGCTGCCACGGATGTGTACAGGTACCTGGCTCAAGAAGATGACGCCACCACGGTTGGAGTGCTGCTCGGCATGGCGGCGGCCAGGTGCGGAAGCATGGACGTTGCCATCTCACGAATGCTCTATCTCCACATTCCTGCGAGACATCCGCCTTCGTTTCCGGAGCTGGAGCTGTCAACTCTGGTGCAATCCGCGGCGCTAATGGCTGTCGGGCTTCTTTATCAGGGTTCAGCGCATCGGCTGACGACGGAGATTTTGCTAGCGGAGATCGGGAGGAAGCCGGGCCTGGACAATGCTCTCGACCGGGAAGGGTATGCATTGGCCGCGGGGCTGGCCCTAGGATTGGTGACTCTGGGAAGAGGGAGGGATGCCGTGGGTCTGGCCGATCTTCAGATCGAGGATCGGCTCGGTCATTATCTTTGTGGTGGATCGGAGCCGTACAACGATCGCCAGCGACGCACGTCTCGAGTAGGAGGATCGGCGGTAATGGGAAGACAGCAGCAGGACGAGGCGTCGCAGGGAGGTCAGGTTATGGAAGGCACCATGGTGAATCTAGACGTGACGGCGCCCGGTGCCACGTTGGCGCTGGCTTTGATGTTCCTGAAGACAAACTGTGAGGCCGTGGCTGCCAGGCTGTCCATCCCTGACACTCATTTCGCTCTCGAGTACGTCCGACCAGATTTCATCTTGTTGCGTCTGGTCGCAAGGAGCCTCATCATGTGGGACAGCATTCGGCCCACCGAGGAGTGGGTTCAGTCCCAGCTCCCGGCGATCGTTTCCTCGGCGATGAGGCAGCGAGTTGCGTTCGGGCATTCCTTTGGCGTGGGGATTGGAACGCGAGCTGTTACTAGTTCCTCGGGGGAAGGTGGTGGTGTGGCGGGAGTAACAATTGCTGCAGGAGCAGCAACGGACGCCGGCGAATTGATGGGAGGAGGAGGAGGAGGAGGGGGTCTTGGGTGTGGCGATGTCGACATGGAAGCCCTTGTACAAGCACATATCAACATTTTGGCGGGGGCGTGTATGGCCATCGGCTTGCGCTTCGCCGGGACGGCGCACTCCGGTGCTCAGGAGCTTCTCTACCGCTACGCTGTTTACTTCATGCACGAAAAGCGCCAGGCCGCGTCGTCTGGAATCGGCAGTCCCGATGAACGACGAAATGGGCGCGTAGATCGGGGGACTCTGGAAACCTGCATCGACGTGGCAGCGCTGTCTCTGTCTGTCGTTATGGCGGGAACTGGACACTTGGGAACTTTTCGTCTTCTTCGTCACCTGCGGAAGCGTATGGACACGGACGGAGCGATCACCTACGGCAATCACATGGCTATCGGGATGGCGACTGGGTTCCTGTTCATGGGAGGAGGCTCGCGAACCTTTGCCACGCACAATTTGGCGATTGCCGCGCTGCTGATATCTCTTTACCCGCGGTTCCCCCAGTCGCCGCCGGATCACAGGTGCCATTTGCAAGCGTTTCGTCATCTGTACGTGTTGGCGACGCAGGAGAGATGCGTAGAGACCGTGGATGTGGACACTTGTCTGCCTGTCTACGCGCCGCTCGAGGTGATGGTCAGAGAGTCGGCCGTGTACGGTGAGACCTCCTTCTGCCGTGTTACCCCGTGCATCCTTCCGGAGCGCTCGCAGCTGAAGAGAGTGCGCATTTGTGGTCCCAGGTACTGGCCTCAGACGCTCGATGTGTCTCCGTCCGGGGAGCTTGCTGTTGGCGGGCTGGGTGGTGGGGTTGCCGGCGGGGGAAGCGGGCCGCTGGGCTCGCGCGTGATCTACGTCAAGCGTAAGGTCGGCTCTCGGCCGTACGCCGATGACCCGATTGGCTGTCGATCTCTCCTCTCTCGCGCACTGATGGAAGGCGCGAGCTCTGGCGAGAGCGATGATCGTCAGCGAAGAGGAGGTGGAGGTGTTCCGCTTGGCGGGAAAGGGATGGAAGGTCAGAAGCAGCTGGAGCTTGTCAGCACTTTCTCTGCTGACCCGTCAATAATTGCGTTTGCGCAGCTTTTCTGTTCGTCGTCCAGTTACACGGACGATGGGAAAGGTGGTTGTGGGGGGGAGTTCGCCACCTTCTGTTCGCGTGCACTGCACGAGTGTGTGACAGGGGACAAACCGGCATTCCTCCTCTCCTACCTCGGACTTTATGCCGCCGTGCAGGAGCTCGTGGAAGTGGTAACCGGTCGAACCACGTGCTCCAGTCTTCACGGCTCGTACACTCTCCAGATCTGGAACCTTAAGCATGCGCTGGCATACTGCCAGTCTGTTGGGAGAGGCGCTGGCCTTCTTGGAGTGGGTGCAGGGGGAGGAGGAGGAGGAGGAGGGGCAATCACTTCTACTGTATTCGGACGTGAAGAGCTACGCTTCGACGAGTCGTTGTTGCAATGTAATTTCGTCGAGGGACTGGCTAAACGTGTGGAGGAGATTCTAGACTCGCTCAACTTCGAAGGACCATCCCCGTTTTTCCTTACTGGAGGCGCAGGCGGGAAGGACAGTAGCAGCATGAGCAGCGGGAGTTCGTCTTCTTCTCTGCTTCGGCCCCTTCTGCTCGAGTATGCTACATCTCGAAGCCTGGCCGCCGTTAATCTCTCCCTGTATCGTGGTGGGATGGAGATAGATCTGCCTCCCATTGCCCAAGGTTCGGATATAGCAAACACTCGATCGCGGGTCTGTGCGCTCCTGGCAGGCTACCTCGTCTTCTTCGACATCCCGAAAGCTAGCTTGCTTGCGCACTCGCTGGAAGAAATGAAGGAAGTGATGGGACAGCGATGGTGGCAGCAGCACATGCGTGCTGCTGTGTCTCGCGAGGAGGCATCGTCCTCTGATATGCCAGCGGGAGATTCTTCGCCGCTGCGGGGAAGCGGGCATACTGGCGCGGCATTAGCGTGCAGCTCGCGAGAATATGGCGGGAAGGGAGTAGCGGTGGATGAAGGAGGCGGAGGGGGTAGAATCCAAAGTGATGAAGGCTCCGACGCTTTATCTTGCTTGTTATCATCAGCTTCATCGCGGGATAGCCTCAGCTTGGCGGTATTAGCCCTTCCTATTTTGGCGATGCTCCTCCCGGAGGCACCAACGTCCGCCCTACTACGCATCAGCGCCTGTCTCTCACAGGCCTCTACGTAGGTTAGAGACGCACAGGTCGAAAGTACTACTCTGATCGTGAAGCTTCCCGCTCGCTTCTCGTCTCTTGCTTTTCGTGTTTTGCTCTGCCACAGTCAGTCAATCCCGAACTGTTGAAGATCCCTCAACGTCTCCTCCCAATTCATGCAATCAATGGCTGATGGCGAAGGCAAGAAGGTTGTAGGCCCGAGGACGAGTACACATCAACCACCCAATGAAGCAATTGCTCGTTTTCTCGTGGCTAAGATGATTATATCCTGTGGAGAAGGCAGCGGAAGGTAGGGATTGCTCGTAAGAGGGAGAGCGACAAAAGGTGTGTGGGTGATGGTGTTGTGCTGGCGATAAGGAGAACACAATGTGTCACATGAAGCGAAAGCGTGGTTGTAGGACAGAGCATTGATTCTGTATATCGAGAAGAGAAGGAAGAATCACGGGCAGAAGGGGAACTGGCGAGAAGGGAGGACTGGGGAATGGATTGCGAAGGAATGGCCAAGTGGATGGAGAGAGATGACTTTTTGGGTTATCAATTCGTTCACTGAGTTGGATCGTCACAGAGCATCTTTTGATAACGAAATTTGGTGCGGCTAATGAATGATCTCTGGAAACATCTATCGAGAGGAGGCCTCCAGGAAAAGGTTTTCTGAAAGGATAGTCGATGTTTGGGGTGGAAAATAGAGTTGATCTGGGTGGTCTCAAGTCACAGGCTCTGGCACAGGAAGCAACATCGCCAACGGGTTCATGGATGATTAGTGGTGATACCAGGCCAAATTGTTACAATTTGTGCCCTACCTATGGAAGAAAACAGTACTGGATGGGCAATGCGGTTATAGCTGACATGGCCATTTTCTTGCGGGGGTGCTGGCGAACCACTCAAGGAGGAGAGCATATAAGAAGAGGGAGTGATTCATGGTTATGGTGGGGTGGCTTTCTACGCAGCAGCCACACATATTGAGAACAAGATCATTGTAGGGAAATACTAACACCAGCACTTTGCTCGATGCATGTGACCGCAATACGGTTACATTTCGTGGAGAATGTCCCATGTGTGAGTATGCTCTTCCCTGTTGATGACGGAATCAAGGACAGCTATCTGATGGAGCGAGTGGATTGTGTTTGGGGGTGCCTTCGCATTCCGCACAGCAGGTGCATGTTTACATAGGGTACGATTTGATAACCCCGGGCCATCGGTATTACAGCCGCATACGTTGAGTGCAATCTTTTTTGACACGGGCTTGCGTTGCGGACAATCTTCTGGCATCACGGATAATGTATGTCAATGACGATTTTGACACGTCTTTGGAGATCTATTTGCGTCAGGTCAGTGATGTACCCATCTTTCAACTATGGCAGAACTAGTTACCCTTTCCCTCCCCTTTCATTGTTATTGTCCTTTGGCCATTCAGAACAGGAGACTACCGTGCCTGAATGTGGTCATAAAGGCGGTCCTATGTGGCTCGTGGCTGTCCTGATGTGAACTTGTGCTTAGGGGCTCCTTGAATGAAGAATCGCTGCACTCTCAGAGCCATCCATCTTTGTGACTTGGACAATATGGAAATAGGAAGGGACTCCCAAAGATGCCCTGACAAAATGCCTCACCTTCCTCCTCCTCCTTTCTGTTTTGACCAGTGACAACAAGAGTGTGCAATCTTGTCCCTTCTGTCGCTCTCATCTCTCCTCTGTCTTATACCTGTAGCTCCCCCTCTCTTCTGTCCAACAGAAGTCTGTCTTGTAGCCTCTGTAGCTCTCCTCTCTCCTCTGTTTGAAGACATCCTGACGAAATATGTCACCTTTGTCAAGAAGCCAGGTGGGCATCAGCAAGTGATCAGCGTTTACTTCTGGAAGGAAGCAAATGTGTTACGCGGGCGGATCTCACTGTATTGAATGTGCAAGGAACTGAAGGTAGCATTTTACTCATGTTAAGTCATGGATTGTTTTCTCTGCATCCTTTCAATGTGTAGGTGCTTTGTCCAATTGACAAAAACCCCATGGATTAGAGGAGCCCGTTGAATACTTGAACAGTACTGAAAGGGCCTTTTTCACCCAATGTAGGCCTCAGGCCTTGTAACTAAGCAACGTGGGCCATGTAAAAGTAAAGCAGCCTGAAAAGGTATCTCGCCAGGGCTCAGAAACGTGAAAAGCAGGTCAAGAGTCCAAGTTCTCTACCAACGGGCACATCCYGAAGCAAAGGGCATTGTCAAAAGACTTACCTGTTCGCCAGCAGTTGTGTAGGTCATGAATAAGGTGTGTCTGTACGAGCAGCCATTGTGCCTGTTCGTGAACAGAGGAAAGGTTGTGTCTGTATGTACAAAGTTGATGTCTGTTCGGACAGTAATAGTGTCTGTTCGTCTAAGATGTGACCTTTCAAAAGGAAGTCAACAGTTRTGTCCCAGTGGCTGGTCTGAGTCGTAGGGGCRGTCCAGATCCAGACTTCAAAATTCAGATTCGGGCCGTGAGGCCTCAACAGCAATTGCTTTTCATTGGGAGTGCTCTGGGACACATGCAATGCAGGGTCTGGGACACATGCAATGCAGGGTATGGGACAAAAGGACAGGCCGAACTGAGCCAATGCAGACCCAACGTGGAGAGGCCAGCACTACTTAAGGAGCAGCCAGCCTCATTCCACGGCAGATCTCCTCTGGCATTCAAT
>BFEA01000249.1:662850-684171 GCA_003427395.1 Chara braunii
GAGAGAGAGAGAGAGAGAGAGAGAGAGAGAGAGAGAGAGAGAGAGAGAGAGAGAGGGATGAGCGATACAAGATTGGTTACTACGTACCTGTGAAGTGTTGTGCAGTCCCGTGGAGAAGAACAGTGCGGCCATAGCCGCGGAGCTCGGATACGGAGGGGACGAAGGGAGAGGAAGTTGAGGAGGAGGAAGGAGGGGACATTGAGGTGGAAGGCAGACATAGCCGAGGGTGAAAAAAAAAAAAAAAAAAAAAAAAAAAAAAGAGAAACAGTGAGGAAGAAGAAGGGTGACTAAGGGGAGAAAGAGAGTGAAGGCTGGTGAGAGAGGAGTCGGCAGCCATAGCTGACCGGAGGGTTGACCAAGCGTTGATTAGAGGGTTGATCGGACGTTGATTGGGGGGTTGATTGGGGCGTTGATCGAGGGTTGCCTGCGTTGACTCAGCATTGACCAAGGCGTTGACCGGAGCTGTTGACCAAGACTTGGACCAAGCTGGAGTTGGTAACATCGCGCCAAGCCCTTAGCCTATCCCCTCGCCCTATGGATGTGCACTCACCCTGCGGTACTTGCTGAGTCTGAGTCTGTCTGTCTCTTCTTTCTGCATTGGGTCTCTTCTGTCCTAAGTGATAGTACTCTGTGGATGAAGGATATGGCCTGGATGACGAAACCCCTACCTGACCTTGTAGAGCTAATACCGTGTCTAATCTCACTGTCCCGGAGGCCGAACCCTCCCAAGGACCGGTGCTGACCGGCGGGGCTTGGATTGGGTGTGACACGGTGGGCTTGAACGGCGGAGTTGTGGGCTGACACACCAGGCAGTCTTAAGTGTTGAGGGCCTTGTTGACCCAAACCCCTACCGGACCAAGTAAGGCTAAAGACTGTGTCTGACGACTCGACTGTCCCGGAGGACACGAACCCTCCCAAGGACCGGTACAGACCGGCGGGCTGCTCGGTGTGGCATGGTAGGCTTGAAAGGCTGAGTTGCGGGCTGTGCAACAGGCAAGACCAAGCTGATCACGTCGTCCTGTCTGCGACGTTAAAGAATTCTTGAGGAGTTACAGGGGATCTCCGTAAATGCCTCTTGATCAGCAACAGGTCTAGTAGTGACAGCCTTAGAGTAGGTCTAGGCTAGCGACCATAGTTGACAGGGTTCTATACGAACCCTGTGGTCCTTAGAGAGTCTGTCAGTGAGTTTTGCGGGTAGGTCTACGTGGTGAGGAGTGGGACTGTCCTGTCGTGCACCTATCACCATGGATGATTACCCTATGTACGGGTTGCTCGTGGGGTTCTCCCTTTGGGGGACCCTTTGGCGTTTCATTTTCCCATTCGGATTGTGGAATACGTTTTCGTGTAGCGTATTCACACATACGGGGACGAGTACCTCGCCCTACACGGCCGAGCAGGAAGCAAAGGCCGCCGCCATCCTCAAAGAGAGGAGAGAGAAGGAGGCCAAGAAGAAGGCCTTGCTGGAGGTGCACGCGGCGAAGTTGAAAAAGATAGAGGAGGAGATGGCTAGAGAGAAGGAGAGGCTGAAGAAAGAAGAAGAAGCGAAGTTAAAGGAAGTGGAAGAGGAAGGAGTAGTAGAAGAGGAACCACTGGAGAGGAGAGGAAGAGGAAACAGAGGGGAGTCTAGTGGACCCAACGAAGACTTGATGGAGAATAAAATTTCAGAGTGGGTCGCAGGGCTGACCCTGGGAGAGGATGAGGAGGCGTTAATGTATGTGCCCAGGGATGAGCAGGAGGCGGCCGTGCGAGAGTGGGAAGCTGAAGGAGACCCACTCAAGCGGCAAGTGCTAGAAGATGAGAAGAGGATGGAGTGGAAGTTTCGCCTCACTAGGGAGAGGAAGAGAAGAATGGAGGCGGCAACAGAGGCGGCGAAAGAGTTGGAAGAGATTAGGAAGCAAAGGGATCAGATGGCGGTCCAAGTAGATTTACTGGGGAAGGTAGAGATCCTGACCAAGAACGTGGAACGCTTGGCAAAGGTCCAGGAGGAGCAGCTTTTATTTGGGAGAGGTTAGGACATTGTCGTGCGTTCGATACGGTCGGGACTTGGAGACTTTGCTCGGGAGTTGGCAATGCAGGTGGGCTCGCATGTGACAGCCCGCCTCGAGGGCACTGAACGATACTTTGCTGGTGCCATTGAGGGCGCCAAGCTGACTGCCCCAAAGGAAGAAGAAGCACGCCCCCGTAGAGAGCCGGTCAAAGTTAAGTTTCCTGATTCCTGCAGTGGAAAGAAGGAAGAGAACTTTGACAATTGGGAGGCCAACGTTAAAACGTACGTGCACCTGTAGAAGGTGTCCCCCGATGAGCAGGTCCTAATCGCCATCCATGTGTCAAAGGAAGAAGCCGCCAGTTTTCCACGCTCCTTAGTCCGCGCTGCTAATTGCAGCGACGATGTGGTTGCCTACTCTGCCTTCACCCCCCTCGCTGACTTTCTTAAGTTGCTGCGCGAACGATTTGCAGATGTCTCGCGCAGTGTCAGAGCCTCTGATCGATTGCAGACTATCCACTCTCGTCAGTGGAGGAGCGCCAAGGCACTCAAGGGAGTAATGGACGAGTTAGTGGCTGTTCCTGACCTTGTGGGGTCACAGAGACCCAACTGGTCAACCTCTTCTACCGGGCTATGCCTGAGTCGTTGCGTGGGCACTTCTTTGAGAAGAGCCAGCAACCCACCATGACCTACGACGCATTGAGCAGGTTAAGACTAAGGATCGTTTGATCCTTACCTTAGATGAGGGTTGTGTCGACGAAGTCCCTACGACCAGATAGAGTGGCGTCTCGACGAAGATGACAATAGCAGTAGTCAGGGGAGGACCTACGCTGCTGTCTCGGCTGGAGGGAGGCCGCAAGGGGAGGACGAGGCCAGGGCCAAGGGGGCCGGGCCTCCGGGAACCGTTCCCAGGGCGATCAGGGGGTTGGCGGCAGAGGAGGAAACCGCCAAGCGGGAGGAAGGGGTCAAGGTCCCCCGCAAAACCGGTCTGGGAATAGGTCCCCTTATAGGAGAGGTGGAGCTGCCACAAGGCTGGCCTTGGGAAGATCTGGGCCTGGACCAGTGCTTATGGCAGCAGCGTGTGAACCAGGGGCAGTGCATCTACTGCGGTGACACTGGCCACATCATTAAATACTGTCCGAAGTATAGAGAGGCTCATTCGGCCGCACAGGAGGCAAAAGGCAGCCGCCGGTAGGGGTAGCAACTGCCTCTACCATAGGGCCATGTGGAGATGAGTCAGCAAGCCGACATGAATCTCCCAAACCACATGAGCCCATGGCAGAAGTTGCCGGCCGGTGCCTAGATAGCTGCCCAGAGACTGCGTGTGTTAGAGTCTCTGTAGGCACTTCGCGCACAGGCGTGGCAGGGGAATTGAAGGAGAGAATGCCCGCCTGGGCCAAAATGAGGAAAGAAAATCGGGGGCAGCTCATATTAGTAGATAAAGAGATTTTTAAAGGTCGAGTTGGCGCCTTAGTGGATAGCGGAGCCACTCGTAGTTATATCAGTAGGAAGGCGCTGCAGAAGCTGAAATTGCAGTTAAAAGTCTAAAGACTAGCAGACCCCATAGTAAGTATCCTCGCGGACAATCGCACCATGCGAGTAGAGGAGTACGTAGAGGGAGTCCATGCGTATTTCCGCCTAGAAAAGGATGGGAAGGTGGAGAAAGTTCTCCATTCCCTGACTGTCCTCGTAGAGGATAGCCTCCCGTTTGACATAGTCCTAGGTATGGACTGGGGAGAGGCAGCAAGGGCTACACTCCACTTGAGAGAGCAGGAGTGTAGGCTCCCTAGTCCATCAGGCGGTGTCAAGACCGCCTGTCTGTTCCATGCCTCAGGAGTAGATAACTCCCTGGCGCATTGCTGCCTTAGCGCTCCTGCGTTCGCAGGATTAGTGAAAAAGGAGCAGCTAGAGGAACAGGTTTTTGTAGCCTATGTTAGGCCAGTCATCGAGCCTAAGGAAGAGAAACCTATAGACCCTGCTATTGCTAAACTGCTGGAAGAGTTCACAGACCTGGCGAAGTTGCCGACAGGAGTAGTACCGCGGCCTATCCAGCACCGCATTGAGATTGAGCCTGGCAGTAGGACCCCCAAAGGAGCAATGTATAGGATGTCTCCGCGGGAGTTAGAGGAGCTGCGCAAGCAACTAGACGAGCTCCTAGAGAAGGGTTGGATTAGGCCCAATTCGTCTCCATTTGGAGCACTTGTTCTGTTTGTCCCCAAGAAGGAAGGAAAGCTTATAATGTGCATAGACTATAGGGGTCTGAATGCTATCACAGTAAAGAATGTTGAACCAATGCCTAGGATAGATGATCTTCTGGATCGAGTGCAGGGGTGCAGATATTTTTCGAAGATAGATTTGAAGTCAGGATATCATCAGATAGAGGTTCATCCTTATGATCAGTACAAGACAACTTTTCGGACTAGGTATGGGCACTACGAGTTCATCGTGATGCCCTTTGGACCAACCAACGCGCCAATGACTTTTCAGCGATGCATGAATGACCTGTTTAGGCCTTGGTTAGATAGGTTTGTTGTAGTTTAGCTGGATGATATCTTAGTATTTAGTAAGACCCTCCAAGAGCATCAGGGTCATCTCAGGCAGGTCTTGGAGAAGCTGAGAGAAGCTAACTTCAAGATCAATGCAAAGAAGAGCGAATGGGCAAAAACCCAAGTTTTGTATTTGGGCCACGTCTTAGACGGAGACGGCATCAAGCCAGAGGATAGTAAGATTGCAGCAATCAGGGATTGGCCTACACCGCGTACGTTGACAGAGTTGCGGTCATTCTTAGACCTAGCGAACTATTATAGGAAGTTCGTAAGGAACTTCTCCACTATCGCTGCGCCCCTTCGCAGGTTGCTAAGGAAAGAAACCATCTGGAAGTGGGATAAGGACTGCACGTCTGCAATGAAGAAGTTGAAGCAGGCACTGATAGAGTATCCAGTCCTTAAGGTGGTCGATCTGTCCTTGCCCTTTGTCGTCACTACGGACGCCAGTCAGTACGGCATAGGTGTTGTTCTGCAGCAAGACGATGGCAATGGTTATAGGCCCGTAGAGTTCATGTCTGCTAGAATGCCTTCAGAGAAGGTTGCGACATCTACCTATGAGAGGGAACTCTACGCTCTCAGGCAAGCGTTAGAACATTGGAATCACTACTTGCTTGGGAGGCACTTCAAAGTCTATTCCGACCACGAGATGTTAAGATGGTTAAAGACACAGGCCAAGATGACACCTAAGCTCACTAGGTGGGCCGCAAAAATAGACCAGTATGATTTGGAGCTCAAGCCAGTCAAGGGGAAATATAATGTAGTTGCGAACGCTTAGGAGAGCTGACTACTTTGGAGCAATAGTTCACTATCTGGACATAGGGAGAGACCTGCAGGAAAGGGTTAAAGAGGCGTATGCGCAGGACCCTATCTATAGTGACCTCCTCAAGAGAGTAAAGGAGGCCCCAGAAACCGAGCCCGATTACCGCACTACCGACGGACTGTTATTTGAGAAGACTAACGTAGTTGACGGTTTGTGCGTTCCCAATAGTGAGGAGATCCGTAGTTTGATCTTAGGGGAATGCCACGACACAGAAGGACACTTTGGTTGGCAAAAGACTCTAGCCAACCTCATGCATGCGTATACCTGGCCAGGGACGAAAAATGATTGCATAGAATATGTTCGCAGTTGCAAAGTTTGCCAGAGAAATAAGATTACTATGAGTGCCCCACTCGGTCTTCTCAGACCCTTGCCTATTCCCGATCAGCCAGGAGATTCGGTGTCCATCGACTTCATGGACGTTGGCGTAAAGAGTAGGCATGGCAAGAGCCAAGTCATGGTGATAGTCGATGGATTTAGCAAGTATGCTGTTTTTATACCTTTGCCTTCAGAGGCACGGACGAAGTTAGTGATCCGTAATTTCTTTGATCATTGGGTCAGTGAGCACGGGGTCCCATTGCCCATAGTTAGTGATAGAGACACCCGGTTCACGAGTCAGAACTGGCAGGAGTTGATGAGAGTCTTTGGCTCTAAGTTGCTAATGTCGTTTGGCCGTCATCCAGAGACCAACGGTCAGACTAAACAGATGAATAAGATCCTGCAGCAAGTTCTGAGGATGTACATTAGACCAGATCAAGTTGACTGGGACGAGATGCTCCCCAAGGTAGCCAGTGCCTACAACAATAGCGTACATTTGTCTACATGCCGCACTCCCAACGAACTGCACAAGTCCTTTAGACCGCGCAGACCGTTTGAAGGACTTAACCGGGATCAGATTCATAGGCTACCGCCCGGTACTAGGGAGTTCGCTATACACCACGAAGGAACTAGCTACTGTTGTAGAGAACCTCCGGAAGGCCCAGCATAGAATGATAGAACAAGCCAACAAACATCGTCGCCCCTCACAGTTCCAAGTAGGCGACTTAGTTTGGGTCAAGGCTAAAGAGTTTGCTCCTGAGGAGAACATCTCGCAAAAGTTACTGCGCGCGTATAGAGGACCGTGGCCAGTTCTAGAGGTCAAGGGCGGAGAGGATGGTCCGTCCTACAAGATAGAGATTCCAGCACACCTCCACACCTACCCAGTTTTCCATGCCTCAAAGTTGTTACCGTGCACCGTAAGTGACCAGTTCCCATCTAGACGGTCCATGATCCCTCCAGACATGGATGGGAGGTACGACATTGACGGCACTGTAGATAAAGACGTATTCAGAACAGGAGGTAGAGGCCGTCCTCAGAAACAATATAAAGTCAGGTTTGCATACCAGGAACCAGAGGACGACCGCTGGTTCACAAGGACCGAACTTCTAGAAACAGCTCCCGACATAGTTAGGGCCTACGAAAGAGATAGAAAGGGTAAAGCTCGTGCCTTGGACTGAAATATTCTCAGAGGACCTCGAATTTAGGCCGGCGGGAGTGAAACGGTATTCACCAGTTTGCAGTAGCCGATGCAGATCCCAAGGCTCGATCCCGCGACCTGTGTATCTATAACTGCTGATAGGTCGTCGTAGGGTCCGTAGGTAGTATGGGTTTGATCTGTAGACCTGTCGGTTAGGAGTCTTAGTCAGGTCTAGACATCGTAGCCACAGCCTTTCCGAAAGGTCAAGGTCGTAGCTAGTCCAGTCCTGAAGAGTCAAGGTCGTAGCTGCGACAAGACCGAAAGGCCAAGTCCACGGCCTTCTAGAAGGGCCCGGTGGTGGCCTTTCGAGGTTGCCCATGTTTAGGCTGAGGCAAGTGGGCAAATGGTGGAAGTCCACTGTGCGGAGTCAGCATTCCCAGTCCAGTCAGTCCGGTCCAGTCAAGCAAGTACCGCCTGGGACTGTGTGCACCGTGGGCCAGGGAAAAAGGGCAGACCGACGGGTCACAGAAGTATAAATCAAGAGGCCGCACACAGCCATCCATTCATTCCTGCGGAAGCGATGCGGAAGCGCTGTCTCAGCGGCTTGTGCAAGGAGGTCTGCAGCAGCCCGAAGTCGAAGTGGGCAAGAAGGGTTAGCATAGCGATAGGTTAGTGGCGRCCATAGCCGCCATAGCTGTAGGTGGAGTGCAGAGAGGGTGTGTGCGTGTGTCAGTGTTCAGCGTGTCGCGTGTGGGATATCCAGGGTGATCTGGTGTGTGTGAACAGTGAGTTGTTGGGCGCTGAGTCGNAGGGTGTGTGCGTGTGTCAGTGTTCAGCGTGTCGCGTGTGGGATATCCAGGGTGATCTGGTGTGTGTGAACAGTGAGTTGTTGGGCGCTGAGTCGCCATAGCCTGTGGAAGTGAACTTTTATTTGGATACCATATCTCTGAGTTCTGTGTGGGCGCATGCCGCCAGTTTGCTGCGATGCTGTTTACATGCATGAAAACTGTGAATGAGACGAGTCTGATTGCAAAACAAAACACGGAATGAGTGCATCTTTCCACATATGATGCAAGGATTGCTATAAATAGTAACGGATGTATTTGGCCACCATCTGAGGGCTCATTCACTTGTCCCTTTTTTGTTTCGTGTGCAGTGAGGCCCAAAGACTTGAGATCATGTATGTGATGTAGCAGCACAGCATTGCGGCACTGCCTTGCCCTTGTTCGTAACAAGTAGAGGGTTACTACTGTTTCCCCCCTAGCGTAACTCACCTTGATCATGAATGTATATGAGATATTTTCTGTTTTCCGTTTCTTTTTCTTCTTCCCCCCATCAGAACTCACCTTGATCATGAATATATGATTATGCAATCAGACTCGCATACTTCGTCACTTCACATGCATACAAACAGATGGTGATTCACACTGGCGCATAGCGCCCAACTCAAAGCTCGAAGATAGGGAAACCAAGACACAGTTCAGATATAAGCTCGCTTCAACAGGCTATGGTGCATCAGCACCCACACATCGCAACTCTTGTGACTGTGTCCAACAACACTGTTCGCTTCACACTTCAACTCCGGATCACCCTGGATACCCCACACACACTCTGCACACACACTCTGCACACACACGAATACACACCTATCACTAACCTACGGCAGCTATGGCCGCCAGCTAACACTAATCTACAAGCAGCTATGGCTGCACTAACTCCCTTCAGCCCACTTGGACTTCAGGCTCCTCTGCAGACCACCTCGCACAAGTCACCGTGGCAGCGCTTCCACATGGCTTCCGCAGGAATGAATCAATGGCTGTGCGCGGCCTCTTGATTTATACTTCTGTAACTCGTTGGTCTGCCTCTTTCCACCGGGCCCATGGTGCACACAGTCCCCCTTGGTACTTGCTGACTGTGCAAAGTGAGACTGGGAGCTATGGATGGTTTAATTAAAAAAGTGTCATTTTAATAAATCACTAAAAATCCTACTCTATGTTTTTGAATATTAAATATAAATAAATTAACACAAAAGAGGTATTATCTATAGGTATTATATATATAATATAGGTATTATTGTCTATCTATATTCTTTTGTTATTACATATCTTATTGTATATTTTTGTATATTACATATCTTATTGTTTATTATTATATTCGGATTTAATTGTCAAATAATACAATTTAAAAATAATAGAAAATTGAATAGAAAATTAGAGAACATTCATCCTCAATAATAGAAAAGAAATAATGCTTGAATCTATTGAATCATGTTAATTACATAGATATGTTGTCTTTTGATATATCTTCATTAATTCTTTAAATTCTCTCTTCCGGACCTTCCGGAAGACCGTGGACTTGGCCTTTCAGTACTGTAGCAGCTACGACCTTGACTCTTCAGGGCTGTAGCAGCTACAACTTTGACCCTTCGGGATATCTACAGCTATGGCTTCTGGAACTGTCTAAGACCTCTACTCGACAGGTCTACAGATCGAATCCCCTACAACCTACGGACCTAAAACAGCCTACCAACTGTTTGCGAATACACAGGTTACGGGTTCAAATACTCAGGGGTCAGCTCGATACTGTACATGGGTGAGGTTAGGTCTGGGGATCAAACCCCGGGATCTGCATCTGCCTCTGCGAAGGTGAAAACCGGTTCATCTATCTTCTTCTTCTAATTCTTCTTTTTTATATTTTCTGAAGGGCAATGGCCTTGAGATATCATCGTGGAACTGACTGGCCCCAGGTTTTTTTTTTTTTTTTTTTAAAGGGGAATGGGCTTGAGATAACATAGTGGAACTGACTGGCCCCAGATAATTCAGATTTTTATTTTTTATTTTTTATTTTTTATTTTTTATAAAGGGCAATGCCCTTGAGATATCACTGTGGAAGTGACTGGCCCCAGGCAATTCAGAAATTCATTCAACAAGTTCCATCTGAATTCAAGCTCACGTCTGCATTTCAACAGTTCATGGGTGTACCAACCGAGCCAGGCCCGTCGGTATGATACAGTCAGTCATGATAAGGGTGTGGTGCGTTTGGGGGAAGATGGTAGATCTGCCGGCATTCATCTGCAGGTGGTCTGCATTGCACGGACAAGTCTCCTCTGGGCAGTCTTACACACAACGGGCACAGTGTACTTACGGTTCCCAGGATGCAATGGATATCATCTTGTTGGATTTAATGTCCTGAAACCAGAAACGTCCTTGGGTTATTCCTCCGGCTTCGCAAGTCGTTGAATAGCACTTTGGAGTTGTTTATAGTTCACACCGGGTGCAATGCAGCTGACGACAATGTGCAACTGACTTGCCTTGATTGCTGACAGGTTGGCCCAAACCCCCGCAAACACGTCTTGGAGCTGCCATGTTCCAGTTCGGCTAATCTTGATAGAGTTCCAAGCCAAGCCAAGCCAAGTAGCTGCGAGGAGGGATGACCATGATAAATTGCAGAAGGTCATTTTCTTACCATGCTGCAAGCCAGCAGTTTGTGGCATCAATGGAATAGGAACATAATTGAACAGTTATGTTAGCCTCTAAGAAGTTGTTGCATTGCTGCTGGGAGTAGCTCGTCACTGCAAGGATAGTCTCAGCGTTCGACAGGATCAGCTGGGATAGTATTGTCTCTACGGTGAACAGGGTCAGCTGCTGTTGTCTATCCTTTTTGACAAACAGCGTTGAGTATCAGTTGCTGTGAGGGGGTATACAGGGTACAGTTCAACACTGGTGATACAGCTCAACACGTGTGTTTGTGCCTGGTGTAGTTCAAGACTGATTTGTGTGTGTGGGACATCGCTATGGGCCTTGAGTTGCTTCTTGTGCGAGTGGTTGGTTTGGCTTGCGGGCTGCGTCCACATGGATCACAGGCTGACTAACATTTTGGAGGTTGGTTGGCTTTCTTTCAGGATGCGTTGGCTAACTTGGAACGAAGGTGTTTCATGCCAGAACTCTGCTGTTACAGATTCTAAGTGAGACGTCTTAACTTCAGAAAGATCTTCATCATTTTTTTTTAATTGATTCTGAGATTAGTTGCTAGATGTCAAACATACTGGTTGGCAGTATCAGTGGAATGTATATCTGGCCCGGTAGATGTTTTGTCATATCACAGTTTTACGGAGGCATGTGTAGCTGATTTCTTGAAATGCCTGCTTTGTCTCTCTGCCTACTAATGCTGACGGGACGCGGGCTGCATACGTGGAGGCCGCTGGGGGTGCCAACCGTATGATGTGTGATCTGCGGCTGTTGTCTTGCGTCTAACTTTCCACAACGTCTAAATGTCGGCACGTATGTCATTTGCCGCGGTTGCGGCCAGCCCTCAGATGAAAGATTGTGAGACGTCCGATGTGAAATCTGACGCGCCTGTCCCGACACAGAAATGTGTTTGGGAAAAAAAAAAAAGGTGAGTGGCTCGTTTTCAATGCATTTGGTCCAGATACAGGGCTGGGTGTACGTGCGGTGTTTTATAGTGGAGCGATGCCCTTTCTCGAGTCAGGAGATCCGTGCTGTTGAAGCTTCAAAAAAAAATAAAAAAAAAATGAAACTCTGAAGGGACGCAAAGGTCTGTGCTTTGGTCGATGTGCTTGGGTCTGTTTCTGGGGCAGGTTCATTTGTTTTTTTTAACTTTAGGGTGCGGGGTCTCTTTCCGGTTGAGAGCAGGGTGCATGGAGTTAGCCGCTTTCTGCAGTCGTGAAATGTTAGGGGGCAAAAAAAAAAGAACGAAGGAAAAGAGAAGTCAGGCCGGCCCACCTACACGACCTGCCTGCCCAACTACGCGACCTGTCTGCACTATTGGACGTACCTGCCCTAGGTCCCCTACGTGCACAATTGGACGAGCCTACCTTGCGCGACCTACCTTACACGACCTACCCCACACAACCAACCTGCACTCTAGACGTCCCTGCCCGGACCAACCTACCTGCACTGGTGGACATGCCTACCATACATGACCTGATCACGCTGTCGAGCGCATTGGCTTCTGCCTTTTTGCAAAGCGCGGGAGCCCTCTCGGCTATGTCAGGCAGGAGTAAAATAAACTAACTCAAGAGACAACTTAGGACGATGCATAAATAATCACGCGGACCATCGAGATGGATGCGGTTGCATCGCTCCTTCGTCGCTCTAGCCGGGTGCGGCAGATGTACTTCCCACGGTCCCCTACGACAGGATAGGTTTTCGCGGGGCACATCTTGCCTTCCATGAGGGGCTGTCACCACCCTTAGGGGTGTATCCCTACCGAGCTAACCTTTTACATGCAATTGCAGAGGTAGGTCAACCGAGGGCGTTTGCTCGTTCGCTGGAGTATAGGTACGCTTAGTTAATGCCAAGCGTAGACGTATGACGCTGCCTTCGGCCTACGAGGTGAGATAAAGGTATAGTCTAACCTATAGTAAAAACTAGAGATGATTGGAAAGGCCAATCAAACTCGGAGATGGCGGGTTTTTCGCGAAACCTATTGAGGTAGAACGTGTAATCTTCATTGCAAGAGGTGTAGAGCACTCGATGGGCTAGGGTGGCCCAAAGCTTGACCAACCCCAAGGAAACTCTGAATACTTGCAACTGAGCATCGCGCAGACAGACTTTGGGTGCTAAGATCCAAAGTCAAAAGGGAAACAGCCCAGATTGTACTATAAGGTCCTAAAGCAATCACTTAGTGGGAAAGAAAGTGATCGAGCAATTACAACCAGGAGGTGGGCTTGGAAGCAGCCATCCTTTGAAGAAAGTGTAGTGGACCCGAACGTTGTCCGTCTCTTAGGGCGTTGAACTCCTAGGTACGAAACAAACGTCGGTCGACTAGCATGGTCTCAACCGAACGTGAAACCCACAATATAATCCTAATCCCTTCATAATTCGCTTATCACAAATAAATAAAATTAATACACTTTTATCAAATCGCACAAGATAGCATTTGGACTTGATGAGATGATCTACCAAAGTTATTCTTTCCGGCCTAAATGATTGAAGAGACCATTATACCGCCGCTTCTGAGTTGGAGGTTCGATATTGACGAAAGATTAGGAAGGAGAACCTAACCGTTCACTTACGGTTGGGTCTTTCGACACCTGCTAGACCCTGCCAATAATAATTTCTGCAAGTAAATTCCATTGCTACCATGCAGATCAACAAGTGATATGGTTACTGGTCGAAGTTTGAATTCTCGGTTCGACCACACCCCCGCAATATACATAACTCAATTAGAGATGCGTATAAATTTTGTTGGTTGCTTTGTCCTCTTACCCAATAATTACCCTTTCCATATCTTGAAGAAAAAAAAAAAAAAAAAGATATATATGAAGCGCTACTTGCGCTTCCTGAAGTAACTGGGACTTATAGTCCCCAGTGAAGATGATAGGCGGCCGTTGCAAACGGGCATCCACAGTTTTTTAAGGAAAAATCCTCTGTTTTTTTTTTTTTTTTTTTTTTTTTTTTTTTTTNTTTTTTTTAGATTTTGTTTGAGATTTTTTGCTTAGATTTTTTTTCTTTTAGATTTCGTTTAGATTTTTTTATTACTTATGGATTGAAAGACCCACCCATTCGTTTTCGGACAAACGGGACGAAAGAATGAAAAAAAAAAAAAAGAGGAGAGCAAAAAAAATAAAGTACGACTGTGACAGACTGTTTCGTTGGACTTCACCGACTCACGCTTGACTGTCCATCTCTGGATGGACAGAGCCCGAATGAATTGGCCGCGTTGTGTGCCTACATTCACGAAGACAGGAACGACCTTTTTTTTGTTTTTTCTTTCCTTTTTCTCTTCGTTTTTTCTTTCCCCTCTCAGCTAGACGAGCAGATGCGCCTGTTCGTGATGAAAACAGGCAACTGTTGTGTGGCTAGCGCCCGAACCTGGCAACGTACGAGTCCAGGTGAGGCGCGTTTAGGGGAGTAGGAAAAGATGGAAAAAAAAAAAATGTCGCGAATTTAATCGCGACGTAGCACCAGATGCAGCACTAGAAGCATCTAGTTCCTAAGGTGAAAGCATTCAACAGTCAATTTTCAATCGCTTGATACAACCATTTTGGACTGCGTCTGGCCGCGGGTGAAGGCCAGATGCATTACTAGGGCCGGGAACTTGAATCCCCTAAGGGAACATCAAGATTTCCAGCCCTCGATCGTCTGAGATCAAGGGTCAGGCCCTGATCCGAGTTTTTGGTTGAGGACAAAGTTGCTGCCCTCAACCCTCGGCTAGCTATAAAAGAAGCCAGCAGCGAGCCACCAACATTCATGCGTTTCTGATGTTGCCGGCATTTCACTTCAGTGCGTGCTGGCTGCTGAAGAAGTAGTTGTTGGCTGGAGTGGATGGTTAGAGAGGTGGAGAGTGGAGGTCTACAAGAGGGTTGAGGTTCGAGGCTGACATAACCACCATCTCTGCAATGAGGGAGAAGGCCGCTGAAGTGATGCAGCTGCAGCATAGCTGGAGGAGACGCGTGCTGCCATAGTCGCGGTCGTTGGCAGCAGCGCAAGGGAGGTGCTGTCTGTCTAACACAGCAGCGTTTTCAACAGTGAGGGGGAGGTGTTGCGCGACCATCACGGCAACGGCAGCCATTGTTGGAAAAGTGTTGGGGAGATGCTGCGTGGTTTTGGGGGCAACGACAATTTTCGTTGATGTACTGCGGGAGCGCTGCTAAATTTTTGTAGTGGCGGCACGAGTTTTTTTTGTGTGGCGACGAGGAAGCGCTGCTGAAATTTTGCAACGGCGACAGGTATTTGGTGGTGGTAACGCGCGAAATTTTGCAGCGGCAGCATTGGTATTTGGTGGTGGTAACACGGAAACGCTACAGGATTTTGGCAACATGTACTGGATTTAACGACAATGGTGCGGAAGCGCTGCCGATTTTTGACGGTGGTGGAGGCAGTATTTTTGCGCTGACTGCAAAAAGCGGTGTCTGGGCATTGGTGCAGGGAAGGTGTCGCCGAAGTGATAGTGCACTTTGAAGTGGTATAAGTGTGACGCAGCAGTGACTCAGTGATATTGAAGGCAAGTGACGGCGGCACTTAAGTGCTATCAAATTATCGGGAGTGATTGTATGTTGGGGAAGTCTCGTGGCAGGTGATCACTTTTGAAGGAGAAGTTGTAGACACCTTGTTGACGACTTGTTGTGACGATCCTTTTATCAAGCGGCGAGGTTCTAAACGGTCTTCTTGAGTGAACCGTTTTTGCAAACTTCACTTAAGGTTAGTCTGCTATTTAGTTGACTCAGTTTCCCTTGCACACCTGTGTGAACCCACACCTTGCATGACCTTGCTTCAAATTAAGGGAAAAGGTAGAGTGAGATGTGTGACGTCATGCATGTGAAAAGGGCCGACTTTGGTTGGGGAATGGATGATTTCAAATTGTTTTTTTTTTTTTGTTGATTGTCCAGGTAGGGCAAGGAATATGTGTGAGAAGAGATCGGCATTTTGCTTGCTCAAGCGAGGATGAAAATGTTACTCTTCTTCAACTCTTGACCTGTCTGTATGTCAAAAGAAGAATATAGTGAAAAAGAAGAATTGATAGGTGCCGAAAAAATGGAATTCGTGGATGACGAAAATGAAGATAAGAAATAATTTAGTATCTTCCCCCAAGGATCATCCCGTTCTACCCCGAACGACCATTTCCCTCTGTACTCGTCCCAAAAAAAGTTTTAACTCCTCCTTCGAACTATTTGCTGATTCGTCTAAGTCAACCCTCAGCAGGAAGGTATAGAGAAAATGTTTACACCTAGAGATTGGGACTTCTTCTCTCTGGGAGGCATCCGGAGCAGGGGTTCGTTGCTTTAGGAGCCAACCCTGTTATTGACCCAGAGTGGACCGTTTAACGGGGGAATACCATGCTGTATTGCGGTGGAGCCAGCCCAACTTTTGGGACCTGAACAATGTGTTGGGGCGAGGAGGAGGGGTATTACAAACCACTTTCTAGAGGGTAGGATGTCCTGCAGTAAAGGGTAGTCGTTTTCTCATACTTTCAAGTAGGGAGGACTTAATTTAACACCTTCCTTTGGGTGGCCGTCTTAGACGCCACCAACGCATGGGGAACTGGTGCCAAAAAAAGCCCGGTTCATATCTCAAATATTGTTAAAGAAGTGCAAGTAGGCACTACTTTCATGGTAGGACCGTGACACAAGAATCACGGCCCGGGGGGCGGGAATGAGAATTGAGTACAGAGATAGGTATATATAAATTTATTTTAACAAAGTCGTTACTCTGTCGTTCAGATGTCCACAGGAGCAATTCGATTATTCAGCACACGTGAGGCGCCGATAGATTGGATAACAATGCCGACACGATCACGTGTTGGTATGATACGAAAAGGACGTCTGGTTTATAACCCGCATGAACTTTTCTCGAAACTAAATGAGCTGTGGTTTTGGGATGGAAGTGTGAGGAACCCACTGCGGAATTATATTTTCTTGGTAGAGCATAAACGATATATTGTGCGGTATGAATTTGCACCTCCTAATCCATCCCGAGATTACGGGGACATGAATCTCGTCGTTGTTCATGAAACAAATCTAGTTATAGAAGACATTCCTGAGGTTAGACGAATATTTCTCTATATTGTGTTGTGGCTAAATGATCAGCAAGGTCCGTTCGGTCTTTTTCATCATGTGAGGCGGGTGCGAGCAAATAGATTTTGCACTTCTAGCTCTCTGAATGCTTTGACGTCATCGCATTCGATAACGAAGCTTGTGAGATCCAGGAACGTCTCTTTCAACTGACGATTCTTTGGGGTGTGCAGATGACTAGCGGACAGCGAGATCTTACTCTAGCCAGATATTTGCTGGTTCGCGATAGTATGAATGAGGAGATGATTCGACGTGCTGAACGACTTTTATTTGCGCAGGATGGGGAACCCACTCGCTGGGTTGGTTTTGTTGGATTGCTTAGAGATGGGCGAGGATTTTTCCCAAACTCGCGCGCGGATGTCTGTGCTAATGTAGCCCGACTTCCGAAAGAATTTCATGGATATACGTTGTATTTCCATTATGCGAGCAATCTCCAATGCCTTTCTCGGGTCATTGTGAGCGTTAAAATTACCGTGTTTGGGAAGCGCTACGGCGTCATCCGGATTAAGGACACCACGACTGGGCCCCTTTTCCGAATGTGACAGCCATTTCGCGCCATAGTTTGGAGGCTAGCTTCACAAATGGCTTCCCTTAATGATATGCGGATGCATTACCACCTTTTGATGATGAAGAGCTTGCCCAACTCGACCAGATTGAGGCTTAGTCCAGCAACGACAACTCTATCATGGCTAGACGCGCTTTTATAAGTCAGATGTCCAGTTGAGTTGTCCTTATAATAGAGTCACGCTTATATAACTCTGCGAGGGTAATAATAATAATAATAAATAAAAAATAAAAAAATCTTTCGTAAATAAGATCAACCAGATGGATAGTATCTGAATTGCTTGAATGATTGGACTATCATGCTTATGCATTGAGGGGTAAGCACACGCATGGCAATGCAAGCTGTGTGTAAGTTGGTTGAAGTGAGGGAATAATTTTTTCAAGTTGAATATTTCCTTCGGAAGGCACACAAATAAGGGTTTTTGCGGCTTGAAGATGAAGGTTGATTTAGAAAAAAAAAAAAACACCTCACCTCGTGACTCTCCGGCTCGCTAAGAAATCAGTCCGAGTTCGATCCGTAGTGGGATCAAACAAGAAGAGAAAAAAACTTTGAACGGTTCTCGATTTATGTGTGTCATCCTTGCGCAGGTGCCATGCTATCTGCGCGGGGGATTTCCGCCACATGATTTCTATGATCGTACGGTCGTGGTCGCGCCTGTTTGCAGTAAGGCGGGCAACTCCAAAAGGAGCTAGCTCGGTAGTAGCAGTTTTGGGATTCAATCTCGGTGTCCGCTGGGTGAAAGTCCGACAATGTGACCTACTGGGCTAGCTCCTATCACGTAAGTGAGAGGAGCAGCTCTTCTATATGAAGGGCTTGCCCAATTATTATTCCCATATCGTGAGCTTGCAGACCTTGCCTGCCTTTGGCCCTGCTGCCTTGCATGCCTGTGCCCCTGCTGCCTTGCCTGCTTGGGGCCTTGCAAACCCTGCTTGCTGCTTCCGCCGCAACAATCGGATGCGTGTATCAGCCGCGGTGGTCTCCAACTCTTAGAAGAGCAGGCCGTTGGGTCTCTCGACCACCATCGCTCTTTTAACCCGCTCTTGTACAGAGGGTCTTGTAGGTTGTGAATCGCGGGGCTTAGCAGCCGCGCGTCATTATCTTTTAGTAGGATAGGTCTAACCTTAGCGTTTTCACGTCCACATACCTCTGCGGCCTCAATAGATCCCACCGGCTACCGCCATTATTTTTGGACGAGAAAGGCGTTTGAACTAAAATTCAGAAAAAGTTTCAGGCTCTCGGTCATAGGTTAGTTTGAATAAACTTTTGGCGTTCGTCAGTCCCATCAAGTCCTCCAGTTCAATAAAAAAATGTCGGACGGCGTCCGACATCGAAAAACACGGGCGGATACTTTTGTCAGGATTTCTATGCCGACAGCATTCCCGGGCTCCATTGAACGACTTCCACGTTGTTCACGCTGTCGGAATTCTCTATACAAAGTTTCACAGGTACTTCTCTTAGTATCTTTTGACCCCAATAAAGTCCAAGATATTTTAACAAATGGATATTCGAAAAAAACAGACTCCTCACCATTAAGCGAGTTATGCCCTCGAAGCCAAAATTAATAATCATTCTGCACTCATGGAATTGGTACCACATTCAACCCCTGGTAAGGCTGAAATTGAGACTTGGGTTTAGATTTAGCCCTTGGAAGTAAAAAATTGAAAGGACTTTGTTTTAATGGTTCCGACATTATTCTGCCGGTAGTAAAAACAAAATCTTTTGAATTATGCTGGATTTTTCAGCTGATGCTAAGAAAATTCACTTAGTTGGAACTCACAATTTAAATCATCTAGGCAAACAACCATCACTGTTGGGATTTTAACCCGGGTCTCTCACGTTCATGGGGATGCATTCGCAACATCTCAACACATTCACGTGTTGCCAGGAGTCTAACCTTGGCCTCCGATGTAACACAAGGATACTTGTACTATTCTACAGTAACGGTTGTCGGGGAAGATAATATAATTAGGTGCCGAACCTTCAACTAACTCCCAAAATGAGGCAGGAATAATCCCTGACAGGTCTCCATAAATCCAACCTTTGAAAATCGTTCATACATAGTTTGGACTATCTATTCAATATGAGAGGACCATTTACTTAAGTCATGTACCTGAGTCTCGTAACCCATTCCAATTGTGCAATTTAACCCATTCCAATTGTGCAATTTTACAAACACCTAGAATTCTCATGTCTTAATATCTTCGAATATTATGTGACTGCATCGAGGAGTGGTGTAATCCTTGTAAGGGATAACTTCTCGACATCAAGCCCCGCTTTAGATTTGAGTCTCACCACCTTTCCTCTGATTTCAGTATTGCAACTCTGTTAATCTTACATCTGCAAGGCGAGATAACCCCATCCTTACAGTCCAAGTTGGTCAGACAAGGATCATAAGGACACGGTGACCCTGCTTGGCACAAAGTTAAGCGACCAACCCTACCCTTGTGATAAGCAGCGATCGCTCCCCACCATAGGCGGAGTCTGATACCTTCCTCCTCTTTAGTGATAGTGTAGTCGTTGCCTTTTGTAAGGAAAATGACATCAATCTCATTATCGACCAGGAACAAAGTTCCGGCACGAGCCGCACTACCACCTACAAGGCTCACATTTTTCAGGAGTATCAAGAAGTAATAAAGAGTAGGTATTACATATAAAAATTCGATACTTATAAGACCATGTGCCTATGAAACAAATACATATTGTTTTGAAAGTCACACGTTCTTGAATTTTATACCCTTTTTCACACAATAAATTGCAGCTTTGTATAAATGATCCAAGCCAATCCCTCATAAACAAGACACATTCAAAATGAAGGGAAAAAAAAAAATGGATGCCCAGAGAATCATTTTTACAAAATTTTTATAAAAGTTTATGAGACATCAATTATCTCATTTAAGAACCAGAAATAATAAATAGGATGACATCAACAAATAATTCATCACAAGTTCCTATATTCCGGTCCGTCATGTGGAAAATATATTTTACAAATGTCTAACATAAAATCAAGTTAGTCAGTGGTATTAATGTCTGTTAGAAAAAGTAAGGCAGTATCATAGAACCCGTAAAATTACATACGTTTCTTTTCCATCACTATGAACAAATTTCTTCAAGTGCGAATGTGAAACCCAATTTCGCCCACGTGCTCCATCCATCTCCTCAAACTTATATGCCCCATGCTCCGTTTTCTTAACAATACGAGGTCCCATCCATCGATTATCGCATCGATTATCCCATCGATTATCTAACTTCCTCGACCACTGCTTTTCGAGAAAAGAGTCATAGAGGAGAACAATATCATCGATTTCTAATGGTTCCTTCCTAACCCGGGGCTGCTTATCCCACCTAATTCTATCTGCCCGTCTGCTATTTGCAATTGTTGCAGCAACCTCTAAAACTCTTTCCTCAGTAGCCTTTATTTGTTTGGCTTTAAGGTCCAGCAATTCTTCTGTAGAAAGCATGAATTTCATATCTTGTTTTTGCCAAGTGGTCTGGAAACTCTCGATTGGAAATGTAGCATGTCGACCAAACCATAATGCAGCAGGAGCATACCCCGTAATCCGCTATACAATTATATTTTCAGCAAACATGACAATCCTCAAATAAACGCGCCACCAGCACACCATTTGGCTAACAAATTAGTCAAGGTGGCGTGCCCACGTTCGGCAGGAGCGTTAGCCTGGGGGTGTGCTCTAGTAGTGTAACTATAGTTCACTCCCAACCTCTTCATAAGAGTCTGAGCCTCTTCTGCTCGAAATTCACCACCTCGATCCATCATAAATTCTCGAACAAATGGATACCGAAGGATAAACTCTTCGATACATTCTGCCAAGATCTTTCCGGTTCGTTCCCGGATTGCACGTCCATCAACAAACCCGGTAAGATAGTCTCTTGCATCAAAAATATATCTACACCCATTAAGTCTGGGAGGCATAACCACCAGATCGAGTTGTACAACTGCACCTGTCTCAACCACATATCGTGGATTAAGTGGCTTAGTGTACCAGAGACTCGAACGTTTCTAGCAAGGGCCGCATGAGTTACAAAAATCCGCCACCATCTTACCTATTCCATCCCAAAAGTAGAGATGTTGAACGTAACTCGTGCAGACCGATGTCCACTCGCCATTCCATCATGTAAGGCTGCAATTACATCCAATTGTGTGGGGAGTCCACATACCACTCTCTTAGGCATACCATCATCAAACTTTTTGTAAAAATGCCCATGGCGGGCGATAAAATATTTTGCCTTTTCTCGGATTTCTGGTTCTACTTCTCTTCTCTAAGATCCCCATTAAATCAAAATCCAATTGTTACGATCCTGGCCAATTTTGAAGTCCACAATCATCAGAAAGTACAATGTTGTCCAATTGCGAAAATAAATGAATGAACTAGAGAGGAGAGAGAGGGAAAGAAGAAGAA
>BFEA01000249.1:693874-712111 GCA_003427395.1 Chara braunii
GGCCCTACGGGCCTACCAAACAAGCAAGTACCCTTGCGGGTCCCACACACACTCATACCAACAAGCACTCAGACAGGCATGCAGGTCGCAAGCACGCACACACACAGARAGACTTAGAAAACACAGCAGAATGCGGGAATCTCATCAAGGCATCYATTCCATCGGCAGAACTTCAGAAATCAGCAGTGTTCTSAGTCTGTGTTATGACGGGTCATTACACAATCTTTTTATAAACCCCATCATACTCTTCCTCACGAAATGCTTCCTTGACTTCACTGCCTTCTCCCTCTTCAAACAATCCCCTGCAGTGATCTTCATGGATCAAGAAATTAACAAGAAATGTCATTCCTCCAGAGATTTTGAGGACTTCATCCCCGTGCTCATTTCCTCCTTCAATCATAAGAGGCTCTTCCGAAAGTTGAACTGGGTCAGACAGCGCCAACCTCATCATTTGCTCAACAATTTGGCCCCAAGGATCTTCCTCAATGAAGGACTCTCTCAACACAAGCTCTGAATGTCCTTGATAAAAACACGGCGAACTCCAGATATATTTCCCAGATCGGGACGGAGCATTAGTGATGTACTCCCAGGCATTGATACTCAACTGTTGCTCGTCCCTCTCTAGAAAACTATCCACAAGAACCGAGTTTTTTGCCTRMTCTTTGGAAGAATCCCATTCAATTCGGCTCAACACGTCTGCTTGATTTTGAGTTCCCGCAATACGTTCGATTTCACAATCGAACATTCAAATATAAATCAACCATCGAGCAATTGTTGGATCTGAAGGAGAATAATTATTCAGTGACTGTGCCGAAGCAGTSGGATCAACCCGCAGGACGAATCGCCTTCCAAACACGTAATTTCGAAAGATCTTGAAGCAATGAAGTACTGCAAGAGTTTCTTCTTAAATTGGAAATAATTTCGATCTGCCGCATTTAGCGTTCGACTCTCGAATCTCAATGACCATTCTTGCCCTTCTCCATCCTTTTGGATGAGGACTCCACCCAAAGTTGTGGGGTCTGAGGGCCGATTCGGGTCATTGTCAAAGCACGTAACTCCCAGGATTAATCCTCCTTCTCGAAATCGTGCCTTGATATCGTCAATAGCCGCCTGTTACTTTGGACCCTATTCCCATTCCTGATTTTTATGCACCTAGGTGCTCCACCCTTGCAGCGAACTTACGAATGAAGATGCGTCAGAATCGAGAAGTCCCCAAAAAACTTTGCACATCGGTGATGGATTTAAACGGAGTCGTGCATTCCAAAATCTTGTTTGTCTTTTTGGAGTCTGGTCGAACCCTAAAATAGTCACCTCACGCATACAATGTTGAGATTTAACGTCGCGTGTCGTGAGGTTATACTCCTTTAATTTGCACAGGACCTTCTCTATACCACGAATGTGTTCCCAAACAAACTTTCGAACGTCCGGCAGCACCTTTGTTTCATCCTTTATACGCGGTACAGGGATGGCCAAGTCATCGATATAAGGTGATGTCACGTTCGGACAAAGCGGTTGCATGACTCTCATAAAATATTTCTGAATAATTATTATGGCGTTCATCCATCCTTGAGGCGCCGAGCACATATGGATTAATCCCCTTGGTGTATGATTGGTCGTCATTGGCCTGTCCGACGTGTACAGAGGGAATTGATCATATCCAGAATGCAAGTCAATAAGAGTGATGATAGGTCGGTCTGCACACGACTCAGACAGTTGATCGGCATGCGGAAATCCTCTTGCGTCACGAACCGTCACAGCGTTTAACCTCTGCAAGTCTTGCACCCATCGCAATACGCCGCTTGACTTGATGAAACAAAACCAAGGGGACGCATATGGTCCATACGAATAATCTGCGACCCTTGTCCGAATTTTGCCATCCAAATACTCGATGACCTTACGATGATTGTCCGGATTTGGATAACGTGAACCTCGTATGTTCCATGGTTCGTGAGGTACCGTGTGAATTTTAATAATTGGAATCATGTCAACGTCAAGCCTCCCCCGCTCATCATCATCAAAGGTATAAGCCAAATGAGTCATTTTCGTGATGCTGACAAGGAAGTCCATCTTCTTCTCAATAAGGAATCCTTCCTCTCCAATGATCATCTTTTTAATCCTCTCCCCCGTCAATCGATATGGAGCATTTGCACTCTTTTCTTTCCTTGTCTTCATCAATTCTCTTTCTTCCTTATAATACATTTCTTTCTCTTGTGCGATCAGGACGGGCACCGACCGAGCTTTCTCGGCTACTCTCTTGTGCTTACGTTTCGATCCGACACTAAGTCGCCTTCCTCTAAAAAAGGCCCCTTCTTGGTTTTGTTGGTGCCTCCAATACTTCAGCTTCAGAGAACATGCTGGGTCGATAAGTAAGATACATCTTACCAGTCCCACCTTCCTCTGGCACAACCTCCGTCAATGTCTGGACCAAATTAGGGTCCACAGACGAGTCCGTCGCAACGAGCTCTTGAGGATCGTTTTCTTCTCCAAGAGACTCTTTCTCCCTTCCGAGCCTTTCCGATTCTGAAAAAGAGTAGGAATCCGGATCGAGTCTGTTCCTAGAATTGGTCGGCCTTATATTTTCACATTTCATCACCTCATAGTAGCGGCATACAGGGTCACACAAATCACGATCATAGTGCCATCATGCTTGTTAAAGGTGATGGATTCAGATCGACACAAGAAGGCTCTGCCCAATAAAACGGCATGCTCAACCCTTGGTAGAACATAAAAATATGAACGAACCTTGACTTTACCAACGCTTATCATTACTTTGTCGAGCGCATCGGCCCCTGCGCGAGCGAGGGCCCTCCCGGCTACGTCATGCAGGAGTTACACAACATAACAAAACATGGAGACAACTTAGGGACAATGCGAAAATAGTTTTCGCGAGCCGCCTAGGCGGTGCTCGGTCACGTCGTCCCTTCCCCGCTCTAGCTGGGTGCGCCAGCTGTACATCCCGCGGTCCCCTACGACAGGACAGGTTCCCGTGGGGCATAAGCTTGCTTCCCTAAGGGGTTGTCACCACCCTTAGGGGCGTATCCCTACTGAGCTACCGACCCACGTGCGAAAGCTTTTAAATGCAATTGCAGAGATGGGTCGGCCGAGGGCGTTTGCTCGCACGCTGTAGTATAGGTATACAAGATTAAAACGCCTGTTGAACCCGGACGCTGTCTGTCACTTAGGGCGCTGATCTCCTAAGGATGAAGCGTACGGCGTTTGATTAGGGCGGTTTCAGTCAAGGATAGAAACCAATAACAACTTGACCTTAGTCCCTTGCACACAATTTCCTTATACATATATATATAGGTATATAAGTTATTCAGACGAAATCACCAAAAATAATACACATGAAGTCACTTTTCATATCAATCAGCTCAACAATTATAACACAACTTTTTAATAGGTTTGGTCTGACGAAAAAGGGTCATGCTATCGTGCTTTCCTACTCGTCGTCGGTATGGTCGACACATTCCAAGCCTTTTTAAGCTAAAGTCAGACTCATTCCCAAGTCTGAATTTAAGACAACATTGTGCCTACAGAAACTTTTCATGGGTAGCTTCTGCAAGTAAATACCACTGCTACCATGCAGATCAACAAGTGATCTGGTTTCTGGTCGAAGTTTGAACTTTCGGTTCGATCCCACCTTCGCTAACGTCTCCGTCTTGCTTCTGACATGCGTTTTCACGCGTGTGGTTACCCCTCAATGCACAAGCATGATAGTGCCATCATCGGGGTAATCCAGATACTATCCATCTGACAGTCCTATCTAAATAAAGTGTTTTGTTTTTGTTTTGTTTAAAGAATACCTCGTGAAGTCATGTATCATATGACCTCCTTAACAGGACAAGTCTATGCGAGGTGTTTTCCGAGACCCAAGTAGAATATCAGAAGGCGGTGTCTATCCCAAGTAGATCTGCCGTCCTCCGCGCACCTGTCTCCAATGAATCCAGTCACGCAAGCTCAATGTCGTCGAATGTCAGGGTCGTCCTCCGCCCACCTCGCATGACTCTAATGATCCGAGTGTCATAAAAAGAGATCATCCGTAAGGCTAATCTCCATACGATGACTCGCAGAGGCCGACTGAGTCCAAATAGGTGTCGGGTCTCCGTGTCCTGGATCCAGACGACGCCGAAGCGTCTACTAGACGAGGTAATCCTGATGCTCACAATAACTAGGGAGAGACATTGGAGGTTGCTCGCGCGGTGGAAATATAAAGTATATCCAAAAAACTCATCTGGGGTCCGAGCCGTATTGGCTCGGAAATCCGCGCAAGTATTAGGGAAAATCCCTCGCCGTTGCGGAGCAATCCAATGAAGTCGATCCATTCAGTAGGAGAACCATCTTGAACCCGCAAAAGCTGCTCCGCTCCTCTGATGAGATCGTTCTCGTGCGTATCACGAACCAACAGGTACCTCGGGGTCGTCAAGTCTCTTCGTGCTCCAGGCATTTGCGTATTAGAACAAAAACTGTATTAGTCGCGTAGTCGTTCTTCGAGTTCATCTTCCTCCTCCTGCCATGCATATTCTGAAAATTGTTCAACTCGTAGAATGACGAACTTATTTGCCCGTACTCGCCTTGTATGATATATGTCGAAGAAAGGGCCCTGTCGTTCATTCAACCACAGTACAGAACGAACGAACGTCAGCCTTATTTCGGGGATCTCGTCCATTCGTGGATTAATCTCATATGGGTGCATCACCACTAAGTTCATATTAGAGAAGTCACGCTCGGGCAGTGGTGGCGCAAACTCATAGTGTAGGATGTCCAGTCCGGTCCTTGAACTAAAAATAAGTTGTCTAGGGGGATTCCGAGCACTGCCTCCCAAGAATCGTTGGACATCCTCCTCGGAGTATAATTCATAAGGATTGTAGACGAGCCGTCCTATACTCTCTAATCTTTCTCCATTAAGTCTCGGGGACTCGATATGCTCTGCCGCTTCATCACGATTGCAGAAAAGGTGACAGACTGTCGTCCTTGCTTCCATCTAAAAAGACGAGGATGATGAAGTTAAAATCTCTGCCACAGGGTATTGTTCAAACACTCCCTTGCCTACCTGATCATGCTTCTTTTGGCACAATCGTCCTCGAAAGGAGTGCCTATATGCACTCTACTTAAACTAGTATGACATGAACTGGGCTACTTATGGCACCAATTCCCCAAGCGTCAGTGACTCCTAATATGGCCACCAAAAAAAGGGTATACTACAGCAGTCCTTCCTGACGCATGACTTTTTCGTGAATATACACCCGTCCTTCTCCTAGGAGGTGGTCTGGGATACCCCTCATCCTCGCCCGAGGAAACCTCGGATCTCAGAAGTCGGGCTGGCTCCACCACAACAGCATGGTACCCCCTGACAGAGCGGTCCACTCTGAGTCGATAACAGGGCTGGCCCCTAAGGCAACGAACCCCCGCCTCAGATGCCTCCTAGGAAAAGTAAAGAAATTTACCACGGAGAGCAAATGACTTCTTGTTGCCTGACGTCAGGAAAAACTTAAATGAGGAATGATCACTGAAAGAAAAGTCATTCACACGGACAGGCGTAAACGGAGAGGGTAATTCGGGAAAGAACCGGTGACCTTGGGAAAATTCTATGTCCATTCAGGCTTTTCTTCTTTGTGATCGCTTTATTTTTCGTCATCTTGTGGAGAAATGAGAATAACCAAACATTAGTCATTTCACCGTCAAACTCACTTCCATTTCAATAAGCCACACCTGCAGTCAAATCAGACGACAAGTTGAACACAACAAAAGCAATGCAAACCCAGACTCGGGTCAGACACACATTTCCTTTGCCTTTCAGTGAACATTCAAAGAACAGGGTCGAGCAAAGTGTGGGTTCACTCAGGCGTGAAAGGGTCCGAGTCAACTGACTAGCCACTGACCTTGAGTGAAGTTGAACGGTACACTCAAGAAGATCGTATAGAATTACGCTCCTTTTGACGAGAAGGTAGTCATCCTAGTCGTCAGCAAAGTGATTGACACCACTCTCTTGCTGTGACCACCTGCCACAACACCCCTCACTTACTTTTCAGTAAGTGTCGCCGCCACTCACTGCGCCGCCACTCACTGCGCCGTCAATTCCACGCCTCCTCAAAACGCATCACTCTAACGGCACCTTCACTGTGCCAATGCCCAGTTGTGGCTCAACACAAAATACTGCTGACACTTCTGTAAATCCTGTGCTGTCGTAAAAAAATCAATAGCGCTTTCGCACTTTCGCTGTCAACTTAATGCTGCCGCCGTAGAAATTCAGTAGTGCTTCCTCGTCACCGCCGTAAATCTTAGTGCCGCCGCCGCAGAAATTCGGCAGCACTTCCGTACCACCGCCGTAAATCTTAGTGTTGTCGCCGCAAAATTTCGGCAGCACTTCTACACCACCGTCGTAGATCTTAGTGTCGCCGCCGCAAAATTTCGGCAGCACTTCCGTACCACCGCCGTAAATCTTAGTGCCACCGCCGCAAAATTTCGGCAGCACTTCCGTACCACCGCCGTAAATCTTAGTGCTGCCGCCGCAAAAATTTGGTAGCACTTCCCCACCGTAGTGAGAAAATGGCAGGCCAAAATTAGTAAAATTTGGGCCCTGGGCCCAAATTTCACTTTGCTGCACCGCCGTAGTGCCACAACGTCCCTGGGTCTGTCCCGTGGGACCAGAACCAGCCGGAGGGGAGGGGAGCAGAGTGCTCCTTACCTTGGCTATGGCTGCCCAACTCCTCCCTTCGCGCTCCTCTGCAGGTCTCCAGCTTCCAGGCAGCACCTCAGCTCCCCAGCAACACTCAAGTGTGCTCGTCATACACTTGCCAGCACGAATGCTTTTGTGTGGCAGTTGGGGACAGGTGCTTGTTTTATAGTGGTTGAGGAGGGCTGGACGTCACTCCAGCCCCCAGGTAAAATCGCGGGCTCACAGTGAGCCCTTGATCTGGCCAAGATCCAGGGCTAGCTGTGGCCGCACCATAGCCACAACCTTAGTGTGGGGCAGTTTCTTTAACTGCCCTTTTTTATTTTATTTTTTTTATTTTTTCCAGCTATCTTGGAATCTCACGAGATAGCTGGGCTCCTGCCATTTCCAAATCTGTTTTTCTTTTATTTTTATGATAAGGTGTTGGAGAAATACAACCCCTTACAGTTTGATGTATCTGGACCCTTTTCCCAGGGCAGATACATCGAGGAAAAGGCTGCACCTAGCCTTTTCCTTAGTGGTCCTTCAATTTTCAGGCTTCCTTCAAAAACGGGAGCCTGACAGTTGCCAAAGGTAGCACCAGGTGAGGACAAGTGTCCTCACACTAAATAAAGAAAAGAAAAGAAAAGAAGAAAACTAACTTCGTAATTTCTACTTCACCTTGCTTTTACCTTGGCCAGGTGCATGCTGTTGCATGCAACAGCCCTCCTTTTTCTCTGCCCTCCCCTGAAAACGAGGAGGGCAGTTGTCAGTTTGGGAGGAGTAGGACCTCCTCCTCCCAACTGCCTCGTCCTCCCTCTCTCTCCTTCACCTCTACCTGTATATTGTGAGCCGCGAGATCTTAGGATCTCGCAGCTATAGTTATTTCTTCACAAATGGGGTGGGAGCCAATGTGCTCCCACACAGTCTGAAAAGATTGTAGTTTTGACGAGGCAGTTGCCTCGTTGCTTTTTTTTTTTTTTTTTTTTTTTTTTGTCCTCCACATGCCAACGGTCACACGACGTGAACGAACTGAAAATAATGAAAAAGAAACAAAGAAAAAGGAAAAGAAGAAAAAACAAACAAACAACAAATGTATATTTCCATGCTCTAGAGGTAGATTCTTTCAATTTTTCTCGACCTATTGATAGTTGTGGCGTGAGGCCTGCAGCGCGGTTGGTCTCACGTCCTGCTCTCTCTCTCTCTCTCTCTCTCTCTCTCTCTCTCTCTCTCTCTCTCTGCCCGAACCTAGGCGCTTTTGACGTCAGATTTGGGCGCGACAACGGGCTGTTGAGGTCCAACCTCCTGATGAGTCGGTGCAACCCCGACGAAACAGTCTGGTCACCCGTTCGCTCGGAACGAACGAGTATTCGTAAAAATAAATAAATAAAAAAAAATCTAACAAAATCTAACAAGAAAATCTAAAGAAAATCTAAAGAAAAGAAAAAAGGAAACTTACCTTAAAAAAACGGCTGCCCGTTTTCAACGGGCGCTTGTCTTCTTTGGGGATTGTAAGTCCCCAACCATATCTCCCTGTGCCATCTGTCGCGCTGTAGTTAGTTTGTTTGTTTGTTTGTTTGCTTTTTTTTTTTTTTTTTTTTTTTTTTTTTTTTTTTTTTTTTTTTTTTAGATTTTGCCAACGGTCGTGCAACGTTCGTGGGCTCACCCACGAAATGTTGAAATACAGAGCCGAGTTCGATCCCTGCCGGGATCGAAAAAATTCGGACCATTTCTCGATTTATGCGTGTTATCCTTGCGCAGGGGCCACGCTAATCTGCGTGCGGCCAATCTCGGCCGCGCGATCTCTGCGATCATGTGGTCGAGATCGACTGCGCCTTGCAAAAAAAATGCAGCTCCAAAAGGAGCTGCGCCCAGTAGGGCTTGTTGGATTCGATCTCGACATCAATCAGATATCAGTTCGGCGTGTTTTCCTATTGGGCTAGCTCCTTTCACAGGAGCTAAGCCCGCAACTCTTCTATTTGAAGAGTTGCCCCCAGTAGGATCCTCTGTTGTGGCTTAGGGCAGGCTCAGCCTGCCGCACTTTGCCAATGACTGCGCCGCTGTCGACCCGGTGCTGTCCTGGCCCGGAGGCTTGGGGCTCAACAGCCTATAGCCAGCCACCATGGCACCAGGCCCTTCGTGCGATACAACCCCCGGCTTAAAAAAAAAAAAAAAAAAAAACCTTCTCTGCGTTGCGGCCCTGTTGCTAGCACGGCCGCCCTTTTTTGAGCCTATCCAGGCCCTGAATCGCGCGGCTGCGACATTGTTTTAGGTAGAATAGGTCTAGCTTTAGTCTTTCCACAGTCGCGCATCCCTACGGTCTAATCGAAACCTGCGGACGAGTTGGAATTTTCCAATAGCATGTCTTATTTCATCAGACCAATTACCACAAGCTTTCATCAAAGTTCGGACTTCGTCCGACATTGAAAATACATGGCAGATACCCTTTTCAGGGTTTCTATCCCGACAATGTCACTCGCCGTTCCACAAAAGGGAGTTGTCCCACTTGCGCTCACCAGAAATCCAGTATTTGCACGATTGATTTTGACCCCAGCCCACATTGCCTCTCTCTCCCGCATGATATTAATTTTTGCCCCATCATCAATGAGAGTTGCATTTTTAACAGACCAGTTGCTACATAGTGCCAATCCATTTTGTTCCAGCTCGAGCCCAGTATCTGACTTTTTTTTTGGACAATCGCTGTTCGAATTCCTCTTGAATTTTTGGTGACGCAGCTAAGAATTCCTTCAGCGTGAACAGATCACATTGACTTTCCACGATCCGGTCCACAGTTTGCTTCTTCTTTCTCAACTCTCCTTCCCCAATTTCGGGCTTGCGCTTTTCTGGATCACGGTCCATGGCTCGTTGTTTGGCCTACCGCTCATCCTCAACCTGCAACAATTCGTCCTCCTTGCCATCCTCGTCATCAATCGGAATCGTCTCGCTCTGTCGAGGTTGACTTGGTCCCTCCTCAGGTGTTGTCCTTTGCCGTGGTGGTTTCCTAGTCCTCTGAGCTTGCAGAAGAATGACAGTGGCAGGCGAGCAGGACGGGACATAACTATGGTGGCCATCAAACACCCTGCCGACGACGAGCCAGGGTCGGATGTCGTGGCATCCGCAAACCCCCTTCTCCGTCTTTGTCCCATCCTTCGAACAAAAAAACTTGTGGGAGCCCAGGCCATTCTTTGTCCATGTCAGCGCATACTTCAACAAAAGCTTTCCGATATCGGTTCGTCCTCTTGACCACTGGCTGAGCTCGCAACAATATCTCTTCCTGTTCTTTGCTCAAACTTTCACTTTTTGCTACAGGATCCTCAAGCGTCAAATGGTCCCATCGCAGCTTCCAACTGAAATTGTTTAGCTTCTTCTGGGGAAGCTAGTCGAAAAGTTGCAAGAAGATGTCTCCCCATACGTCGGAAAACCTCCCTTCTCATCCCTCCTTCCACATTTGGATCGATAAGGTTCCCTTCAAAATCATAAACATCGCCCCATATATATGACCTTCTCGTTTTCATTTTTTGTGACAGTCTGGCAATACCGTATTCCATGTCCTTCCTGTCCACAATACTTACAAAACCAGTTCTGCCAATTGCCACGAACGCCCCCATTTCCTCGGCCTCCCCCATTGCCTTGTCCTCTTCCTCGACCTCGGCCTCCTCCCTAGGGTTGGGGTTGCTGAGGAGGAGCCTGTGCCGCTTGTTCCTGAATACCGCCATTTCCGCCGCCTCCATTATTCTTCCGCTGCTTTTTACTAGTACCTTGCCCTCCCCGCATCTGATTCACGGCCTTCTGTTCTGCCTTGGTCAACTTCCGAGGGGTCACCACCTCTTCCTCAATTTCGTCTTCACTGCTCCTACTGCTTGCTTCTTCCACAACTGACGCTTTCCCTTGAACCGTCATAACCTGAAATTTTAACCTTTCCTCCATATCAGGCATCATATTCCGCATATCAGTCAGAGTATTGTAAACAACTTGGTCCTTGTCCGCGCTTACCCCCTCTTTTTCGCGATCCTCCTTTTGCTGCTTCAGGAGACGGTAAAGCATCTGGTCGAAACTTCCAGCCAACAGGTTCTCCTTAATCTTAGGCCAGTCGTATCGCCCTCTCATGTCTTTCACCAATTCCCGCTGTTCAACTTCTGAGAAATTCTCAAGGAAAATAAGGCAGCGATCTTTGTCCGGGAGGTCAGGTACTAAGCGAGCAACTCGTTCGAATTCCATGAGAAACTGTTTGGTGGTACCGAACTTTCGACGGCTGACTTTTCGCAAGTCCGCCAGGTCCAGGAGTTGATCCCTCAACTGATATTTTTTCAACAGTTTGGCTTTAAAATCCGGCCAATCGTGTGAGGCTCGCACCAACTCCAACACTTCATCTTGGTACTCGACCTTACAATATCGCTTCACCATTTGAAGCATTTTCTCACTTGACCATTTGCAATAACTTCCCAACTGCTCGAACTTGTCAGCCCATGCTGAGGCATTGGTGCCATAAAAAAATGGAACCTGAACTTTCGGCACCTGTGGCTTCTCATTGTCGGCTTCCTGGATAGTTCGTGCGAGTTCCAAAATATCATTGCGTAAATCACCTGCATTGCTATTTGTGGGTTCAACACTTCCTACCGTCATCTTGAGTGAATCAAAACAACAAAACCACATATCCAAACGTTACATAGGTTTTAACAAGTCGTTTCGAACCTTGTCTTGTTTTTCTTTTTCCAGACATTAATAACCACCGACTACTTGTAATCCATGCAAATAACAAACAACACTTCAAATTACCATAACCATCATTTTCTCAAGTGTCGTTCCACCAGAGACAACGATAGATAGTCGTTGTCCCCGACAACGACGCCACCTGTCGAATGCACCGGGTCCCTCTTTTTTGCAAAGCGCGGGAGCCTTTCCAGCTATGTCACGCAGATACATAATAGGACGATGCATAAATAATCGCGTGGACCATCGAGATGGACATGGTTGCATCGCTGCTTCGTCGCTCTAGCCGAGTGCGCCAGTTGTACTTCCCACAGTCGCCTACGACGGAATAGGTTTTCGCGGGGCACATCTTGCGTTCCCTAAGGGGCTGTCACCACCCTCAGGGACGTATCCTTACTGAGCTACTGACCCACGTGCGAAAGCTTTTACATGCAATTGCAGAGGTAGGTCAGCCAAGGGTGTTTACTCGTTTGTTGGAGTATAGGTACGCTTGGTTAACGCCAAGTGGACCCGAATGTTGTCCGACTCCTAGGGCGTGGATCTCCTAGGTACGAAATGAACGTCGGTCGACTAGGATGGTCTCAACCAAACATGACACCCACATTATAATCCTAGTCCCTTCATAATTCTGTGATAACACAATAAATAAAATCAATACACTTTTATCAAATCGCACAAGATAAAATTGTGACTTGATGAGATGATCTGCCAAAGTTAAGTTATTCTTTCCGGCCTCTATGACTGAAGAGACTATTATACCACCGCTTCCTAGGCGGTGGCTCGATATTGACGAAAAATTAGGAAGGACAACCTAACCTTTGACTTACGGTTTGGTCTGTCGACATCTGCTAGACCTTGCCAGGAATAACTTCGGCAAGTAAATTCCACTGCTACCATGCAAATCAACAAGTGATTTGGTTCCTGGCCGAAGTTTGAATTCTTGGTTCGACCACACCCCCGCGATATACATACCTCAGTTAGAGATGTGTATAAATTTTGCTGGTTGCTTTGTCCCCCTACCAAATAATTACCCTTTCCATATCTTGAAGGATGAAGTATCAACCTTCACCTTTAAGCCGCAAAAACCCTTATTCGTGTGCCTTCCGAAGGAAATATTCAACTTGAAAAAATTATTCCCTCACTTCAGCCAACTTACACACAGCCTACATTGCCATGCGTGTGATTACCCCGCAATGCATAAGCATGATAGTGCAATCATTGGGGCAATCTAAATACTGTCCATCTGGTTGATCCTATTTACAAAAGATTTTTTTTATTTTTATTTTTTATTATTATTATTATTACCCTCGCAGAGTCGTATAAGCGTGACTCTATCATTTGTCGGCCTTCGCTGGCCTAAGCCTCAATCCGGTGGAGTCGGGCAAGCTCCTTGTCATCAAAACTCAAGGTGGTAATGCGTTCACTTCGCATAACTCGAACTAGCCGCATACCATAGAGGGAAGCCATTTGTGAAGCTAACCTCCAAACTATGGCGTGAAATGGTTGCCGCATTCGGAAAAGGTGCCTAGTCGTGGTGTCCTTAATCCGGATGACGCCGTAGCGCTCGTTGGACAGGGTAATTTTAACGCTCACAATGACCCGAGAAAGGCATTGGAGGTTGCTCGCACGATGGAAATACAACGTATATTCATGAAATTCTTTCGGAAGGCGGGCTACATTAGCACGGACATCCGCGTGCGAGTCTGGGAAAAATCCTCGCCCATCTCTAAGCAATCCAACAAAACCAACCCAACGAGTGGGTTCCCCATCCTGCGCAAATAAAAGTCGTTCCGCACGCCGAATCAACTCCTCATCCATAGTGTCGCGAGCAGCAAGTATCTGGTCTGACTAAGTTTCGTTGTCCGCTAGTCATCTGCACACCCGAAAGAGTCGTCAGTCAAAAGAGACGTTGCTAGATCTCATAAGCCTCATCATCGAATGTGACGATGTCAAAGCGTTCAGAGCGACAAATGCTAAATCTATTTGCTCGCACTCGCCTCACATGATGAAAAAGATTGAACGGACCTTGCTGATCATTTAGCCACAACACAATATAGAGAAACATTCCTCTAACCTCAGGAATGTCTTCTATAACTAGATTCGTTTCATGAACTACGGCGAGATTCATGTCCCCGTAATCTCGGGATGGATTAGGCGGCGCAAATTCATACCTCACAATATGATGTTCATGCTCTACCAAGAAAATATAATTCCGCGGTGGGTTCCTCACACTTCCATCCCAAAACCGCGACTCATTTCGTTTCGAGAAAAGTTCATGCGGGTTATAAACCAAACGTCCTTTTCGTATCATACCAACACGTGATCGTGTCGGCACTGTTATCCAATCTATCGCCGCCTCGCGCTTGCTGAATAATCGAAGGATCACTGGTCCTATGGACATCTGGACGACAAAGTAACGACTTTGTTAAAATAAATTTATATATACCAATCTCTGTACTCAATTCTCATTCCCCCCCCCCCGGGCCGTGTGACGGTCCTACCGCGAAAGTAGTGCCTACTTGCACTTCTTCAACACTATTTGAGACATGAACTGGGCTTCTTTTGGCACCAGTTCCCCATGCGTTGGTGGCGCCTAAGACGGCCACCCAAAGGAAGGTGTTAAATTCAGTCCTCCCCCACTTGAAAGTATGAGAAAACGGCTACCCTTTACTGCAGGACATCCTACCCTCTAGAAAGTGGTCTGGAATACCCCTCCTCCTCGCCCGAACACATTGTTCAGATCCCAAAAGTTGGGCTGGCTCCAGTGCAATACAACATGGTATTCCCCTGTTAAACGGTTCACCCGGGGTCAATAACAAGGCTGGCTCCTAAAGCAACGAACGCCTGCCCCGGATGCCTCCTAGAGAGAAGAAGTCCCAATCTCTAGGTGTAGACGTTTTCTTTATACCTTCCTACTGAGGGTTGACTTAGACGAATCAGAAAACAGTTCGAAGGAGGAGTTAAGACTCTTTTTTGGATAGGTACAGAGGGAAATGGTCATTCGGGATAAAACGGGATGATCCTTGGGGGAAGGTACTAAATTATCTGTTATCTTCATCTTCGTCATCCACGAATTCCAATTTTCCGGCACCCATCAATTCTTCTTTTTTACTATATTCTTCTTCTGACATACCGACAGGTAAAGAGTTGAAGAAGAGTAAAATTTCCATCCTCCCTTGAGCAAGCAAAATGTCGATCCCTTCTCACACATATTCTTTGCCATGTCAACCAAAAAAAATAAAAATGAAATCATCCATTCCCAACCAAAGTCAGCCCCTTTCACATGCATGACGTCACACATCTCACTCTACCTTTTCCCTGAATTGAAAGCAAGGTCATGCAAGGTGTGGGTTCACACAGGTGTGCAAGGGAAACTGAGTCAACTGACTGGCAGACTGACCTTGAGTGAAGTTTGCAAAAACGGTCCACTCAAGAAGACCGTTTAGAACCTCGCCACTTGATAAAAGGATCGTCATCGTCGCAACAAGTCGTTAACAAGGTGTCTACACCTTCTCCCTCAAAAGTAATCACCTGCCGCGACACTCCCTCAACATGCTATCACTCCCAACAATTTGATAGCACCTAAGTGTCGTCGTCACTCGCCTCCAATATCACTGCGTCATTGCAGCGTCACACTTATACCACTTCAAAGTGCACTATCACTTTGGCGGCACCTTCCGTGCACCAATGCCCAGACACAGCTTTTTGCAGTCAGTGCAAAAATACTACCTCCACCGCCATAAGAAATCGGCAGCGCTTCCGCACCACTGCTTTTAAATCCAGTACCTGTTGCCGAAATCCAGTAGCGCTTCCACGCTACCACCACCAAATACCAATGTCGCCGCTGCAAAATTTCGGCAGCGCTTCCTCGTCACCACACAAAAAAAACTACCGCCGCCGCTACAAAAATTTAGCAGCGCTCCCGCAGTACATCAACGAAAATTGTCGTTGCCACCAAAACCACGCAGCATCTCCCCAACACTTTCCCAACTATGGCTGTCGTTGCCGTGATGGTCGCGCAACACCTCCCCCTCACTGTTGAAATGCTGCTGTGTTAGACAGGCAGCACCTCCCTTGCGCTGCTGCCAACGGCTGCGACCAAGGCAGCACGCATCTCCTCCAGCTATGCCGCAGCTGCATCACTCCAACGACCTTCTCCCTCCTTGCAGAGGTGGTGGCTATGGCAGCCTCCAACCTCAACCCTCTTGCAGACCTCCACTCTCCCCCTCTCTAACTCTAGCCAACAACTCCTCCTTCAGCAGCCAGCACTCACTCAAGTGAAATGCCAGCAACATCAGCCACAAATGAATGCTGGCTGGCTGTCTGCTGGCTTGTTTTATAGCCAGCCGAGGGCAGCAGCTTTGTCCTCAGCCAAAAACTCAGATCAGGCCCTGACGCTTGATCTCAGACGAGATCAAAGGTTGGAAATCTTGATGTTCCCCTAGGGGATTCAAGTTCCAGGCCCTGGTAATGCATCTGGGATTCACCCGTGGCCAGACACAGTCCAAAATGGCTGTATCAAGCCATTGAAAACAGACTGTTGAATGCTTTCACATAAGGGCCTAGATGCTTCTAGTGCTGCATCTGGCCCTACGTCGCAATTAAATTCACGACGTTCTATTTTTTCTCATCCCCCCCCCCCTTTTTTTCCTACTCTAAACCTTCCCTCACCTGGGCTTCCACATTGCCAAGTTCGGGCGCTAGTCACACAGCTGTTGCCCGTTTTCATCACGAACGGGCGCAGCTGCTCATCTAGCTGAGAGGGGAAAGAAAAAACGAAGAGAAAAAAAAACAAAAAAAAAACAAAAAACGTCTTTCCTGTCTTCCTAAATGTAGGCGCACAAATCGGCCAATTCATTCGGGCCCTGTCCATCCAGAGATGGACAGTCGGGTGTGAGTCGGTGAAGTCCAACGAAACAGTCTCTCACAGTCATACTTTTTTTTTTTTTGCTTTCCTCTTCTTTTTTTTTTCCGTCTTCCGTGCCGTTCGTCCGAAAACGAACGGGTACGGCTTTCAATTCATAAGTACTAAAAAAATCTAAACAAAATCTAAAGAAAAAGAATCTAAGAAAAAAATCTAAAGCAAAATCTAAGGAAAAAAAAAAAACAGAGGATTTTTCCTAAAAACAACGCGGCTGCCCATTTGCAACGGTTGCCTGTCATCTTCACTGGGGACTATAAGTCCCCAGTCACTTCAGGAAGCGCCAAGTGGCGCTTGATTTTATCGTTTCACTCTGACAGCAGCCACCCGTTGGCGCCTCTTCGTCCAAGGGGCAACTAAAAAAAGAAAGAGCAAATAGGTCAAAAAAAGAAGATGTTACGATCCTGGTCATTTCCAAAGTGCGAATTCACAATGAAAGACAATGCCACCCAATTGCGAAAGAAATGAAAGCACGTGCAAAGAGATAGAGACCAGAGGAGAGAGAAAGAAGAAGAAGAAGATGTACACCAGCAAGACCAATGACAATTCCCCCTTCTCTTTCCACCTTCCTCCTCCTCCTTCACTTCGCCAATCTTATTCTTCTCCCAACAATAATAATAACAATGAATGGATGACCCAGAATCAATATCCAAAGTTCCCTCTTACTGCTGACTCAACAACAACACAACAACAACAACAAGTCCACCATAGCTATGGCTTTCCTCCTTCAGCCTCCTCTCTCATGCATAGGCTATGGCGGACTAATGAGGGCCCTGCCCTCCTGTCCAAAGGACAACTCAAAGAAGCTATGGCGCTGCACTCCTGTCCAAAGGACAACCCAAAGGAGCTATGCTGCCGCTGACTGGTCTGCCATGCATGACCCTGCCTCGAGCCTCCTTGGTGCAGCACACCCCAACTGGGGCCTTCCAGATGCAGCACCCAACAAGGTGATGAAGACGGAATCCACCATAGCTAGGTAGGTGCCTCGCCACTCTCCTCCTTCGCCCCCTTCTTCCTCCTCCTCAAGCTGGACCGCTCGCCATAGCCAGGCTGAGCTCCAGCTGCCGTTCACCTCCAAGCAGCGCTGTAGCAGCCAGCGCTGTGCTCCAGCAGCATGTCACCAATCCTTGCACCGCAAATGAGGAGCTACTTGCTCCTCCGAAAGATATAGCGGCCTACTGGCCTCCTGGGCGATGACTTCCTAGGCCGAGCGGCCTCGCAGCAACCGGTACCTCCGCCCTTTCGGAGGAAACATCATTGCAGGCTCTGCTAACCTCCAGACAGGCCCTAGACCCGGGCTACTTGGACTGGTACCGGCCTACCTCTAGCCTACCGCTACTGGGCCTCTAAAAATGCCAACTTTTTGTCTTCTTCTGCTCGGCCTCCAGTACCCGACACTTCTCCCACTACTTAAGTGGTACCGGCCTACCTGCTACTTGAGTGTTTTTCCCCTCTGCTCTAAGTGCTGCGGGCCTACCCCCGCTACTTGAGTGTTTTCCCCCCAGCAACCCTTTACAGTCACGACCATAGGTAAGTACCGGCCCTGCGGGGCCTTTCAACCAACAAGTACCCTTGCGGGTCACACACACACTCAGCCGACAAGCACTCAGACAGGCATGCAAACCAGCAGGCACGCACACACACACAGAGATGGAAATCACAGCAGAATGCGGGAATTTCAGCAAGGCATTCATTCCAGCAGCAAATCCCAGAAATCAGCAGTGTTCTCAGTCTGTGTAGTAGTCTTCGGCGCTGGCCGCCCATAGCGATAGCTGTAGTCTTCAGCGCTGGGCGCTATTAGGTGGTAGATCATAGAGTTGGGAGAGATGGCTGGCGGAGGCAAGCGGTACTTACCTGTGGCGCCATAGCTCCAGCTCCATCTTCGAGGTACCTGCATCAAGGCGCCAACTTCACAGGTTAGTACTGGACACAGAGAGAGAGAGAGAGAGAG
>BFEA01000249.1:720532-742110 GCA_003427395.1 Chara braunii
AGTTAGAGTGCATGCCCATGCGCGCCCAAGCTTGGCATTGCAGTTAGAGTGCGCGCCCATGCGCGCCCAAGCTTGGCATTGCAGTTAGAGTGCGCGCCCACGCGCGCCCAAGCTTGGCATTGCAGTTAGAGTGCGCGCCCGTGTGCGCCCAGGCAGGATATTGCTATTAGAGTGCGCAACCGTGTGCGCCCAGGCAGGATATTGCTATTAGAGAGCGCGCCCGTGTGCGCCCAGGCTGGATATCGTTATTTCAGTGCGCGCCCACGTGCACTTGCCCTGGACATGTGTGCGCCCAGGCTGGATATTAACGTTTGAGTGCGAGCCCATGTATGCCCGAGCATAGGATTGCTGGCTGGGAAGATCTGCCATCACACTCCCGTTGATTTGTTTCTTTGCTGATCAGCAACACTTCATGCACATGATATTTTCCCTCGCACGGGGAGCATTGGCAGTTCAGTCCCTGCACAGATGACCTGGCTCAGTCTAGCCCCAGTACATTCAACATTTGTGAATGGTCCCTGTGCATGAGATGTTCTACTGATCGGTTGCTGTTCAGTCGGGCCCTTCAGGCGGGCCTACTTGAGATTATTGCTGTTCAGCCGGGCCCCTTCAGGCGTGAGCGTGCTCTCGATCTGTCTGATCTATGTCTTCTAGCCTGTGGTCAAACTCTAGACCGGGGCTGTGCTAAAAATAGCAGCAGTCCCGACCTCGGGATATGAACAGTCAGTCCCACGCTAAAAATAGCGTGGGGCTGGGCTAATTTTAGAACGAGACTGGCACAGGCCCAGTCCTCGGCAGACGAACAGTCAGTCCTGCGCTAAAAATAGCATGGGACTGTGCTAATTTTAGAACGGGACTGGCGCAGGCCCCGTCCCCGGAGGACGATTAGTCAGTCCCATGCTAAAAATAGCGTGGGACTGTGCTAATTTTAGAACGGGACTGGTGCAGGCCTAACTTTGGGAGACGAACAGTCAGTCCCGTGCTAAAAATAGCACATGACCCTATCTTAATTACTCGGGCCTGGCTGTTCATCTATATGACTTCTTTTGGACCGGACCCTACTAGTTGGCCCATTCCAGTCCAACGGGGGCGATTAGGTCTCCGACGGACCGTACCGCCGCGCCGTCTTTCCCTTGATTTCGGCCCAGGGGAAATCTAACCGATGCGTTAGGGTCCAGCTTGATTATGACCGTGGATGTCCCTACGTGCAGTTTTAACGCAGCGCGGAGGTTGACTGCGACGAGTCAATTTTTGTCGCTGCGCCGCATCGTCTTCCGACACCGTCCCGCACTTTCAGCCTAAAAGCCTAAAACTTAGGGCTTACAGGCCCCGTCGTTCAGCCTGAAAGCTGAAATACGAGGGTCTGCCTGCCCTACTCCGTTTCAGCCTATTTCTGGGCCTTTTAGGCCTAGAATTTTTCCAGCCTGAAACAGAGGGCCTTTTTTAGGCCCTCATTGTTTCGACCACCCCTAAGACTCAGGCACGAATACAGGGTTTCGGAACAGGGCAGAAATAGCCTGTTCCTCACGAGCTTGAGCAGGAGCTGCAGCTGCAGCCCCTGCCTCCCTTCGGCATTGGCAAGAGCAGCTTCCTGGATTGCTCGCACGAGTCAGGAGTCACACCCGCTAGTACATAGGTAGTTCCTATGCACTTCACGGGCAGGTAGTTGTCAGTAGGCACGAGTAGTCTTCAGGATTCGGCCGCAACACTCAGGAGGAGCGCTGCAGTAGTCTTCAGCGCTAGGTAGTAGTATTAGCGCTAGTAGTAGTCTTCGGCGCTTGCCGCCCATAGCCATAGCTGTAGTCTTCAGCGCTGGGCGCTATTAGGTGGTAGATCGTGGAGTTGGGAGATATGGCTGGCGGAGGCCAGCGGTACTTACCTGTGGCGCCATAGCTCCAGCTCCATCTTCGAGGTACCTGCATCAAGCCGCCAACTTCACAGGTTAGTACTGGACACAGAAAGAGAGAGAGAGTTCTTCTTCTTCCTCTTCTAAGTCCACCATCTCTTCTCACCCTCTCGCCACCTGACTTCTCAGACTACGACAGAGAGAGACAAAGTTGTGACTTGAGACTTGACGACATTGGATCCAGACTTGACATTTGGGATTCAGACATTTTGACGAGGGAACTATTTGGGCCTGTGCAAAGACTTGGTGTTGACGACATTCCCATCTTCCCCTCCTCTTCGTCTAACCCCCTTCTTCTTCGTCTGTGTATGGTAGGGGCTGGCGCAGTCTTCCTGTGTGAAGCGCCAGACCCCATTCACATCGTGTAACGATAATGATGATGTATGTTTAGAGCTGCATTGCAATATTGATTGTCGGATCATTGGTATCTAAGTCTTCCGCTGTGCTATCTTACACTTTGTATTGAGAGGTCGGTTCTTGTTTTGGTCTGCACGTTACCGTATGCAACACCCGATCACTCACAATAGTTTTCGGGTGGCCAAACTGCAGAATATACTGTTGATGAAATTCTTCGATGACCAGTTCAGTTGGGGCATGGGGAGGGAAAGGAATCAAGTTCATAAATTTGGAAAAACGGTCCACGATGACCATGACTTGTGAGTTCCCTCCCTCACTCACCTTTCCCATGTCCGTGAAGTCGATGGAAATCGACTCACCGGGACCATCAGGAATGGGGAGGGGTCTCAGCAGGCCATAAGGCTTATGCCTGTGGACCTTGGTTCTTTGACATACTTGACATTCAGCAATGAACTTTTGAGCAGATCCCTTCATTCCCGGCCAATCAAACTGCTGTAGAAGACTTCCATAAGTCTTCTCAAAGCCGAAATGTCCACTCCGACCATGTGCCAAATCCAAGAAATGAGTTTGGAGAGGCGCATGGTTGGGTATACACAAACGATCAAATTTCCCATACCGGCGGTATACAGGACCCTCGCACTCATGAAAATCAGGCTGACTGTTAGGGTCAGCCTTGAGCTGCTTAAGGATGGGACTAAGGTCCGAATCCTTGGCGGTGTGTTCGCCCAGATCCTCCTTCAGTTTCCTTCGGAGGTCATACGAACCCACAAGGCAAGTCAAAAACTCAAGACGGCGTGAGAGAGCATCAGCAACACGGTTATAACAACCTTTCTTGTGTTTCAACTCAAAATTATAGACATCAATGTCATGCAACCAGCGGGTCAGTGTAGGAGAGAGATCAGTTTGTGTCTTAATCCACTGCAAGGTCTGATGATCTGAGCAGACCTTGAAGTGACGACCCAAGAGGTGGTGCTTCCAATGTGTGAGCGCCTCGCGCAGGGCGTAGAGCTCATGCATATACGTGGAGGTAGCTACCTTGTGGCTGGGCATGCATTTGTTGTAATACTCGAGCGGACGCAGGCCATCACCATCATCTTGTTGCAGCACTGCACCAATCCCAAACTAGCTCGCGTCCGTAGTGACCACGAATGTGAGGTTGGGATCCACAATGCGGAGCACAGGATGACTCACCAATGCCTCTTTCAAGGCTTGGAACGCAGTGTCACATTTCTAACACCACGCATAAGTAACAACAGAATTGCATCACGAGATTCACCAAATAAGAACACACCAAGAGTTCATAATTGACAATGCGGAAATAGTCCCATCATCATCATCAACGAAGAACCAGAGTTGATATCCTATCTGGCGCTTGGCGCCTAGACTACGTGTGGCGGATCCTATCTAGCCTATACTACAATGTCGAAGTTGACGACAACAACTCTCCCGAAGTACGAACATGCAACGACCAATGTCGCACACTTCCAGCACCAGGTATGTCTCTCGCCTTACTCACAACCTCGTTCCCCAACACACAGATGCCACTTGCACCCAAGGACCACCCTGCGCCACACCCAGCTTATAGTAGTGCAACTCGGCTATGGCTGCCTGCTCCTTCCCTGCTCGCCCGTGAGCTCGTAGGCGCTAGCTAGCAAATAGCGCAGCAGTGCTTGCGCAGCATGCAGCCAGCACCCGAATACCAAATGAGGAGGCAGGCCCTTTGCTATGTCGAAGTGGCCTGCCTGCGTCCAGTCCCAAGAAGCTTCCAGTACTCCCTGGTAGCCTGAGGCCCAGCACGATCGAGAACAGGCCTGGGGGCCTGATGTGGTTGCATGCGCCCAACTGCCTTTGGCACGTCTTTGGCCCAGTATGCGTATCCAGCCCAGGGCCTGCTTTCCATTCGTTCACAAAGGCGGCCCAGGGCCCGGGGTTCTCTCAACCAACTGGCGCAGCGCAACTGCCTGAATTTCCTTAGTTGCGCAGAGGCCGAAATAAGGCCCTGAGGGGCCTCGTCGAGCTTGCCTTCACTTAGGGTGGCCAACAGGCTCCCAAAAGGGACAAATGGGCTCATAGAGGCAGTGGCCTCGCATTCCCTCCTCCTTAACTTCAACAGTCCTCTGAGAAGCTCAGTCTTCGACCTTCGGGCGCTTTTCTTTCTGCAGAGATTTCTCGTAGTGGGCTACAACTTGCAGGGCGGTCTGCATGAGTTCCTCCTTGGTAAACCAGCGGTCCTCCTTCGGATCAGTATGATGCCGGAACCGAACGCGATACTGCAGCTTCGGTTTCGGAGGATGTCCCCTGTCTGTTGTTTGTGGAACTGGCAGTTCCTGATGATCAACAATATCGTAGATGCCGACCTCTCCATCCATGGTTGGGAGAAGCATTGAATGACGAGATGGAAACTGATCTGTTTCCTTGAAAGGTGCAAGCTTTAGAGGCGTGGAAAAAAGGGTAAGTGCGTAAGTGACCAGGGATGCGAATAACATAAGATGGGCCATCCAGTTCATTCCCCACGACATCCAATACTTCCCACGGTCCAAAATACTATGGCATGAGCTTGCGGGAGATCCTGTGCTCCTGTCCCAGTTCTGAGGACTTGACCCAGACTCTCTCTCCTGCCTGAAACGTAGAGGGGCGGCGGTGTTTGTTCTCAGACTCTATCATCGCCGCCTGTGCCTTGTGCATCTGTTCAACAGCCTGCTGAATCAGCTACTCATATCGATAAGCAAACTCTAAAGTCCCCGGTGCAACGGTTGGCTGATTGTCAGGTAGTAGAAAGTTTAAAGGCAGTCGAGGTCTGAAGGTCAGTAGCAGGCTATTAGGACTGACTCCGGTTGCGCTGTGTACGGCGTTATTGTACAAACTTGCGATGAGAGCAAGTTTCTCATCCCAATCTACCTGATTTGGCTTGATGTAATGCCTTAGCAGGTGTCGTACAGCGCGATTCATTTGTTCAGCCTGCCCGTTTGCCTCAGGATGATTGCCCGATGTCATCTGCCGTTGCGTACCTTGCTCTGCAGCTGCTGCTTTTCACAACTCACTTGTGAATATGACATCCCTGTCACTAACTATGGACTTAGGTAATCCAAAGTCTCTAACCCAATTCTCTTTGAACATCGTAATCACATACTCCGTTTTAGTTGTTGCCGGCATTGCAACTAATCTAGCAAACTTACTAAACCTATCCACAATGACGTAGATGTAGCGCATTCCACTCTTGCTGTTGACCAGCGTATCCATGAAGTCCATGGACAGGCTCTCACCACGCCTTTCCGGAATCGGAAGGGGCTTCAGCAGCCCAAGAGGAGCTTGAGTACGCGGCTTATCTCTCTGACAAACCTGACAAGTCTCCACGTACAACTTAGCATCTCTCATCAATGTGGGCCACCAGAACCGCTGCAGTAGATTGGCTGCATTTTTCTTGTACCCAAAATGGTCGGTGGCATCATGGCACTCGCCTAAAAACAAAGTACGCAAAGACTCGCTATTCGGGACACACAATCGTTTATTCTCTTCCTTCTCAAGGAACAACAAGCCATTAACCAACTCAAACTCAGCAAAAGTTTTCTTATCCTTCGCCTCAAGTCTGCATATGATCTCAGACATGAACTGGTCCTCGCGATAGGCTTCCACCAAAGACTGAGTAACATTGTCTGTCAGTTCGAACTCAGTAATCGGCGCACCCGAGAAGTCAGGTCTACGCGACAAGGCATCAACAACCTTGTTGTACTCCCCTTTCAAATAATTAGGGTCAAAGTCATACTGCTCAATGACTTCAGTCCAACGCTTCAGAGCGTCAGAGAGCACCGACTGAGTTCTCATCCATTTCAGGGTCTGATGATCAGTCCTGAGGATGAAGAACCTCCCAACGAGATAGTGTCTCCAATGGGTCAGAGCCTTGTAAACTGCATAAAGTTCTTTCTCATAGGTGGACTTGGCCAACTTCTGAGACAACATTTTCTTGGACATGTACTCTACGGGCCTCAACTTTGGCCCCTCCTGCTGTGCGAGCACGGCGCCAATGCCATATTGGCTGGCATCCGTGGTGACTATAAACGGCTTATCAGGATCAGGACGTTTCAAGACCTCGTAGTGCGTCAACGCATGCTTCAGATGTCTGAAAGCAGCCTCGCACTCATCTGTCCACTCCCATGGGGTGTCAAGGCGGGTTTGATCAGTCAAAGGAGCGACCACTATGCTATAGTTCTTAACGAAAGTCCTATAGTAGCCTGTCATTCCTAAGAAAGATCTCATCTCAGTCACAGACTGAGGACGTGGCCAATCACGAATGCTGGCCACCTTCGCGTCATCGGGCTTCAATCCTTCCGTGGAGATCTCATGACCCAAGTACAAGACACGGGTGCGGCCAAACTCGCACTTCTCACCGTTGATCTTGAACTTGTGCTGTCGCAGGAGACTGAGGACTTTGTCCAAGTGCGCAATGTGCTCCTCGACAGTCTTACTAAAAATAAGTATGTCATAAAGGTACACGATGACAAACTTATCCAAGTAGTCATGGGATATCCGATTCATAGCGTGCTGAAAAGTGCCAGGAGCATTACAAAGGCCGAAAGGCATCACCACAAACTCGTACAGACTGTACCTGGTCTGAAAGGCGGGTTTGTGTTGATCCTCAGGCCGGATTGCAATCTGATGGTACACGGACTTCAGATCTATCTTACTAAAGTACTGACACCCTTGCACTCTATCTAACAAATCGTCGATGCGCGGTAGGGGCTCTCTATTCTTAACAGTGATGGCATTGAGGCCCCTATAGTCAATGCACATCCTCAGTGTTCCCTCCTCCTTCTTAGGTACGAATAGAACTGGAGAGACACTCGGCCGGATCCAACCCTTCTCTACGAGTTCCTTGAGTTGTCGGTGTAGCTCATCGAGCTCGCCTGGAGACATCCGATATATCCTATCCTTCGGGATGCTAGACCCGGGGATAATCTCTATCGCGTGGACGACCTCCCTCTCTACAACCCCTGTTGGCTCTTGAAATAGATTAGGGTACTTGGCAACTACTCCCTCTATCTCCAACGGCATTTTCACCGGCTCGCCTGCAGCAGAGACCTAAACTAGATACGTACTCTCCTCCTGATTTTGCTTATAATAATTATAAAACGCGGCCGCACACATGCATCCGTGGGACTCAATCAGAGTACTAGCTTTGAACTTACGCAATTTGGCGGTCCCTCCACCTGGCCAAGTGTGTTTGACCACTTTTCGGTCCCAGTCAAACTGGGGTTGTGCCACAGAGAGGTGGTACACACCTAACAACATTTCCATGGGGAGTTCATCGCTCACTAGGAATGAGACTCGATGTCGCAATTCCCCTGCCGCGTACGGGAAACAACACTCAACATCCTGGAGGTAGTCATTGACTACCATGCGCTGTATGTTGGCACAGGTCGACTCCACAGGTCGACTCAAGTGCTGCACTCGCCCCTGTAAACGCGGCCTCTCAACGCACGTGCGACTAATGAAGTTCCTTGTCGAACAAGTGTCATAATAGGCCCTGGCCTCACGGCCGTCGATGACTTGCTGACGAACAACACACCCTTCAGGGCTTTGACTAGGGCCGTCCAAGAAGCTATCGGGTCCGATCTAGACCACTCCTCTAACTCCTCTAAGGACTCGAACACATTCATCGAACAGAGGCTCGATGGGTCTGAATGTGTTTGCGGGACGACGTTGGAGTCAGTAGCTTGGGCCATCTCTCGAGATGGTGAGGGTGTCTCCACCACCTCGACCCTAGTAGGAACTAGTATTCCTACTGGTCCGACGTATTTCTTGAAGCAGTGCCTGAAATGCTAGCCGCATTGCTACCAACGGGATGGGAGGATCCTACCGCCTGCCCCATCGTAGGCGGGATCTTGTCGGTCACCTTCTTGTTTCGGCACTTGAACTGATTATGGCCGTATTGGCCACAACGAATGCAAGCCTGCCGTGTGTACCGATCTCTCCACACGTCCTCCGTGAGACCCGCTTTCTCCCATGGGGGAGCGTTGGGGTCAACTTGACTCCTTGACCGGGAGCCTCCTCGGCGTCTACCGGTCGCCTTACCTTTCTGAGCTACAGCAGTGACAACTCCACCCCCTGAAGCTTCAACGCTGCCTGCTTCTGAACCTACTCCTTCCTGGAAGTTGTCTTCCAACTCAATGGTTGAACCATCGTTGTTGAAAAACATAATGCGTCCCTTCGCCTTCCAGTTGGTAGGCAGTGTTTTCTTCCTACCATCCGTTGTGGGTGCCTGCCCATGCCCTATCTTCGCCTCAAGGTCTAGGGCCTTCTTGTTGAACGAGGGGAAATTGTGAACGTTGATGTTGGCTTCACTTGCCAACACATTCCTGAGAGGCATTGGAAAGCATCTCAGGTAGGAGGTGAGTAAAACCTGGGTGTCATAGCGCACCCCAGGGACACAGATCAGACGCTCTACAACGTCGATGGCCTCCCTAATTGACTTAAACTGCCTCGTGTGCAGTGTCAAGATCACGCCGATGGCCTTTTGAACCTCCTGAGGATCGTGCCACCTTTCCTCCACCATCTTGAGGAAGTCCTCCAGTTTCTGGTGGGCTGCCCAAGAGCGGAAGTCATGACCATATCCCTGAAGTTGCACTAAACCGCTCAACCATCGTGCTGCACTACCCTCTAGATAGGATGCGGCCACTAACACTTCCTTGTGCGGCAAGGTAAGCTTACATTTGACATAGACTGGCACTGCCCTCAACCACGTGTCGAGGTCTTCGCCCCTCTTATCCCCTGTAAAACGTTTGGGAGCGGCGATGGCCGTCTTTGGAACCCACTATGTTTGTCTCGGTCCCTGCATCACTCCGGGCTGTGGACCCTATGACACAGGTTGCTGTGCTAGCTGCTGGGCCTGTGTACCCTGCGGCCGTACAGACTGCGAGACAGCAGGCTGCGTGGTAACCGCGACCTGCAACGGAGATTGGGTGAAGACTGTCTGTACAGGAACCTGCAAGCTAGTTCCTGCTGATACCCCTCCTAATAGCGGCATGCCCAGGGAAACGATCACGACCGATGATGGGGCTGCATATGGGGATACCCCAGTCACCAGTGGGACAAAAGGAGGAGGCTGTACAACGGGCTAGGCACCAGGCCCGGACATTGGCGACGTTGCCTGCGCTCGCCCAACCAACAAGGCCAGACTTTGCTGGATGTCCTGAAGAATGGTTGTCTGATGGTCCTGCATCTCAACCACATTTAGCAGGATGGACCGTACGATCCTCACGTCATCAGTCACGTGCGTAAAGTCCATCTCCTCTACCTCACTAATGTCCGCTTGTCTCCGCTGCATCCTGGCTCTTCTTCTAATCATCCTTTCCTTCTCCGCTTTTATCTCTCCTAATGCCTTCTGTAGCTGTGCCTCCTACAATGTTGCTTGTTGTATGGCGATCTCGTCGGAGGTCAACACTAATGGCTGGCTTGCCATAATGCCAGCGGACTGACTCTGGGTCTGCGCTACCATTGACCCTACAGACCCTGAACTACCGGCCTGGGTAGTCTGCCGCGCAGAAGTGGCCATGGCTTCTGAAGCTGCGGCCTCACTCACAAGTGCCCTGCTAGCCTCTGCTGCTCTAGCTCTCCTTTGTTGCTGCTGCCTCTCCCTAAGCTGGCGGAACAGATATCTGTCGCCCTCTGGTCCTAATGCCAAGTGGGCAATTGGGGGTCTAGTCGATCGCAAGATCCTCCTCGTCGCTCATAAGCTACAGCACTGTACACAATCTGCACTAATGCACACAGGATGCCTACCATAGCGTAGTGTACAGACCAATTAACTGGTGGCTATTTCGGAGTAGATACACTTGGGGTCAACAGGTAAGTCAGATTCCTACAAATAAAACTATTTTTAGTTTGACTACTCCGCAAACAGAAACACCATGAACAAGAAACAGTTCTAACTAATGTTGTCTGTCAGATGTCAATGGCTGTACACCTAACTAATCAAAACATAAAAATAAATCATTTGTGTGGATAGGACATATGGAATTTTTCTCGAACTTATCACCTAAAATCTACCCCTCCCTTAGTTCCCGTGAATGTCACTTGACGTCAGCGCCCCTAAGCAATCTGGAGAGCGTACCGTGTCTAAAAGGTGTGTGTCCGGCCCACCCCTGTGCCCCGAGTATCTGCTGATCTGGCCAGCCGTGCACTGGATTATCCTCACGTGCAGTGAGCCTTACAACCGTTGGCTGATCCAGAGGCAATTTAACGTCCGCCCCCAAGTGACTCCAGGAATTATTATACGTCGCAGCCGGACGACGATCACATCCAATGGTTTCCCCTACCGGTGTTTATTTAAAGACGCCCGGTTCTCGTCTCCAACTTAGGGCTGGCCTGCCCTTCAGCACCCATCTAACAGCGCAGCAAGCCGAACAAAGGACAAGCAGCAAAGCATGCGTCCTCTACTCCCGGTGGGTTGGCATGGTGACCGTGACCCAGTGCTTCGTCCAGGGCCCTTCAGAAAGCTCCGCCCATCTTCTCGCAGATGCTCCACGTGAACATTGCCGACTCTCAAGGTTGAGCGCACTCAACACCTCACAATGAGAGGACACTCGAGAAGGAACACACAACCTCACCGGTGTTTATTTAAAGACGCGGTTCTCGTCTCCCACTTAGGGTTGGCCTGCCCTTCAGCACCCATCTAACAGCGCAGCAAGCCGAACAAAGGACAAGCAGCAAAGCATGCGTCCTCCACTCACGGTGGGTTGGCATGGTGACCATGACCCAGTGCTTCGTCCAGGGCCCTTCAGAAAGCTCCGCCCATCTTCTCGAAGATGCTCCACGTGAACATTACCAACTCTCAAGGTTGAGCGCACTCGACACCTCACAATGAGAGGACACTCGAGAAGGAACACACAACCTCACGGTAAGAAGTGTCGAAGAGGGTAGATAAGGTTAAGAGGAACATACCTCAAATAGCTGCCCCCAACCACAGAGATAATCTCACTAGATGACCTGATGCCGATTGTGATGACCAGTCATTGCTTCGACACAACCAGCATTGCACGTCGTTCCACCTCAGCACCAATTGTACATTAGATAGTTCTCATCACACTTTCCAGACCCCATCACCCCATGTAGCCTTCCTGGCGATCCCCTCACCTCCTGGGTCGCCTATCACTCGTCTCCGCCCTCCTCACTACACACCACTTACGGCCAAACTCGCCAAGCAGACCGCATGTATGTACCGCATAAGGCAGAGTACAAGCGCCAGATGAGCGCAATCGTACCACAACTCAAATACCAAATTGCAAGGAAGATGAGCAATAGCGAACTTCAACAATCAAACAACATCATACATATGAGTCCAGATAGTCGTGACCTCGAACCAGCAACATAATTGCATCACGGGATTTACCAAATAAGAACACACCAAGAGTTAATAATTGACAATGCTGAAATAGTCCCATCATCATTATCAACGAAGAACCAGAGTTGATATCCTATCTCGCGCTCGACGCCCAAAATACATGTGGCAGATCCTTTCTAGCCTATACTACAATGCCGAAGTTGACGACAACAGCTCTCCCGAAGTACGAACATACAGCGACCAATGTCGCTCGCTTCCAGCGCCAGGTATGTCTGTCGCCTTACTCACAACCTCGTTCCCCAACACACAGATGCCACTTGCACCCAAGGACCACCATGCGCCACACCCAGCTTACAGCAGCGCAGCTCGGCTATGGCTGCCTGCTCCTTCCTTGCTCGCCCGTGAGCGCGTAGGCGCAAGCCAGCAAATAGCGCAGCAGTGCTTGCGCAGCATGCAGCCAGCACCCGAATACTGAATGAGGAGGCAGGCCCTTTGCTATATCGAAGTGCCCTTCCGGCGTCCAGTCCCAAGAAGCTTCCAATAATCCCCGGTAGCCTGAGGCCCAGCACGATCGAGAACACGCCTGGGGGCCTGATGTGGTTGCATGCGCCCAACTGCCTTTGGCATGTGTTTGGCCCGGTACCCGTATCCAGCCCAGGGCCTACTTTCCATTCATTCACAAAGGCGGTCGAGGGCCCGGGGTTCTCTCAACCAACTGGCTCAGCGCAATTGCCTGAATTTCCTTAGTTGCGCAAAGGCCGAAATAAGGCCNTCCATTCATTCACAAAGGCGGTCGAGGGCCCGGGGTTCTCTCAACCAACTGGCTCAGCGCAATTGCCTGAATTTCCTTAGTTGCGCAAAGGCCGATATAAGTCCTTCTCTCTCTCTCTCTCTCTCTCTCTCTCTCTCTCTCTCTCTCTCTCTCTCTCTCTCTCTCTCTCTCTCTCTCTCTCTCTCGTACAGTTTGCAGAGTGTTAGGTCTGTTACAGTATGTTTTGCAGTTGCAACGTCAGTCACTCATCCCATCGACACGACTATGTTGAGGATGTCATATAATCTGTTGATGAATTTGATTTATCAACTGATAGGTTCATTCAATCATTGATAAGGTGAGTGGTTGGTTATTTGGTGAATTGATTGACTGATATAAGAGAAATTCATCCCCTTCGTTCGATTCGACAGCCTGTTACTCCGACCATCAGGATCACCGTCACCGAGCATGTAATCCACGTTGCGACTCCAGAAAAGCAAAAAAAGTAGAGGTAGGCCAAAGATGCTTCGCAAGCTACCCGTCTTCACCCGAATAGACTGCCCGGTCATTATAACTGTATTTGTGGCAACCTCCAGTCCAGATACAACGACAATTACCGGGCGTTTTCTATTCGGGTGAAGAAGATAGGTTTTTTGCAGGCTTGTGAACGCGACAATGAGATGATGAACATCGGGTAACGGAACCTGCATAAATGGTATTTCAACAAAGCACAGTAAGGAGACAACGGCTAACAACCATTCTCTGCACCATTCACACCATGTCGAGCTAACTCCGATGCGCAGGCCACCTATGCAACAAAAGCCCTCTCTCTCTCTCTCTCGCGCGCGCACCAATTTCCTTAACTTTTCTCTCCATATCTTGCTTTTTAGCACCGCATGACAAGACTATAAACATGTCAACTTTGATTGCATTATATCGGGATCATTCCACTATTTCGATAATTATGAGTCTCTACGTGCGCGTTGCGCACCATTGGCACACACACACACACACCCACACACACACACACACACACCTGTTGAAATCATTCATTCAAGCGGCGTCTACCCTCTCTCTCTCTCTCTCTCTCTCTCTCTCTCTCTCTCTCTCTCTCTCTCTCTCTCTCTCTGTGTGTATGTGTCACACACATACACTCACACACACACACACACACACACACACACACACACACACGACCAAACTCGCAGGGAAGAGAATGACATGAACAAAGAGCGGAGGAACAGGTACGAGCGAAAACGAAGAGGGCGGCCGACACTCACCTTGCGATGCGATTCAAATTTCCATGGCCTCACTGCTGCAGGGGCAGCACAGGAAGATGGGTGCGCCTAACGAGGGCAAATGGCACAAAGCTCGATGGAATGGGACCGCCGGTTGAGGGAGGGCGTCTTGGAAAGTTGCGCCCACTACCGACAGGGACCTGCCGAAAAGATTTTTAGGCCCAGGTGTGCGACAGGGTAAATCGGATGTCGGAGGGGCGCGATGCAAATTAATGGAAAATACAGGGGCGCCAGACAAATTTTCCCATAAATAAATGAATGCTGCCCCAAATCGAATCCTGCGGCCCTTAGGTTGGCCGTGGGCCTCCAGGGCGCATGTCTGAGTGTCGTGCGACTTGAGGGCGCCCAACAACTGTCTGGCTCCCAAAATGGGGCCGGTGTGCAGCGTCAACATGTGACACCCCCCCCTACGTATGAAGTCACGCCGGGTTGAGGGGTGACGGTCCGATGGTGGAACATGGACGCGAGTACGGCGTGGAGCCGGAGGTACCGGCTTGCCGTGCTTTTTGCATTCGTAGTGTGCGAGGATATCCGGGGCTGCAGTAGGAGAAGTGTACTAAGTACTAAGTAGGCTTGGTGCTGTAGCGCCGCTGCGAAGTGATCTCGCTAACCTCCTTAAAATCCTCGATGGAGGGTGGGTCTTGCAATCGTCGTTCGGGAAAGTTGTCGCGTTTCGCTGAAATAAAAAGAGCCAACTTTGAATAATGAAAGACCGGGTGCGCGGGAAAGTGGGCGGGTATCTGAATGACGAATGAAGGTCCTTCGGGTGCGTCACCAACTGGTGCTACAATGTGGCAATGCCCCATTCATTTCGGGAGGAGCTTGCGAGAGAAATCCTGTAGGATGCTGAATTCTTCGGGAGAGTGGCCGAGTGGTTAAAAGCGACAGACTGTAAATTTGTTGAAGGTTATATTTCTACATAGGCTCAAATCCTGCCTCTTCCACTTTGTGGCCTTCATATAGTCATAAATTGCATGTAATGTACTTGTGGGGGCGAAAGTCTAGGATGGATCTATTCTATTATTAATGGTAATTCTCTATGTCAACTGTTCGTTGCTAATTTCATTATGTCTACGTAGCACCGTGTTCGCGTTCGGAGGCGAACGCGAACATGTTCGCCCAAACACGAACAAGCGCCAAAAACCCTCCAAATGCGAACATAAAAAAAAAAAAAAAAGGTTCTCCAAAAATTTGGAAAAATATATGTTATGTAAAATAATAACACAAGCAACGCTTGCCTTGGAGTCATGTTCAAATTCGTAGCCAATCATGAGTTAAAATACAAAACCCCTCTTCTCTCTCTCTGCCTTCAGTTTACCGGGCAGTTTTGTTTGTGACAATATATATATTTTATTTATCTTTTTTACGAAAAAAAAAATATGTTCGCCCGAACATGTTCGCGAGCTGTTCACGCGAACGTGCGAACACGTTCGCGCGAACGTGAAGGGGCGTGAACACGCTCGCCGTGCTACGCAGCATTATGTATGGTATTAATCCATATAGAATTGGACACTARAGAAAAGGCTCGAGTCGAGTGAAGAGTGGTATAGGTAATGAAATTAATAAGAAATAAATTCATTTATTGAATTAATATCCTGCTAGAGACTGAATTTGTGGCGGAGACCCAAAGGAGGTTGCCCGCGCAGAACAGACAAGGAAAAGGCTAGCGATTGCCTTGACAGCTCATGCGTTGCTGCGTCTTTGATATCTAGTCTTGTGCCTTGACCAAGAGCTCTTGTATCCGTCGAATGAAGATAAGGTGGTCGTTGCTCTCGGTCGTCGTGGGACGATTGTGTCCTACGACAATGTGACCATCGAGCCATGCTTGAACTCAAAGGGCGACATCCCGATAGTCGGGATGAATGTACGAGTAAAAAGCCAACTCGACGTCTGACAACCGCTCAACCCAATCCTTTTGGTTGGGACGAATGAGAGTGTGAAGAATAACCTACGAGGTTTGATGGGCCCTCTCCGTCTGGCCATCAGTTTGTGGGTGGCGAGCCGAATTCCGCTTGAGAGATGAGCCCCATCGTTTCATGAGAGCCGATCAAATGTCGAATATGAATCGAGTGTCGCGGTCGCAAACGATCTCTTTGGGATAATCCTTGGTGCGAATACAACCGACATGAAGGACCTTGGCCAATTCAGGTGCCTTTGCGTGATAGCGGCAAGTCAAAAACATGGCGAATTTGGTGAGTCGATCGACCACCGTGGGAATTCGATCCATACCGGTCTTGTGCTTGGGAAATGGCCCGTTGATGTCCATGGCAATTAATTCCTGTCGTCCTAAGGGGACCGGTAATGATCACAACTCGTCGAATGGACGATGGTTGCGGGATTTGCAACACGACAAACCTTGCATGACTCCCAATAGCGTGTGACGTTGCCGAGAAGGCCGGGCCACCAAAAGCGCTTGCGAAGTCGGCCAGTCATATGATTGACTCCAAAGTGTTTGGTCGCGGGACCCCATACACAAGTGTGGATCACTTGGCATGCAAAAAAGATCCTTCCTCCGTGAGTGGACTAGCAAATAGCCCTCTTGGATCTGAGAATGTGATGGCGCCGGATTTGGAGAGGAGCAATTTGTGTACTTGTTGCAAAACTCGAGGTCGACTTGGTAGCCGGGGATGAAGCTGTCCCACAAGTCGTCTTCAACCTCGAACGTCAAGTAGACCGTGGTACAAAGGTCCGGGCGCCGTGAAAGAGCGTCCGCAAAACAGTTTGACTTTTGCCGAATGTAATCGTGGAAAAAGTCAAACTGGTCGATGAAGGCCATCCAACGGACGATGGTACCATTAACTGTGTCTTGGTCCTTGTAAAAGACCAATGAATTGTTATCCGTTACCCAACGGAATAGACTTCGACCAAGAAGAAAATGTCGCCACCACTTAAGTGTGTGTACGAAGGCGAATAACTCCTTCCTCGCATCGTCAGTTGAGTGCACTGCGAGCACCTTCTTGCTATAGTATTCGATTGGGTGCCAATCCACGCCATCGTGTTGCTCGAGGACGACACCAATGGCATAGCCAGACGCATCGGTAGTGACACGAGTCGACAAAAGCGGGTCATAGATGTGTAAACCTTCGCGGATAGCAAAATGACTTCGTGGGCCAAAAATGAAGCCTGCACATCGTCGTCGAAGTCAAACGGCCGGTCCTCGCATTGAAGCTTGGTTAAATTAGTTGCGATCTTCGAGTAGCCTTTGATAAAGCGTTGATAGTAGCCGCTAGGCCATGTACGAGCTGATATCCGTAACGTTCTTTGGTTCCGAACATTTTTGGACAGCTTGAATCTTATCTGGCAATGGACTAATGCCCTCTGATGTAACGACATGGCCCAAATACACTTGATGCACAAACTTTGCACTTGTCGGGGTTGGCTTTGTACATCGCACAACGGAGCGTCTCTAACACACGTCGAAGATGCCCGAGATGGTCCTCCAAGGTCCGGCTATAGACGAGAATGCCATCCAAGTAGACTGGCACAAACTGGTCAAGCATCATGCGGAACCCGTTGGTCATCGCGGCTTGAAAAGTCACTGGGGCATTAGTGAGGCCAAAACGCATGACAACCCACTCAAAATGTCTGTACGAAGTCTTGAACTCCGATTTACAGCGATGTTGCAGGCGTATCGTAATTTGACGATAGCTCGACTTCAAGTCCAATTTCGAAAAATGCTTTGCGCAGGCCTAACGCTCAAGAAGATCGTCAGTACGAGGAAGAGGCCCCTCATTCTTAACGGTTTGCGCATTGAGCTTGCGATAATAAATGCATAAGCGTACGTCCTTGTTCTGCTTGCGAGCATAGAGAACGGGTGCACCATATGGTGAGCTGCTAGGGCGGATCCAACCTTTGTTCAACAAGTCATCGAGTTGCGCGGGGAAAACCGCGAGCTCCTCCTTGCTCATGCGGTAAGTGCAACCTTTCAGCGGCACGACACCGGTGTCAAGAATGATCTCATGGGAGATCCGCCGATCCGGCAGACGTCGGCGAACTCGTCAAGCAACCGCACCATGTGGGGGTCCGCAGACAAGGCTGTAGGTGAAGATTCGGTCGTCGCGACGGTCCGAAGAAAACAAACGCCTATCTCGTCGGTCAACTAGTAAGCGCACGTGGGCCGAAAAGACTTGGCCCATTACAACTTGACATCGAATCGAAGGGTGCGGGAGAGGAATAGTGCACGGGACTTCAATTCCAAAAGCGTCACGAACGGTAAGTGTCTGCCGATGGAAGTTGACCGTGTGGTCCGCACTCGCGAACCAAGGCATCCCGAAAATGATGTTGAAATCCGTATCCCATATGTCAAACGTGACCAATTCGCATGCATGTGGTGTGAAATAAACTGGCACGGCCTCCATGTAGCGATCAAGGAGTTGTTGCGTACGATCGTCCGCCATCTTGACCGCCGTAGGTTTGGCTTCCTTCGAACTTGTGCACCAAGGCCGACTCTTTGTATAAAGAACTGGCTCAGGAAATTGTGAGTCACGCCTCTATCCAACAAAGCGTTGCAGGACGCTTGCCCAATTTGGATGCGGACATAAAGGATCGGTGCGTTGTTGTCATCGTACCGCTGCGTGCGAAACTCGTGGGCCACCTTGTTGATTTACGCAAGGAGGTCCCCCACCACAGCTTCGTCATCCGTTGGCGAAGTTGGTGGTGCATAGAAGGAAAAATACGTGTGCAAATGGACAAATAGTGTTGCGCATTGCGGTCCCGGTGGAAGGGAAAGGAAGTCATTCAAAATCCTCGGGTGACAACGGGTCTACGCCGAACTCGCGTGCCAAATCCCTTGAAGAACCACTTGAAGACGATGAAATGGCGCCACTTCCGGATAAAGATGAAACCGTGCACACACCTTGTCCTTGAGCTAGATTACCCAGTGACGGAACGAGCCGGGCAGCTTAGTTCTCGTAAGAATAGAGAAGAGGACTTTAGACTTTCGCTTGTGCCACAAAACTAAGGGACGTCGCTCGCGAACCGGTTCCGAAGACGTTGAGAGTGCAGCCGTATCACGCCCGACTGTGCTCACTTTCCCGGAAGGGACTTTCCCATGGCTTTTGTGGGACAGCCTGCGGTGTCGTGTGCATCACTGTTGCACCACAAACAATATCGGTACCTCGTACAAATCTTGTGAGATGCCGTAATTGAGCCAAGGTTTTGGGCTGTTGTGCCGGGCCCGGGGGATGAACTGGTGCTTGTCTTTGATTTGCCGCATTCTCGACCTTTGGCTGTGTAACAAGGCGGAGACAGGGCAGCGAGGCTGGGAGAGGGAGGGAGAGTGAGAGCACACAAACACACACACTCAACTCGACGCGGACTCGACACTACTCGACGAACGCAGTCACAAAGTGGCAAAGTCGTAAAGTCGCAGTCTTGGATTCACAATATCGAAGCATAGTCACACTGAACACAAGCAATGAGGCGGAAAACTGGTTTCCCGTATTGGGCTTGAGTCCGATCTTAAGTATCGGACTCAAGTTCAGTCCCGAGGGCAGGGCAGCGAGGCTGGGAGAGGGAGGGAGAGTGAGAGTAAACACACACTCACTCAACTCGACGCAGACTCGAAACTACTCGACGGACGCAGGCACAAAGTGGCAAAGTGGCAAAGTCGCAAAGTCGCATTCTTGGATTCCTGAACACAATGTCGAAGCATAGTCATACTGAACACAATGTCGAAGCATAGTCATTCCTGAACACTAAACACAAGCAATGAGGCGGAAAACTGGTTTCGCGTATTGGGCTTGAGTCCGGTCTTAAGTACCGGACTCAAGTTCAGTCCCGAGGGCAGAAGTGCAAATTGCCTCAGTGCTGAACTGAAAATCGAAGGTCTGAGTTTGGCACAAAGTGGCAAAGTCGCAAAGTCGCAGCCTTCCTGAACACAATGTCGAAGTACAGTCACACTGAACTCGAGCAATGAGGCGGAAAACTGGTTTCCCGTATTGGGCTTGAGTCCGGTCTTAAGTACCGGACTCATGTTCAGTCCCGAGGGCAGAAGTGCAAATTGCCTCAGGGCTAAACTGAAAATCGAAGGTCTGAGTCTGGGCTCCAGAATGCCGGATGGCGCCAAGTATCGAAATCCGAAAGTGCCAAAAGAGGAATTTGAGAATGGGCGCCAACTGCAGAGGGCGGCCTGAGAACAAAGACCCAAAAATGAAATAGCAGTCTGGCGGGTGGTAACTCGCGGACCAGGAATCGAGCCCTGGCTGAGTCCGTAACAATATCCCCTCGCTCTGGAAGGCAACGTCCCGACTGCCAAAGACCTGATGAACAAGGGCTGATCAACTGGCAGAAAAGGATAGGGGGAGTAATGCAAGTGACAGGGTTATCTTATTGATGTTCTACAAGTGTGGAGGTACCAATGTTCAGGTAAGAGGGTAGTTGGGGTGCTACAAGGTTGAAGTAACAGGTAACAGGGCAATACTATTGATGTTCTACGGGGATGAGGGAATCAATGATCAAGTAACAGGGTAATCCTATTGAGGTTCTACAAGTGCGAGGGTAGCAATGTTTAGGTAACAGGGTAATCCTATTGAAGTTCTACAAGGTTGAGGGTAGCAATGTTCAAGTAACAAGGTGATCCTATTGAGGTTCTGCAAGTAACGGGGCAGTCCTATTGATGTTCTACAAGGTTATAGGTTGTCAGGTTTGAGAAAAAGAAAAAGAAAAATAGTCTGATCAATGCTCAAGGGCTGGTGTGTCTGAGGAATCCAGGGAAAACAAAGTCTCAGGTCTGTAACAAAGTGTCAAAATGCGAAAATTGTCTCGAAGAAGGTCTTGATCAGATCTAGGACAGGTGAGAGAACTGATCTTCAGCAGCTGCAACAGGTAGTTTGTCGAATGTCCAAGCTGCGGGAAAGCGAAGTAGGAGTACAAGTGTCCAAGTCCAAGTGTTGGAGTGTGTCCGGTTCATGAACTGGAAGGAGGTCCGATCCAGTAGCAACGAAATCGCAAACTGATGCAAAGGTCCAGATCACATGTCGCTTCTCAGTAAGTCCGCGAGTCCAGATGCCGGTCAAGGAAACAGCGTGGTGGCCAAACCAGCTGCATTATCTTCATGATCATGAGGCAGCAGGCTATCGTCCTCGTGCGCTTGCCATTGGATCGTTTATCATCAGCGTCACGTATGTCCACAACGATTGGTCAAGAGAGACAAAGAGTGTGGTAGAGGACAAATGGGAAGGAGTTAGGGTGAGGCAAGGGTTGACCAGACAGGAAGGACTTAGGTTGAGTCAAGGGTGGATCAGATAGTGAGAGATCAACATAAAGGGTAGGGGTTAGGCTGGGTTCAAGTGTGGTGTGTGTAGAGTAGGTATGTACAGGTCAAGGCATAGGCAAGTAGATAGCTATGAGATAGCGTGGGTACGGTCATAGGCACGAACGAGTTTCATGGTGTTCTTTAGATTTGCAAGGGGTTCCCATGTTGATTCTTCGTCTTGGTATCCAGTTCATTTTACTTCGTATTCTGTGATAGGCTCGGAGTGGTTGGATACTTGAGTTGTTCTATGGTCGATGATTGACTCCACAAAGAATTCAGGACCGGTGGGAAGCATGATAGGTGCTGGACGAGGATGAGGGCGATCAGAGAACTGAGGAGGTGATTCATGAAATTCTTTCAAGTATTCTACATGGAAGACAGGATGAATGCGGTTCATTAGGAGGGAGTTGGAGCTTGTAATTTACAGCGGTTGTTTTTTCAATGATGGGGAATGGACCGAGCCACTTGTTCGAGAGTTTCTTGGACAAGCCTTGTTCGGGATCAAAGCGTTTCGCGGAGAGCCAGACTTCGTCCCCAACAAGGAAAGTGACGTCACAACGATGTTTGTTCGTTTGCTTGGTTTGTTGTTCCCGAGTTCGTTGAACAAATTCGGTGGTTTTCTTAAAGTAAACAAGTGGACGCGCCGCAGCCACGCTGCGGCAGAGGAGAGGGAC
>BFEA01000249.1:761056-785014 GCA_003427395.1 Chara braunii
GGTGGAAGTCCATGTAATTCACGAACTGGTGCTTGAAGATGAGGGATAGCGAGATCAAGGATATGGATCAAATTCAAACCGATGACAAAAACAAGGTGTTGACATGAAGGAATGAGGGACTGAGGGCATCAGGTGGATGAAACACACACACAAAGAGAGAGAGAGAGAGAGAGAGAGAGAGAGAGAGAGAGAGAGAGAGAGAGAGAGAGAGAGAGAGAGAGAGTTTGCCACACTGTCCACGGAGTTATTCTGACAAGTGTTGCTCGGTCTCTTCTGTGGCTTTTGCCTTCCAGGAAATGCTCCAAGATGCCCGCCCACCATTACTGCTTCGTGATCACATGGTGACACATCTTTACAACTCTTTCAGGCGAACTGCAACTACCAAGCAGATTGGATGTGGATTACTTCATTCATACATTACACGACCTGCTTAACAACAGTGGCACACTTATACTTGAAGGGGACTTCCAACAGCTTCTCTCGGCGAATTGTCAATCACATCATCTCAGTCGGCCCCCTTTACAACTCCCTTAGGCGAACTGCAACTACCAAGCAGATTGGATGTGGATTACTTCATTCATACATTACAAGACCTGCTTAACATCAGTGGCACTCTTATACTTGAAGGGGGCTTCCAACAGCTCCTCTCGGTAAATTCTCAATCACATCATCTCAACTCGCTGACACCATCTCGTCTCTCTTAACGGAGTCTCACACACACACATACATGCACTTGCTCACGCACAAGCATATGGGTTTATCACAAATGTATTCAGAAAACACAGCAAACAGACTCAGAATAGGAGTCTTGAGCAAATGGGCTCAGAATTGGAATCTTGAGCAAACAGATTAAGGGGGCACCGTTTTTTCGGAAACGTTCAGAGTTCTTGGACTGCAACTGTGTAGGTCATGTCACTCAATGCAAAACAAGAATCAATGATTCTCAAAGAAAACTGCAATGAACCCAGACCGTGAAGACAATCGTCAGCAATGCAAGTCAGATGAATGTCAACCAACTGATGATTACCAATAGTCGAAATCAAATCCAGACAGAATGAAAAGAGATAAGCATACACAGACGAAGAAGAGAGGAGGGAGATGAGACAAAGGAGAGGAAATACAAGGCCCACTCCTACTTCGGGCTCCCTCCTCAATCAACACCTCAATAATCAATAGTCTGAACGAGTATCGGAAGTCCTGCTACAATGTGCCACGTGGCACGTCTAATCAGTCTCTCGTCAGCGCTGGAGCAATGTCGACATGAAGGACAACCAGGTAAGTATCCACGATCCTTGCACAGTCCTGATCTCCTCCTCAAGTGACGATGAAACAGAACAGTAGTGTCGGTCACGTAGTTTCAGCCATAGAAACACGTGGCGGCAGCCACGTCAGCCAATGATACACGTGGCAGCAGCCACATCAGCGACAGCGCATGGCAGCTGCCATGTCAGCATGCCAAGAAGACAAGTGCAAGCCAGCCACCATGTCGGACCAGCAGCGCCTCGCCGAATCACAATGCCAGCGTCGCAGCGTCGAGCCAGCGTTGCAACGTCGAGCCAGCGTCGCAGCGTCGAGCCAGCGTTGAAGTCAACGCGTGAAGTCAGCATCAACGTGAGACAGAATGAATGTCAAAGCCACGGAGGTCAACGATTAAGTAGCGTTGACTCGGGGTCTGGACCCCGGATGCTGCAACCTTTAGCCATCCAGATCTTGATGCAACCGAAGGCCCAGATTGGCCTGAAATTGAATTCCCTTCGGCCTGCATGCTTGTCTGGGTACGTGCGCACAACAAGTGAGTGTATCCAACCAAGGGCCTGGGCACGGTACCTTTGACTCTACGGTTGACTTTGATCCTTGACTTTCCTGGGTGCAGCGTTTGGTCACACAGCCAAACGCGACAGACTCAGGCCTGGGCGTGTCCTGGTCACACAGCCCGACACAGACCAATTTTGGTCTGCGTTGCCTGGGGCTGAGTTCTGGCCCCAGACTACTAAACAGGGTTACTGCATTTCTGCCGGCCCATTTTCGAGTTCCACTGCAGAAATTCTTAAGAGTTTAACCGTCGTTCATAAGCAGCAACAATAATAGGACCAATTTCAAGTAGTTTTTTTTTACTAAACCATTTGTCCTCAGATGGTGCCTGAGACTTAAAATGTACCTTGAACTGCTTCTGAGGTCGTCTACGTGCTCCCGTAGAGAAGAATCCGTGCTCTATAAAAGTTGAAATACCTAATGAATGAAAACTTACAGCCCAGGGATACAAAAAGACAGTTCCTACATCAAAAATAACAAATACAAGGGCAAACATATAGTAACGTATATGAAATTGAATCCATGCTTGTCCTTTAGGTTCAATTATGGATTCATAGCTAGTTAGCTTTTCAGGGCCAGAACGAATAGGTGCTAAATTTTCAAAATTAGTAAAAGCAAGATGTTTACTTCATATCTACCTTTCATAGATGGCGGAATCATAGAGGGTATGTTTGGAAATTCATTTCCTTCTATATAGGGCAACAGTTTGGACACGTGAAAGACGGGATATGTTTTGAGATGAGGGAGAATATCAATGCGATAAGACGGTCCCTCTGCATCTCCTATTACTTTGAGAACTTCCCAGGGTCCAAAATAGACAGGCATAAGTTTTTGAGACACATCTTCTTCTAAGGAAAACTCTTTGGACTTTACCCAGACGAAATCAGCTTCCTTAAAGGTAGATGGTCGGCGATGTTTATTCGCTTATTCGATCATCTGGTCCTGAGCTTTTTTTAAATTATCTTTTACCTTCTTCGTCTTCTTTAAACAAAACTGCATACACGTGTCCCAAGAGGTAACCTAAGGAATTGGTCCCGCGTTAATACGTTAATGCGACGCCTAGGTTTCCACCCCTTATGCAGTGCATTTGGTGTGCGACCTGTAGCGGTGTGAGCACTGCTATTATATGCACCACTTATAGGCGGATGAACATGAGGGCAAATATGGCTATGGTCGTGACAACTCGATTGCCAGATTGAATGGAACGATCGCCATTTAAGGACTTGGTCACGATGAGTAGCAAGTTTGTGCAGATCCTGACTGTTACTCATCAACTATGTCAAATGAGAACGAACATGCCTTTGGATTACGGTAAGGTGCACCCGATATTGAATCCTCAACCTTGCTCTCGATTCCCTCATGTTGCTTTTCCTATTGTTGTACTTCATTAGTGGTCGAGTACGGTACACGCTTTCTACCTGCGAATTTAGCTCAAGCACGAGCGTTGACATAACGTTGACATAGCGAACATCGCTAACTAACCGCAACCATGATGATTATTGAACCTTCAATAAGGAGGGACATGCACGCAACCATCAAGTTTATAAAAACGAGAATGTGTCTTTCACAAGAATGTGGAAAAAATACATCAGCAGTCGTTTTACCTTCCTATGTGCCCGTTGCGCTGCTCACTAGGTACATACCTCCCCTCCTTCCTTTTCTTTTATAGTAAGCTTACTTACAACGCATCTAGCTTGGAGGTCGTTTAGATACAGACGCACTCAGAGTCCTCATACGAACATGGAAGGGTAAACACGATCAGCAACGCAGCCGCCACGAAAAGCAAGGTGATTGCGATCTTAACGACGTTGACGATGGGCAACAGCTCGTTCACGATCCCGACTTCAAGAACGAGTATCGCCTCGATCCTCAGCAGCCCGATGAACACTTATCTTTGGTTTAAATGAGAAAATAATCATTTTATGAAGTGTTAACCTCGTTATAAGGGAGAAGAAGATCGTGAGTATTTTGTGAGGCGCATGTCTATGGGGTCAAATTCCACTACTCACAAAATCGGCAAAATGAAGACGAAATTGTCGTTACACTAAGAGAAGGTGTTGTCCCCTTTTTTTTTTTTTTTTTTAATCCGTGCAGACCGACTACTGCAGGGCTCTAAAATGGTTGAACGCTCTAGCTAAATCGAAGGAACCAACTACTACACGGTTTGATTAGTCGTTTGCCCCTACACCGAAGTCCGGTGAACGATTTGCATCTCTGGAAAACCCCGCCTGAGGGCATAGTTCATAATCTTTCGACCCCAACAATATGCCCACACTGAGGTTTGTATTTCAATAATTCAGACGCATATCCCCCCGACGTTATAACTAGTCCCAATCCAACTTTAACGAATGTCGTGAAGGACTAGACCTAGATCAAGATCCTGAGGCATTATACCGGAACTTGCAGATCCTAGGTAATAAGGAATGGTTTTGATCCTGGTCATCTGATGCAGCTGGATTTGAATTTGGGTCTCTATTTCAACAAGTCATGAGTGTACTAACTTAGCTAGGTCTGTCGGTCCAGCATAGGGCGCATGACCAAAACCTCAACTTTGCCTATCTCCTTTGTATCACTCCAATTTTAACAGTTGTCCCGAAGGAGTAATGTTGCCAGCCTGGGGCTGAGACAATCCTATGGGTCTGGCCCACCTCAGGTAATTCAGCACCGCAGTATTTTACTCATCTGCTTCCGACAACTTTCGAACTTGAATTTGTGTTTCAACAGATCGTGGGTATACAAACCGAGCTAGATCGGTTGGTTTTACGATCGGTTCGAATATTGGCACCGGTCGCTGGCATCACAAGTGTGGTCCAAAGGATCAAAATTTCTAACAAAACTTAAACAAATAAAATAATACTTTGTTAGAGTGACAAAGTGAATCTCACGACATGAGTTAACGACAACAATGCAACACTTGTATGTAGTCAAAGTATTTTTTTTACGAGGAGTTTCTTTCATATGTTAAGGGATGATACGGGGAAAGGAAGGGACACTGACACCTCCATGGCCGTAGTGATCGGGTCGGCAAGCGGAGTCGACAACAAAACCAAGGGGGATAACCCATCAAAGTCATACCCTTCGGTTCCTTCAAGGCTCCAACGATCCTGCATGGTCGCCCGCTCGTCCAGATCTATGGATTTGCCTCATGAAAGTCCAACATTATAACCAATAGTGCTAGGCCCAAAGCTGAGTTTAGCACTACAGGACACCTATATAAACGGGTACAGCTAGGTGCGTGGGCCTACTAAAACACTATAGGGTCACACCTTTGTTCAACAACTAAACCTAAGGTCATGAAACTTCAATGTCTACCATACCGAGGTTCGTTCCGTGATTTTATCGCATTGTTCACTCCGTCCGTCGTACAAAAAGTGTACTGTTGTTAGAGTCGTCCTCTGCATGAGTGCTCGCGCATCACGTTCAACATACCGACCGGCAAAAAATGATTACTGAACCCCAATATAATTAAAAATCAGAAGTTAGCTGACAAAAGTGTCGGCTCTGTGAAATCAATAAAAACGATCACGAGCTATTCAAACCTGCGCGCCCACACACTTTCTACTTTCACTCAAACATTTTTAGTCAATGCAAAGAAATCACAGTTACGACTCACACGCTGTACTGAATTTTTGAATTAAACTTTTGTCCCACCACTTGCAAAAATCAGGGCGGATATCATTGTAAAGGTAGTCACACCGACAACTTATCGGATCATACTAAGTGATGTTCTCGACGCTTGGAGTAATCAAAAGTTACCAGTTCACCATAATTCAAATATTGACGAGAGAAGGCCGACTAACTACGGTTCGAGGGGTTTATCGATCAGTATCAGACAAAATTATATGCTGCCATCAGTTTCAAATATTGACGAGAGAAGGCCGACTAACTACGGTTCGAGGGGTTTATCGATCAGTATCAGACAAAATTATATGCTGCCATCAGTTTAACCTTGGTCTCCTTTGCCTAGGCATTGGACGTCGGTTTACTGCCTGCGTACTACAAAATAAGTTCGTGCGGTTATAAAGCTCGCGATAATCCTTTCCTTTTTGTCCTAGAAAAACATCGATTTTTCATTGGGTGTCCTTTGTTGTCACCATCTTGCGTACGAGGTTATAACGTAGTACGCGGCGCCTAGTCAAGACCATTGATAAGACAATTTCACTTTTTTCACAAAATAATAAAATATCCAAAAAAATATAAATATTTTATCATAAATCTCTTCTGCAGTTTAGTACAGGAGGGTCAAGTCCCCGTTTTGGCCCACCGTAGTTTGGTTGATCGGTCCATATATACTGTCCGCCGCATTGTAAATTTAGTGATGGTGCCTTCGTTGGTTATGCAACGATATAGAATTTTTCCTTGTTTTTAAGGACTAAAAAATGACAGATTCGACTTTTTTCCTCCGGACATTCCAAGGGAGTGAAAACTCTCTTAGGCAACCACACCTTTCTAACCTTAATCTTTAGTGAGATGTGAACCCGCTACCAGGTTACGCTGATCAGCAGCCAACACTAGGGGTTGCGTCCTAGTGATGGTAAAAAATTACTCTTTAGTTGAGCACTATCTCGCATGTCTTACGATTAACAGCATAGTAGTTGAATGGTGTGTTGCAAACCAACCCTTTAGGGGGGGGGTTCCAAACAGTCTTGGGGGGGAGGGGGGGGGCTGGAAAGATGGGTTGTGGGAACCCGGCCACTATCCCGTTCGAACACCCCCTCATTGCAGCAGGCACAGGGTGAAATCATACCCTCCCTGCCCCCCACCATCCAACGAACCCCACACCCCCACCCCCGCATCGCTCATTCACAATCAAAGCAGTCTTTGTCCTATTGCAAAGTTGCAAACAACGAGAGCATTTGAGATGTGACACACAGATTGAGCCAATCTTTGTCTTATTGCAAACAACGAGATCATTCTTGACAAACAGACAAATAGACAGACAGACAGGTGCTGAACAGGCAGCCAGCCAGCCAGCCAGCCAGCCAGCCAGCCGGACAGACAGCCAGACAGACATTCAGACAGACAACCAAACAGACAGGCAGATAGACAGACAGACAGACAAACAGACAGACAGATATACAGATAGACAGACAATTGCTGACGTGGCACCTACCGACGTGGGAGGTGCTGAGCAGACAGACAGATAGACAGACAAACAAACAGATAAACAGACAGACAGATAGACGGACAGACAGACGAACAGACAGACAAACAGACAGGCAATCAACCAAACAGACAAACTGACTGACACGGATACACAGACAGACAGACAGACAGGTAGACAGACAGACAGACAGATATCTGCTGACGTGGCAGATGCTGATGTAGTAGCTGATGAACAAACAGACAGACGACTGTTGAGGTGGCAGGTGATGACATAGCAACTGCTGACCAGACACACCGACAGACAGATCGCCCGACCCCGCCCCCCGAACACCCCCCCCCTACGGCCGCATGACCCTACAGCCTTGGTACCGCCCCCCGAACACCCCCCCCCCAATGGCTCCTAAACCCTACAGGCCCGGTACCACCCGCGGAACGAACGCGTTAGCCGGCCTCAGGAATTCGTTCGTGCGAACACGTTCGGCTCCCGTTCGGGCGAACGGCCGAACGTGTTCAGACGTTCGGCAAACGTCCGAGCACGTTTGGTGTGCTACGCAGCGAGAAACCAATTTGTGGGTCCGAGTCACAGCATAAAAAAAGTTAACCTTCAACATAGATAAGTTTTGAGTCTTAGAAGACTCATAAATCCCGTGGGCTTTTCACACAATTTCGCCAATGAAACTACACCTCCCTTTCTTATTTTGAGTCTTTTATCTGTCCTTGCTACAGACTGCGCAAGTATATAGAAGATTAGGCGTTTTATGCAATTCACACTCGTAAGCACACGAGATGCATCTTGTGCACCCTACAAAAATTATCAAACATTATGACATATTCACACATATGATAGTGATTGCGACCGCTACACAAAACGATATTCTCATAATGGACAACCGTAGTCTCAAGTCATATACATGCATCTAGAGTTGAACAATCTCAACCCAAAATGGTAGCAAGGTGGCACAATATCGGGAGGTGTCAGACAAATATCATGGTCTCAATGACCAAATTTACAAAAATAGTCTCAATAGAGGTGCAATTGCATCCCTCAACTCAGAAGAAACATTATAAACGCAAAATGTAAGTATCAAACAAGTAAGACGAAGTATAAGGAACCTCAATTGATCTGATGTTTAAGACGGCCTCGGGTCAAAGAACCTCAATTGATCTGATGTTTAAGACGGCCTCGGGTCAAAACGCAGTGCATATCTCACTCTCATATGAAAACACGATCCAATGGGGAAAATTATCACGTTGGCCCACGAGGTCATCATATCACCAAAATGTACAGCTAGAGTCCACTAATTCTGATGTATCTTACATATACAGATGTGTGGGCAGGGACACCCCCTGTATCTAAGAGTGGTATGGCTAAAAGGAATCTAAATTCTTAAAGTATAATTTTTTGTCTTAAATCTTATGGCGATCTTTTAAAAGAATGTATATATCCAAAGAGAACAGGTACCACAGTCAAAATCATACTCCTGATATGATCATATCTTCAATGTGATTATTCCATGCACCCAATGTTATGTTCTAAGCCATGCCTTGAACAGACTTTTATCCTCAGCGATCCACACTCGCGCGAGGTTTACCTTTATACCATGATCACACTCTAGCCACTTTATGAGCTAACCTTTGGTAGGCATCAAAATCTGAGAAGGAAATTTTGAAGTGAAATTGTAAACTCTCTGGATCGAATTTATACTATACACAATCATAAAATATACATTTATTATAATTCACATAGTATATAACTAAGATCCTACCAAATAGCATGGAGTTGGGGTCACAGAAAGGTTTGCCCGCTATCTCAACTTCTATGCCAGCGTGTATATAATTGAGCTCGTTAAAAACAAATCCGAATGGCTTAAAATAAACCCTCTGATTAAAAGTCGCTCAACATGAAGATCAGGTCAATTGGTTCCCGTATGGCAGTAGGTCTACTAACCTTGTCTTTTTTTTCACTTCTCCAATCACTTATCGTCGTGTCGTGCCCTCTCGATATACCCACTAACTCTGTTTATCTCTATTAACACTGCGATTGCGCCCCTTTTCACTCTAATTTTCATTTATAGTTTCACCAACATCCATCGAGACCTCCATTGCCTCGTCTATGACCTCCACGACCTCTACCATTCTCGTGGTCTCTCCTAATATCTTGCGTTCGACCTCTTGCTGGCCCCACTGCCTTGCGACGCTTGTTGTGCCGGTGTATGGGGTACCGTCAAATAGGTTGGGCTTAGGTTGTCGGAGGTCGAAGCGGTATTATCCTCATCGGCGAGTCGGCGTAAGGTCCATATTGGCTTATGAGGCCCTGACTGCCTAGTGTCCAGGGCGTATACGTCGGTTATGAGCCCATTGGATTGCATGGTGATTACCACTTATATGGTACTTGCTCGATAGGAGGGGCCGTAATCGGTGTAGAACTGTTATGTTATTCTCATTCTGATCAACCAGCTCACTTAACTTCTTTCAAAAAATTTTCGCTTGCCTTTTCTGGCTTCTTCCAATTATGCCATTTTTTTCTTCCTGTATCCCTATTTGTCTCTGAATGCCACTTAATTCGCCTTGTGTTGACACACCCTTGACTACTTGCAAAGGGATACCACGATGTTGAATTAATACTCCATCTTCTGAAAATCGCAACCTCAAAGAATTTTCCAGCTCGCCCCCGGTTCGACACTTCAACATGTCACTCAACCCCTCAGAAACGGATAAAGGTAGCATGCTCAACATTGCTTTCTCGGTTCACAACTTTACGAGGTTAAAGCACATGACGAGCATTTAAAGCAACTACTTGTTAAAGTTGATACTTAGAATAAGTCGAGTTCTGACTCAATCAATGCAAGTCTATACCACAATGGGTAAGTACTCTCATAAAAAAGTCCCAAGTTGTTTCTCTTATTGAAGTAGTTGGTTGAACCTTCAGGTGTTGCCTTTTTGCCCTGGCTTACATAGAGCATCGAGTTAGGTCATTCATCTTAGAAGCAATGTCCTACCTTTCGCCTTGTTATACACAAACATTTTGCATAATTACTTCTTTCTTCTTTGGGAATGTGGCTAGACCATTCACCTTAGAAACAATGCTTAGTTGTCCTAGACAGTTTAAATATTCAAAGGCTAATAATTATCGGACTAGTCTTCAAAATATTGGCAGGGGACTGAGTCATTCATGTTGGAAACAGTGCTAAACTTGTAAAGTTTATTTTCAATTTTATTACTTTCAATTATATTTTTAACTTTGTCTCTCTTCTCTGTGATATCGCTTAAGCTAACCTATTCATATTATATAACCTATTCATATTATATAACCTTTCATAGTAGAAACAATGATGTAACTGCTTGTCTGCATGCAAATATAAATAAAGTATTTTAAATTATACTTATTTGCTTAGTGTGTGGTTTTAGACCGAATCATTCAGCTTAGAAACAATGTTTAGCTCTTCACCCAAAATTATTCGTCAAAATAAAATAAGTAGTGGATCTGATCGAAGGCACATTACCCAGCTCTTAAATTCATTCAACAAGTAAATCACAAGAAGAACAACCAAACTTGATCGAAACCACAATATCCGGTTGGGGTACGAAAAAAACGACATAAAATAGTGAGCTAGGTCAAACCGAAGGCACATTGTTTGGCAGCATGGATAACAACTTACAAAGGTATGATAATCAGCCTTGTCCGAAGCCACATTGTCTGATTGCTAAGAAAATAAAATGATACGACAACCGAAGTCACGTTGTGTGGCTGCAAAAAAGACAAATCAACAAATATGTAGAACAACAATTAGACCTGACCAAAGTCATATTGTCTTAGATATAGAGGAAATAGAATAAGCAAAGAAGATTCAACTACCGCAAACAAATTAAAATGAAAACTGAAATTCGTACATACATTCTTTCAATTAATCTTGATAAGTTTTGAAAAAAAAACAAGAATCATAAGAGAATACATGCATACCTCTCAGATAAACTGAAGAGATATAATTGTAAGGGTATAATGAGGTTCGAAAAAGGTAGAAAGATGATATACCTACTGTTCTCTGCCTCCAAAATCTTGTCGAAGCTTCGACAAAGCTCCCACAATCCATGGGTAGTCTTCCCAGAAAGTCTTGATGCGATCCAACGGGTTTTTAATCCCGCCTTCCGCCTTCCTCTCGAAAGCAAAATTCAGACTGAGAGGAAAAAGGGTAGAAGAAAAAAAGTCAGTCTCTTCACATACAAGAAGAGGACAACCCAACTCGCATGAGAGGGCCTAGTTGCTTTGGTGCGCCTGAGAGCCTCGCAATGACGACCAAAACATAATAGAGATGGCCAACTGGCAGCCTGTCGGAAGAAAACTCATACCTTAACGGCCCTCGACGTCGCAATTGTGGCTCCCTTGAAGTACTCGATCACTCCCTCAGGTCGCAGTACTGCACCTTCTGACCAGAACGTTCCTGTGCAGCCCAAAGAGGGTTTTGTTCAAATAAAGCACACCCCTTGTGCTCCATACAAATAGGGGTTCTAATAGTTGGATATAATATACAAACTTAGTGCAATAACAAAACATAGTGCAACAACAGAAATACAACATCAATGCAATGGTAAACCTAGCGCAGCAGCAGTAACTACAGTACAGGGCAATCCGTTACTTAGCACAACAGTCAGAAAGCACAACAAAAACTGTAAAAACTTATGATTATGAAAAAATCGCAGTGCTGCAAACCATTGGAATGCTATATTCCAACAACAATAAGCAACGACAAAAAGTATGCCACAATATCAACGTAATGATCAATGCAACAACAATAGTTGGTCGCACATCAATAGTAGCGCTGTCGAGCGCATCGGCCCCCTCGTGAGCGAGGGCCCTCCTGGCCTCGTCACGCAGGAGAAAGTTAGGCTTTCAACTGTTGAGAGACAACTCGGGGACGACACGGTAACCCGCGTCGATGCTTCGCCACTCCGGCCGAGTGCGCCAGCTGTGCAATCCACGGTCCCCTACAACAGGGTAGGTTCTCACGGGGCACAACTTACCTTCCCTAAGGGGTTGTCACCACCCTTAGGGGCGTATCCCCGTCGAGCTACTGACCCACATGCGAAGACTTTTAAAATGCAATTGCAGAGGTGGCCGAGGGCGTTTGCTCGTTCGCTGTAGCATAGGTACACATGATTAAACGCCAAACTGGACCCGAACGTCGTCCGTCTCTGGGGCGCTGATCTCCCAGGAATTGAAACGTACATCGGTCGACTAGGACACGATATTCCAAGCGTAAGAAAATCTCAATCAATCATAGTTCTTTTTTTCTCATTAGTGAAAGAGGTTGACAAAACCACATAATATGACCCTTTTTTGCACAATAGTTACACGCGGCCTCCTGCTGCCACGCCCAACAGTTTCGTTGTCCGTTCCCGCGCCCTCGACCGCGGCCTCGTCCACCCTGCGGCTGTAACTGCCCTTGATCCTTAGAACTTTGCCCTGACGAACCACCGCCAACACAGCCATTCCCTCCTTGATTATTTTGTCCACCATTCTTCCCCTGTTTACGGGAGGTCCCCTGTCCACCTCGAATTTGATTCAAGACCTTCCTTTCCGCCTTTGTCAACTTACGAGGCTACTCATTTTCTTCCTCGCTCTCACTGTCGCTTTCTTCTTCCACCAACTCTGTCCCCTTCCTTTTGCTTTTTTTCTCTTTCACCAACATGACGGGAAACTTCAGCCTTTCCTCTTTCATGCCCTCCATCCTCTCTCTCATGCAAGTCAAAGTTTTGTAAATCTCACCGTCCGTCACCTTTCCCAGCTTCCCTTTTTCCCGTTCCTCTTTTTGCTGCCTCAACAACCGGTAGAGGATATAGTAAAATTTCCCAACCAGCGCATTTGCAGGACCTTAGTCCAATCATACCTCCTTTGCATCCCTTCAACCAACTTTGACTACTCAACGTCGTTGGAATTGTTAAGGAAGATGAGGCAGCGATCTTTGTTGGATAGCTTCGGGATTGAGCGAGCCACACGCTCAAATTCCGATAAGAATTGTTTGGTAGTACCAAACTTTTTACGATCACCGCCCTCAAATCCTGCAGGTCGAACAACCGATCGCTGAGCTGGTACTTCTCCAGCAACCGCGCCTTAAAATTTGACTAATCACGAGAGATTCGCACAAGTTCATCGATCTCGTCTCGGTACCCACCTTACAGTACCTTTTAACCATGCGAAGCATCTTCTCATCCGTCCATTCGTTGTTGTATCCCAATTGCTCGAACTTGTTTGCCGAATAAGAGGCATGATTCTCGTCGAACAACGGAAAATCAATCTTAGGGTGAGGCTCGCGTTGCGACTGTCGGATAACCCATGCCAGTTCTTGAATGTCGTTCCTTCCATCGTTGACATTATCGTGACGTTCTGCGGCACCGTCCATCTAGAGACCAAAACATAAACCGAAGAATTTGGTCTAGGGGCTTGGTGACATCTATTACGGCTTCTTCCTTGCATTTGTAGAAGTTCAGCGATTAGTAACCTTTTTTTTTTTTTTTTTTTTCTTAGACAACCACTAAAGCATAACCTTTTATTCATTTCATTCCCGAGTGTCGTTCCACCAGGGACAACGGTAGTTTGCCGTTATCCCCGGCAACGACGCCACATATCGAGCGCATCGGTCGGAGCGGCGAAGGTTCTGCGCAGGTTACCGTGCCGTCCCCGAGTTGTCTCAAAACAATTGAAAGCCTAAGTTTCTCCTACGTGACGCGGATGGGAGCGCCCTCGCTCGCGCGGGGACCGATGCGCTCGACAGCGCAAAGTGTAGCAAATGCACTATCATACCGTTTTCGCAATTGTGCCCAGTCCATGCATGCTCCTGACCGATCATATGGTTAGAGGTTTAGGTTAAAAAAAAAAACATGAAGCTGTAGGATGATAGGTACTTGCTGCAATATTAGCAATGACACCAAGAAAAACAAATACGGATTCGCATAATGATCAACACGATGAACTCATATTAAAAAACGATAGTGTATAGGCCCACTCCAATTTTTATCAGATGTGCAAAATGAGAATGAATCCGGCTGCCAAGAAAAAGGAAACATCTTTGTGTTAAAATCCAACCCCCACTTGTACCACTGATCGATCACACCACGAAAACTACACTTCTAGTACTATACCTAACAACAACATCAGATTCGCCATCCGCTTCATATTTTCGTCTCTCCCTATGAAGTAGAATTCGAGAAGGGATGCTCGAAGCAAATGCGTTTGACTCATGGTTATGTCTAGATGTATTCCAAAATAATCGACCCCAAAAGCGCCATGTAGAAATTAACCACTTCATCATTCACCTTGCCCTCGATATACAAAAGTGTGAGAAAATATTTCGTTGCAATGTGCATGTGATTATCGGCGAGGGTAAAAAGAACTGTGATAGGCGGCATCGAGCCTCGCATTATATCGTCCAGAACCCGTAAACATTGAGGCGCAGTTGCTGGAGCAAAGTTTTCCTCGCGTGCTCCACGTGCTATGACGCACACTGCAGAACATCAGGCAACGCATAGGCAGGGCAGTGAGAACGGGGCTCTAAGGGTTTTCCTTCATAGCACGATGGATTGCTAAGTATTTCTCATACATGGGGTGACCTCTAGTCACAAATAGTGGATACGTCCTCTTCTTCGGGGGCAAAAGGGAAAGACACTACTCAATTGTTATGGCATGCTCTTGCTTTCCGATCTCAACCCCTGATGCCTTTAACATATCCTTGTTTTTCGTCGTCAACCCAGAGACTTTCTGCAATATATGTGCGGATATCTCGCGAACCTCCGTTTGCGAGATGACCCTACCCCTGTAAAATAGAAGAAAAAGAAAAGGAGAAATAAATACATGTATCCCAACATGAGTCCGACGGAAGGATAATCTAAAATAATGAATCAACCTATAAGACGCAGAACCTCTCCAAGAGCACCGATTTTGCATGGCGCTGAGCACCACGATGCTGTCCGTACAGTCGCATGAACTCGTCGGACGAATCGTTAGAGTCGGCATCCTCGTCACTGTCCTCCACATCAGAATCCTCCATTCTTTCCTTCCTTTCCTCCTCTTCATTATCCATGTTCCCTTTGTCATCTTTTTCCTCTTCAAGCAAACCAGTCAACCCTTTCTCTTCCCCTTCCTCCCCTTCTTCCCCTTCCTCCCCTTCGTCCCTTCGCTACAATTCATCCCTTCCCCCGAACCCGTGTCTCATTCCGTCGACCGCTCTTCTGCTTTGACGCGCGTAGACCCTCCCGCCGCCATCAAAATTCCAGCCCGAGGACCCCCTTTTCATGAAGTTTGGATCCCGGTGGACTTCGACGTTCTCAGGCCAGTGCGCAATCCACTTGCACACTCTTCAGTTTACGCTGTAGGTCGCCCCTCCCCCTAAGTCGACGCAGTTCGGTCCCGCACATCAGCACCGCTAAACGAAAGACCGTCCCCAAGCGAAGTGAGGACTTCGACACAATTCGACGCGGCATCCTGGCAGGGAATTCCCGCCCCCAACCCGCTCTGCACAACAGATTCCCGCCCTAGCACCTCAACCGGTGTAGTTCGGATCTCAGCGAACTTGGACTTTTCGTCGGTGATTGGAATCCCTACTTGTGAGCCGTTGTCAACACCAATTAAGGTGGCCAGCCTCTCTGTCGCTAAGCGGGGGGCCGATGCCTCTCACGACAAAGTCGGAATGTCGGTGGACTTCACCGTATGTTCTGGACCGGAGTCCGCAGTTGCATGTCGAGCGAGGGAACCCTCCCTACCCCACCACCGCCTTCCGTTGTCGTCACTTCGTCGTGAGGCCCATTCTGTCCACTAAGGGGGACGCCTTTTCCAGTCCCCTCATCGCCCCCCTGTCCCCTCCACCGCCCGGAGTCCCCCCCGGGCCCCCGCCGAACACCCAAGTGGCTCAGTCGAAGGGGGTATCTTCCAGTTCACCCTTACCTTCGAAGGGCTCGTGTCAAGGTCGTAAAATTTGTCCGACAGGTGCAACCACCGACTGCTGTGAAGTTCGTGAAAAAGACGATCTGCAGTGGAACCGATGGACTGGTCGGTGTGTGGAAGCTCTGGATTTTTAGCCCTCACTTTGTTGACCAACGAAATCCTCCCGAGTTCAGGGTACCTGAACTTGGACTGGCGTGCGTATGATGACCATCCCCCTTCACCGTCAATGAGCGCCATGATCCACTCGCCCTTTAGGATCGGGTGCCAAATCATGTCATGGCCCCATTCCCTTTCGAATTAGCAATGACGTTGCCCTTTGAACCGTAAACGGTGTTCATCTTGAAATGGTGACAACCCTCCTTCACATCCTCCCACCCAGCGACGGTCCCAAGCACTCTACGCTGGTGGTGGTCTTCGATGAAAATGACAAGACCAGACGGCTGCTTAGCGGGGTCTGAAACATCCCCACAACACCAATCGACGAACCATTTGGTACTGACATGGTAGGACCGCGATTTGGTGGTCGTAGAAGACCGTCTTGCAGAGTCTTCCCTTGACCCCCTCCCGGAGGTTTCGACAACCTGTTCCTCACCCCTCAAAGTACACATTGTGTCTGCAAAAGACAAAGCAAATGAAGCAAGCCACCACACGGACAACTTTAGGAAAACCCCCCGCTGCAAAAGTTCAGATCCCAGTGGAATACAAGTCAAGTGACAGAAAGGTGTGCGGATGGTGGGGGGAATTCAAAATCACAAACCACATCCTCATTCTACCTATAGGAGCGCACAATATTCGGACGTTGCATGCGAAGTACGGATTCCGACGAACTTCGAGTAGGAGGCCCTCTAACACCCCACTTCGACCAACGCAAGCAATCTGTGTGTATGGCTAACCTATCATCCGACTCGTGCCCCCCCTACGATGCGACTAACCCGATTACGGACATCATTTGTGAAGTTCATTTCCCGGTGGACCTTAATCGATTCCTGCGAACTACGAGACCTGTTGCCTTTTCTTGTGGAGTCACCGAAGTTGAACCGTGGTGTGACCGAGGTTGAACCGAACACCCTTCACATATTATTCTAACGTCGGCTCCCGGTGAACTCCAAGCGCTGCAGGCAGGGGTGTTCTTACGGGGTTCCTCAACTTATGGACGTCATTGCTCGCAATAGAGGTGGGAATCGCTCAAGTCCGCCGGTACCCAGACTTCAGGATTTGCGTTTTTTTTGGCAATGCGTGAAGCTGGATGTCGGAGAACTTGAGCGAGTCACGCATCCTCTGCAGTTGTAGGAGTCCAGTTGTTAACTCAGTTGCACAAAGTTTGTCGGAATCCAAACTTCTTCACTTGCCTCGTTCGAGAAATGTGCGAAGTTCGGATGCCAGCGGACTTCATGTTTTCTCTCATGTCTTGCAATGCTTGGAATTGTGGTGTTACCGAGGTTAAATCGAATACCCCTCCCCAAAGTGGTCGACGGGTGGATCCCACCGAAGTACAAGTGATGATGGCATGGCTGTAATGGTGGGTTTCGCTAACATGCGGACATCAATACTCCTGCGGAAGGAGCGAATCGCTCAAGTGCGCTGGTATGTGGACTTTGGGATTTGATATTTCCGGGCAATCTGCAAAGTTCGGATGTCGGCGAACTTCAAGGGCTCACACGTTATCTTCAAATTGCTTTACGCGCGCCATTTGGACAACATGTGAAGTTCGGATGCCGGCAGACTTAACGTCTTACCCCATGTTCTGCAATATGTGGAATCATTGTGTTATCAAGGTTAAACCCAAGTACCCTTTCCAAAGTGTCCGAAGGATCCCGCCGAACTCGGAGTGTCGTGGGCGGGGGATGTTCTCACGGCTCCGTTAACAAGCGGAATCCAACACTCGTATGAGAGGAGAGAATCACTCAAGTTCGCCGGCATCCGGACTTCAGGATTTGCTGTTTTTGGCTAGCCGGGCCGCCCAGGTCCCGGGTGGCCAGCCCGTGCAAGGACTAGGGAGAGTCCCAGCAAAAAAAAAAAAAAAAAAAAAAAATCCGAAAACAAACTATGTTATGAAAAAAAATAAAATGAACAACTTTTGCCTCAGGGTCATATTGAAATTCTTTACCAATTTTAAAATAAAAATAAAAATGTAAAAAAATATATATATGTTTAATTTTTTTAATTTTTTTTGCTCGGCCAGGCAAGTGACTCTGGGCCACTCTGGTAGCCTAGGTTTTTGGCCAATCTGTGAAGTTTGGATCCCGGCGAACTTGAATAGTTTATACGTCCAGCTGCGATCACAAAAGCGGCGTTGTTAACTAAATTAGACCAAGTTCGCCTTTGCGCAACATGTGAAGTTCGGATACCGGCGGACTTCAATTATCGTCGGGGCATTTGGGCATTGTGTGAAGTACGGATACCGGCGGACTTCAAGTTTCGACCCGCGTTCTGCGTTGCGTTAGGCCTGTGTTCTGCGTTCCGTGTTCTTATTTTCGAACTTTGTTTTGTACGATGATTAGCGAAGTCTAGATGCAGGTGAACTTTGTCATTCAGTCGGGCGAACTTCCATGAAGTTAATTGATGAACAATGAAGTCGTCGATGATCGAGGTTCGCCCACATGTGGTGGCGTCTTAGGCGGGGGACCTCCCTGTCTGTGGTCGTTCCGGATTTGTGATATCAGGTGTGTGATTTCGTACCTCGCACCCGACCAATCGATCATCTAAACTACCGACCGAGCAATCGACTAATTAGGCAAGCATGCGATCAATCAAACATCCAATCATGTCACTGTTCGCTGACTGGCAGATGAGATGTTTCATTGATTGCATGCTTTGCTTGCCATGTACATATCCCTCTTGCGCTTTGTGTTGTCGTTCTGCCCCGCAGTAGTAAACCGTCGTTGTCGCTGCATCACTGCCTCTCGGACAGCATGAGGTTCACTACTGCCGGCCAATTAAGGTCTCTTAAGTGCTGCTTGTTGGAGTTATGGCCCGCAGTAGTGAACCTTGTGGTGGTAGCACACTGTAGTTTCCCTGCTACGAAAGTTTCACTATTGCGTGCCATGTAAGTGTTAACTGTTCCTGTTTGTTGTCGTTCTGGCCCGCAGTAGTGAACCGCCCTCTGTCGATGCATCACAGCCTGTCTGACAGCATGAAGTTCACTACTGGAGGCCAATTTCGGTCTCTGAAGTGATGTTTGTTGGAGTTATGGCCCACAATAGTGAACCTTCCGTGATAGTACACTCTGTAGTTTCCCAACTACGGAAGGTTCACTACTGCGTGCCATGTAAGTGTTAACCGGTACTGTTTGTTGTCGTTCTGGCCCGCAGTAGTGAACCGCCCTCTGTCGATGCACCACAGCCTGTCCGACAGCATGAAGTTCACTACTGGCGGCCAATTTCAGTCTCTGAAGTGATGTTTGTTGGAGTTATGGCCCGCACTAGTGAACCTCGCGGTGGTAGCACGCTGTAGTTTCCCAACTACGGAAGGTTCACTACTGCGTGCCATGTAAGTGTTAACCGGTGCTGTTTGTTGTCNAGTGAACCTCGCGGTGGTAGCACGCTGTAGTTTCCCAACTACGGAAGGTTCACTACTGCGTGCCATGTAAGTGTTAACCGGTGCTGTTTGTTGTCGTTCTGGCCCGCAGTAGTGAACCGCCCGCTGTCGCTGCACCACTGCCTGTCCGACCCCACAAGGTTCACTACTGCTAGCCAATTTTCATCTCTCATGTCATGTTTGTTAGAGTTATGGCCCGCAGTAGTGAACCTCGCGGTGGTAGCACGTTGTAGTTGCCCAACTACGGAAGGTTCACTACTGCGTGCCATGTAAGTGTTAACCGATGCTGTTTGTTGTCGTTCTGGCCCGCAGTAGTGAACCGCCCTCTGTCGCTGCATCACTGCCTGTCCGACACCACAAGGTTCACTACTGCCGACCAATTTTCATCTCTCATGTCATGTTTGTTGGAGTTATGGCCCGCAGTTGTGAACCTCACGGTGGTAGCACACTGTAGTTTCCCAACTACGGAAGGTTCACTTCTGCGTGCCACGTACGTGTTAACCGGTGTTGTTTGTTGTCGTTCTGGCCCGCAGTAGTGAACCGCCCTTTGTCGATGCATCACAGCCTGTTCGACGGCATGAGGTTAACTACTGCCGGCTAATTTCGATCTCTCAACTGATGTTTGTTAGATTTATGCCCGCAGCAGTGAACCTCGCGGTGGTAGCACACTGTAGTTTCCCTACTAGGGAAGGTTCACTACTGCGTGCCATGTAAGTGTTAACTGGTGCTGTTTGTTATCGTTGTGGCCCGCAGTAGTGAACCGCCCTCTGTCGATGCATCACAGCCTGTCCGACAGCATGAAGTTCACTACTGCCAGCCAATTTCGGTCTTTCAAGTGATGTTTGTTGGAGTTATGGCCCGCCGTAGTGAACCTCGCGGTGGTAGCGCGCTGTAGTTTCCCAACTACGGAAGGTTCACTACTGCGTGCCATGTAAGTGTTAACCGGTGCTGTTTGTTGTCATTCTGGCCCGCAGTAGTGAACCTCGTGCTGTTGATGTATCTATGCATGTCTCTCTGTCAGAGGTTCACTACTTCGTCTGTATTTGGCAAGAATGTGATGTTTGTTTGAGTTATGGCCCGCAGTAAGCAACCTCTCTCTACTGTCAAAACTCTCTCTCTCTCTCTCTCTCTCTCTCTCTCTCTCTCTCTCTCTCTCTCTCTCTCTCTCCTGGGGTGAGGGGGGCATGGCGGAGCTACGTGTTCTCATAAATGTACGTGGTGTCTCATGCAATAGATGGAACCCGCGATTGCATCGACTGTCAACGCTGGAGAGACTTGCGCCATGGAGACAGAGGACATTGTAAAGGGTCTTGCAGATGGCAGCAAGGAAGGGATTTCGGCTGAGATGAACACCACTGACTGTGCAGACGTGCTGGCAACAATATATGCACATACTGCAGAGATGATGGGTAATGGTGATGAATCAGACAATGATGCAGGAGGGAGCACTTGTGAGACGGAAAAGGTTGGGGAAGAGAGAGGAGAGGGAGGTATGGGGAGCAGGGAAAATCATGCAGGGTGTATTGTTGAGGATGAAAATGTGGTCAAGACATTAGCAAGAGAACAGTTCCCATATGACATCAATTGGGTGCCTGGTCGTGTTCAACCGGGTATTGTTGGAGGAGTACCCTGCTTCGCGTTCAAAGTGGCTGGGACTTGGGTTCCATTTCCTGTCTCCAAAACAAGCGCATGGCGAAACGTGACTCTGTCAATCGTGTTTGACAGAGTTATAAGGTTGAACGATGCGGCAAGAGCTCGGAAGAAAGGGCAACATGTGTTGAAAATGTGGCGTGTTCTGGAGGCGAGGGGCGAGTTGAGGCTTAACAATTTTTTGTACGACAGTTTTGATTGCGGAACGCCATGGGTGATTGGTGGGAACGATGCAGCAACGAGAACGGTGTGCCCCGAGAATGATGCAAGGAGGGATCCTAGGTGGGGTTTGGTGCCATATGAGATCCCGATTACATGTGGCCGGGTGAGGATGCAGATGCGTGATGCCATGGGAAATGTCTGGAACACGCATTACATCAATGGCAGGTTCTCCTTCAGGCATCTCAACAGGGAGGTGTCAGAAGAGGAGAAGAAGGCAATGACATGTCCCCCTCATACTGCTGAGTGCTTTTTCCCACCGCTTTGGAACCCAATGGAGTTGGAGGTGGTGGACGGGAAACTGTTCTCTGGTGAGGATGGTGCCACATACACAGCTGTAAGAGGGCAGGAAGCCACGTATGATGGACTATGGTCGCAGATATGGGACCATGTCACATTGAGGCGTGACGTTTTGACTGCCACGGACATTGGGGCCCATGTCATCCCTGAGGGACAGTTGCAGCAGCATATGGCCCCTGAAAAGTATGGCTATCGCGTCAATTGGGTCCCGGGATGTTTGCATCCTGCAGTGGTTGATGGCAAGGTGACGATGGCAGCAAAGCTGCAGTCAGGGCAGTGACTCCCATTGGGATGGATGCATGCAGGCATTGTGGAGCATTGGCAGTTCCTGGCTGTTCTGGCACGTGTCTCAATTTTCAATGTAAATGTTAAGGACCACGTGCTGTTGGTTGAACACGCAAAGCGCTGTTGGGAGAAGATCAAGGAGGAGGACCGTCAGATGGTGTGTGCCGGTTACGACTCCATGGCAGACCAGGGGATGTGGTCCATGGTTGAGGGGAGTTGCGCTGGGCAAGAGCACAGCGACGGTGAGAACATATACATGGCTCACATTCGCCGCAGGCACCGTTGCACGACCCTTCTTGGCTGGGTCTCAGTCGTATGTCGCATGACATACGAGCATGGTGGAGGCGTCACCATGACATTCACAGACCCGCTTGGTGTGCCTTTCCATCTGACCTGCTCAGATGGACTCCTGTGAGACATTCGGTATGTTGTGGAGAACGACTTGGCAGGTGGATTGACGTGGAAGGGCAAGAGGATAGAGAAGCGCTCCAGAATTTCCCGTTTGTCTGCTGAGGTGGAGGGCGCATGTGGTCCTGGTGGCAGCGCAGGGTGCTCTGCAGCACAGGGGGAAACGGTCGGCCCAAGTCACGCTGCAATGTCCCAGAGCCCGAGGAAGATGAAGAAGTGCGCGTCGAAACCGCCAACTGGGAAGACGCCTGCAGACAAAAAGAAGAAGAGCCCAAAGCCCGTGCCAGCCACCGATAACACTGCAGATGCACGCAGTCAGCCCATATGTATGTCTGTCCATATGTATGTGTGTGTGTGTCTCTCTATACGTCTGTCTGTGTGTATGTCTGTCTGTCTGTCTGTCTGTCTGCCACACACACACACATACACACATGCACGCGCACACATACACACACACACACACACACACATACACACACTCACATACACACACACACACACGCAAACACACATTCTGGCATGTAGCAATGAAGTTGGCTACTGCGTGCCAGAATCTGAGGAATCACGACCGTTGCGACAGATAATGGCACGCAGTAGCCAACTTGGGCACAGTGAAGGAGACACATAGGTCAGACCATACACACACACACACATCAACGCACGTGTACACTAATACACACACACATACACACACACACACACACACACACACACACACACACACATACACACACACACACACAAACACACATTCTGGCATGCAACAATGAAGTTGGCTACTGCGTGCCAGAATCTGAGGAATCACCACCGTTGCGACTTGGAATGGCACGCAGTAGCCAACTTGGGCATAGATAAGGAGACCATGCACAAACCATGCACACACACACACGCCAATGCACATGCACACACACACACACACACACACACACATGCATGTCGATGACGTCATTGTGCGTTTCGCCTGGCAGAGAGAAGAGGACAAAAGACAAACTGTACCATCATGTCGATGTCAGTAGCACAGGTGGAGAAGGATCTTGCTGAGGTAATGAAGTATGCAGCGGAGGGCATCCACTACAACGGTGACATCGAGTTCTCTTTGCTGAAGGAGAGGGTGCCGAGGTACTTCGCAGTCAGTGTGGATATGAGATCCACAATCATGGCAAATGACGAGGGCTGTGTCAAGGCACGAATGCTCTTGCAACGCTTCAGAGAGTCACCATGTGTACACGTGGACAACGAAGTGGAACACAGTCCTTATAGTCTAAAAGGAGTGGTTCAGTGGATGTGCAACGAAGGGATGTGCGAAGATGGAGACGTGGACATGACAATGCACCAAAAAGGGGGAACGTATGCACCTGCAGATTTCAAAAAGTTGCTGGGCATTATGGCGAAGAACTCTGACATGCTTGTTGATGGGTCCAAGGACGAATTGAAAAGTGGTGCTGCAAAGATCTTGGTGTTGTCCAGAATGAAGGACATCACACAAACACCACCACAGGACTTTCAAGATGTTCCTGTAATTGTTGCAGATGGTGTGGAATATGTTCTGCTGGATCAGCTCTGCGATTTCATGAAAAAGAGTGATGAGGACAGGAACGTCATCCACGAGGTGTTGCACGAAGTGACAGAGTTTGCACTGCAGGGTAAAGATCTGATCGAATTTGTGCCAGCGAGAGGAGAAGACGACTTCATATCCGGCAGACCGT
>BFEA01000249.1:794277-863782 GCA_003427395.1 Chara braunii
AAGAGATAGTCTAGTCTTCCTCGCCGTGGGAGAGGAGGACAGACGCCGCACCCACAGACGGACCGCATCGAATCTCAGGAGGAGACGGATCCGCTCAGGTTCGGGAAGCGAAAGCTCGACACTTTTGTCGAAGCTGGTGGCATGGGAACAGGCTTTTAAGTACTTGGCCGTTTTGGATAACATATCGCCCTACATGAAGTCCATCGTCGTGGAATCTCGTCCTCCGCCACGTGGCATGTTCGGCTTCTTGTGGCGCTTCTGCCTCGGCATTCAGTCGCTGATGGACGACTCTCTTGTGGAGGAGCGTAAGAGCGTCTTCTGTATTGCGAAAATGCCCTTCAAAGACTCCGACGAAGTTCATAGGCGGATGCTGTTCAGCGTTTACGTCAGACTGACAGGTGATTCCAGACCCGTTCCTCGACTAGGGGACCACTGGGAAACTATAGGGTTCCAAGGCAAAGACCCAGCCACAGATCTGCGGGGATGCGGGATGCTTGCGCTGCTGCAGCTGCTGTATGAAGCGGAGCACAATGCAGAGAACATGGGCTGCATCTTCAGACTGTCCCAGGATGGAACTCACGGGTTTCCGCTAAGTATCATTTCAATCAACATCACCAAATGGGCGTTGGAATCACTGCGCGCCGGAACGTTATCGAGAGAGATCAATAAGCAGAGGAGCGTGATGGACGTGATTAATCAGTTCCATAGGGGGGCTTTGCATGACTTCTACAATAGATGGAAGAATGGGGGAATGACAATGTTGCACTCGGGGTTTCTGCTGAAGGAGGTGGAGGAAGCAGCGATGAAAAGACCGACGGCGACGATCGGCCGAGCGTCGAGCACATTGAAGGAGTGGGTGCCGCCTCGGGTTCCGCTGGCAGTGGAATCTGTAAGGGGTTGATTGACCTTCGCCGAGAGGGTAATGGTCGTTGAGGATTGGATTAGATAAGAAAGGATTGGAAGAGTAATTATCATCAGCTTGTAAAAAGGGAGGGGGGGGGGGAGGAGGGGTTCGACAAAGGAGAGATGGTTTGGAAAAGGGAATAAAACCGGGCGCGATTCTGTGGCGTCGGAAAGTTTTGCAAAGGCCTGGGGCGCCTGTTTCACCGATCTGTCCACGGCGCGCAGTGGATAACGCGGGGAACTGGAGGGGGGGGGGGGGGGGGGGGGGGGGGGGGGGGGGGGGGGGGGGGGGGGGGGGGGGGGGAGGGGGATGGGAAAAGGAATGGGAATGGGAATGGGATTGAGATTTGGAACAGGAGCAGTGGTGGGATTATGGAAGAGGGAAAGGAATCGGGAACAAGGAAGTGGACCTGGAACAGGAAGGGAAGGCTGGGATTGAAAGCTATGTAACCGGGTGAACGCGTTGAACGCGCTGTAGGCGCGAATACCCTTACAAGGGTATCCGCCCTGGTTTTTGCATGCGACAGAAAATAGGCTTGGTTTAGAATTTAAGTATTCTGCGTGAGGCGCGACCGCGTCTGTGATTTACGACGACAGGGGTGGTTGACTAGAATAAAGAGTATGTGGGCGCGCGGATTTAAGGCGCGCGTGATCTTTTTGTTGATGATTGAAGAGTCGGCGTGGTCACCGGCCAGAATTTGGTTTTTTCTGATTAAGTAGGGATTAAAGGGGTTATGTCCCGTTGACTATGGCGTTTGCCTGTGACTTGGGCATACCCGCGGAGGACGACATCGACAGTGAGGAGGCTTTGAAACATTTTCAGTAGGTTCACGTGCGGGTCCGATAGGCGTGTTACTGCGCGTACTCCCTATGCTACATCGAACGAGAAACGCCATCGGCTGGTCCACCTCTGCGATTGCAACCGAGTAGCTTTCATACTATGGACTGGTAGCTCGGCGGGGATACGCCCACCGAAGGGAGGTGACAGCTCCCGTAAGGTGAAGGTAAGTTGTGCCTCGCGTAGGCCCTATCCTGTCGTAGGGGCTCGCGAGAGGTATGGCTGGCGCACTCAGGCGGAGCGGCCTAAGGAAGCTCCATTCGCGGTCTGGTGTTGGCGCACTTGCGTTTGCTTTTTGCAATCTCATTACAGCGTGTTACATCGCTGTATTTAATCGCGTCGCCGCAACTTCCACAATTTCAACACTCCCCACTGCCAACCTCTTCCACTTCCAATGCGATAGTCCCTTTCCGTCCTAACCCCATCCCTACCACTACTGCTGCACCCTGGATACCTAGACAACGGAACAATGACGGCGAGGTTTTCTCGTTTCTCCGCGAACTCGTTCATGACAAAAGAGAAGAGAAGGACAGGAGGCGCGAAGAGGAGGAACGTCGAAGGAAGGAAGAGCAAAGAAGGATTGACAAGGAAGAGGAGAGAAAACGACTCGAGGAAGAAGAGGCTCGGCAGGCTGAGAAGGAAGCTCGTATGGCCAGAATCATCCACTCCAAGATGGAGGAACTTGACAGACAGCACCAGGCAAGAACTGAAGAGGAGAATAAAAAGATTTGGAAGGAGATTGAGCGAGTGGTTGAAGAACCATCACGCAGCAAGCATGAGAACGAGGCAGCTGTCGAGGAAGTTGACAACCGCAAACGCTCACAGTAGATGATCGAAGGGTCTCTTCCGACTCTCCCAGCTCAGGGCAAGGCCCGTACTACGACACCTACATGACAAGGACCTCCTCTTTCATCTCTGGACGCTGGTCTTCTTCTCATGGAGATTGATAAGGTTCAGCGTACGCAGGATACTCAGTTCGGCATTATCCGTCGAATGATGGAACTAGTTGAGAACTTAAATTCTTCTATCTCTCTGCCTACCAGGACTCAGGCTCAGGCCCCAAGGGACCCCGGTCCTTCTAGCCGGGCCCCTACCCGACCTCCCCATTCATCTGCTTTCCCCTCTTCCCGTCCTCCTCCCCCTCCCCCTCCCCCTCCCCCTCCTCCTCCTCCTCCCCCCCCCTCTTCATCCGATCATCTCCACCTCCTCCTCCTCCTCCTCCTCCTCCTTATCCACGGAAGAAGACCCCTGCCTCGACGGATCCTTGTTCGTCTAAAGGACGTGTAGATGAGAACAAGACTCCTAGTGCTAATCGCTTCTCTGCCAGGCTTGCTGACATGTTCGCCTCAGTGGCTGGAAATGTGGCGCGAAGAAGATCACGATCTGTTTCCCGTGCCAGACGTGCTGCAGCCGATGAGCCGCTCGTTTTTTATCGCGTGATTCCAGGCAGAAAGGCCTCGGTTGCCTCCCCCGGTACAGAAGGCCGAAAGAAGTACGCAGAAGACCTGAAGAAAGAACTGCTCACCAAGCCTAAGCACCAACTGGAGTCGCTCTGCAAGGCCGACAAGATCAAGTATTATAACAAGAAGCAGGCCTCTACCGATCTGGCGGAGATCCGTACACGAGATGCATACGGCGACGACTCAGATGACGAAGGCCTTGATAATATTGCGTCCGACACTCAAGAGAAGAACCCCTCTTGGTAATCTGCGGATCCCGCCGTTATTTGGCGGTACTGGTTTAAAACCTTTGGTAACAGGAGAGATGTGGCCATGAGGGCGTCAGAATGGGAATATAGAGAAGCATGGGCACGATTTTTGGTCATCCTCCTCGCTTTTTTGGGTCAACTAGCTTGGGCTAAGAAGTTTCTTAGTTTATGGTAAGATATCCTTGCAAATGGTCTAGATCTGTTTCACCCCGCTGGTCCTTGTGTCCATGTACTGATTTCCCCTTTCTTCCATGAAGTTTATATCGGTTCTACGACTAGGAATCTTACGGATCGCTGACATGAACACATTAGACTGCTTTATAGCCGCACTGGTAGTCATTCCCATCGTCTTATTTCCTAGCTCGGTAAGAAAGGTTGGTACTCATACGTTGCTATCCCTACCTCCTTCCCTCCACTGGACGAATTGAGACATGCTGAATCCCTCTTTATATCACAATGGAACCCTGCGCTCAACTCTCGTGTTTTTCACAAGAAGCATGGATGTCGTAGGATAGGAACATTCTTCTCATTCACCAAGGAGTCACTCGCACCTCGTTTCCAGAAATGCTCATCTGTTTTTCCGTTGCCCCTGGTTCGGCCCTCCCTCCCCCCAACCCCTCGCCATACTTCTACTCTCTCCTCTCCTGCCTGGATGCTTGTCGAAGTAAAGGTGTTACCACCGCTACCGTAATTAGCTCTGGAGGCGAGATCTTTCTCGAAGCTTGGAGTAGACTTGCCAGATGTTTTGGCTACTCATCTGTGTTTATCAATGATCAGATCATGGTCTTTAACTTTTTGAAATCTCAGGTTATCGCCGGCGCCTCGTTCACTTTTACCTGTATCCGCAGAAATTTTAACGCTAGAGAGAGACGTAAGAATACTCTCATTTCTTTGCTACACGTCCCCTGGACTATCAGCTTGTTACATAAATTTTCCCTCTCCAGCCTTATCAAGCTCTACAACACTACTGACCTTCTATCCTCTACTGAAACTAGAGGAAAATCGAAAAGATTAGTGGGATGATTTATTTCTAAGAATGTCGGGTTCGAATGCATGCATCGCCTTGTGATAAAAATTAGATTCAATCCTTCTATTAGGAAGTCTGCGGTCGCCTACATCACCAAGAACGAAATCAGAAAACGCGTTCAACAATCCTGCTTATGCGATTTCCTGATCTCAAGGATTCGTATTGTTTGGACTGGTAACTTATCCATTGCTAGGAGGTTTCACAACCATCGGGAATGTGTCAAATCAATCACTTCCGCATGTACTTGTGCTACCCTGACTGGATTTCCCCGCAATGTAGACGGTCATGTTTCTTTCCGTTTCTCTGAACTTCCTAACCTTCCCTCATTATTAACTAACTCTAATAACATTTGTAAACCCTCCCTTACTACCTCTTCCAACCACATCATGCATGCGATCAAAACTGGGTTAACCAAATTGCCCGACTACCATAACTACCGACCTTCAAGACCAGCTATTTTGGGTTGTTTTTCCACCAGGCACCCCTCTGATCATTTCATTTCCCTCTTATGGGTAACGAAATTAGAAGGTCTGGTTGTTATGCCTTTAGATCACAATTCCGGGGATACCTTCGCCTGTTGTCAACTAATCTACTCGAATGCAATGAATGAACTCTTCCTGAAGAGCCTAGGATTCACACTTTTTTGACAAACCATGTGCCCGGGTTGTCTCCAAGCTTAAGGAAGATTTTTTGAACTCTAATTCTCATCGCCTTGCAGGCTGGAAACAGAGAGCTAATTTTGGACAGTGCTATGTGATTCCCAAGCATAAGGATACAAGCAGGTGGAGACCTATCTCACCGTCTTTCTTCGAACCTACGGTTCGGATAAGCAGGATAATAGGGAAAGCCATTAATGCACTTCTATGGTCACTCTCTCCCCACCTTCACTACAACCTCCGCTTCACTTCCATGGTTAGGGAAAGAATAACCTCCTTACATAAAAAGGCGAGAAGATTTTCTGATGGTTTCCTACTATCTACGAGTTTCGACATTAAGGAAATATTTACCAAGCTTCCACATGTCTCTATCATCACAGCACTAGATTTGATCTGTGACTTTTTCAGGGCTAAGGGAACGAACAGTGTTTGGGTAAACAAGCTAGGCAACGGGGTAACCCTCTCTTCGAAATCTGTAGTCATCGGATAGGTTAGAGTTAAGTTTTCCCAATTAATTGCCTCGGTCAAATTCGAGCTAGAGAACATCTTCATTTTCGCCGGTTCTCAGCTTCTGCGACAAGTCATAGGCGTACCTATGGGAAAAAGTTCCAGTCCAGCCCTGGCTTGCCTACTTTGCTCCTACAATGAGTTCTGTTTTATCTCTTCCATAGGCACGGATGCTCGCTTCATCACGGGACTTGGCTTGATCGACGATGTCGACATATTTTTCCTCTTTCCTCGAATCAACAAGTTTTTCATATAAAAAAAAAATTCTATCTACAAGGGCTTTCTCGCATCATACGGTAACAACCTTACTCTTCTTCATACAAATGATGAAAGTGGCTGCTGGGAATTTTTGGGTTCCACGGTTATAACTTTTTGCGCCCCTCCTTCTGCAAGATGCGTTGCCACCATGAAGAATCAGATATGTTTGGACGACACACCCCCACCTCTGATTTTGACCACACAAGATTTCACTTCATATGGACCAATTCAGCAAAAACAAGGGGTTGTTTTGTGCCACTTGAAGAGGTTACTGACCCACTCCTCAGACAACAGAGGCGTGGGTCTCAGTTTGCTTGCATTACGACGGGTGTTTAGACTCAAACAATTTCCTCGTAGTATGTTTCCTAGATGCCTCAAGGGGTTTTCCCTCAATCACCGTAGAATTTGGGATGCATGGGTTGATATTTTCTCTACTTTTGAGGAATTTTTCCCCACGTAGAAACGGCCTTTTTGAATTATCAATGGCCTGGAACGGTCGACGCCTCCCCCACAACCCCTATCGGACCTAGGACGCAAGGGTAGTTACTACATCCCGATTCTCTGGACTCGACCCCTCAGTTCAGCAGCCTTTGACCTATGAATTCCCTGCCGCCACTAGGCGTCCTTTCCTGATACCCAACTTTTGTACCCCGTCTGACCTTTTAGCTAAGGACGGTTGCTGCATTCAAGTATTTAGTCCCCGAGGTAGTCTCTGAACACCTTTCTTTTTGATACGCGTCGTCCATTCTCTGCGCCCAGTTTCCCGACGTGAGTTTTTTGGAATTTGTATGTGCGCCCTATGCACCCAGGACACAGGGCACTCCTCTAGGTAATTCCCGCCTTATTCCATCACCGTTCCCTTCTCCGCCTCTCTTCTCCCCGCTCCCCTCCCCTTCTCTCTCTCTCTCTCTCTCTCTCTCTCTCTCTCTCTCTCTCTCTCTCTCTCTCTCTCTCTCTCTCTCTCCCTCCCTTCCATCCTTCCTTTTCCCTCCCTCTCTTTCTTTTTCTCTCGCCTTCTCTCGCTCTGAGACTCCTGTCATCAGACCCTTTCTATCTTCGGGGTTTCGTTTTCTCGACCGGTCCCTAACTCCCTATTTCGATGTTCTGTTCGTTGATTGTGGTTGTTGTATTTCTGAGGAAACTACGAGTACTAGCGGTACCTCTGACTTTCTGCTTCAAGAATTCATTCGCCCTGCAGTCTTTGAAGTACCATCCAAGTTTGCTTTGTGACATCCCTTCAACGGCTCCGTGGTATTCTCTTGTGACCTTCGGCCGCATCAATACTTTGCCCGAAGCATCGGCGGGTTGCAGCTTTGGCGCCGTCGCTACCTTTGTCTCATGTTCTCAGATAATGATACATCTACGACACATGCTCTGTGGGACTCGGGTTAGAGAACATATTCATTTCGCCGTGCCGCTTGTGCAACATTGATGGGTCTGTTCCACTCGGATTTTGACACGTGCTCTAACTTTCGAATCTTTTTTGACTCTGGTAATCAACCCGGACATTCGCTCCGCGGAAGTTTCTTACAACCTACCCTTCTCTGTCCGTTTAGAGTGTCACACCAGTGGCTCTAACGCTTTATTTTCACTGTCAAACAATTGATAGGACTCTTGATAGTTGTTTGTCAGATGGTTCCCTTCTACTCCTCCGACGGGTCAACCCTTTGGCTTTCTATGATTAGTTCTGCACTCTGCAGTTTCAGGATCTCCTTCGAGTCTGCTCCTTTGTCCGTCTCTCCCTCTATGACTCTCAAGATGATCGTCGGATCTTACCTCCAGTCTTGCCATTCTTTCCCAGACCTCTACTCCTCCTTGCCCTCTAAGCTTAGTGAGCTTCTTCTGTGTGACGACTACGGATCATAGGGATATTCTACATGATGAAGTACTATATATTGAGCACTCAGATCGACTTTGACATGCGCTCCTTTCGTCCCCTGACGATTTCGTTTCTCGCGAACGGATGAAACGATCGTAGGGACTTCGCCAGCATGGCCCTACTTGTTGTACGCTGATTTTACACAAGTGTCTGTTTTTTCACGCGTATCTTATGGCTACTTTCTTGTATACCTTCTCCTTCTCCTGCTCTTTCTCCCTATCATCCATCTCCATCACTATGGTTGTGTCCTACATCTTTTTTCACTTCTAATCTATCGGGTTTTGGTGTTTAACGCACTTCTGTGTTTTTCATGATTTCCATGATGCTATGGTTGTGTCCTATATTTTTTTTCACTTCTAATCTATCAGGTTTTGGTGTTTAACGCACTTCTGCGTTCTCCATGATTTTTGTAGCGTCTTAACCACTTCGTTATTCGCAGTCTGGTGTCGGCGCACTTGCGTTTGCTTTTCACGATCTCGTTACACCGTGTTACATCGCTGTATTTAATCGCGTCGCCGCAATTTCCGCAATTTCAACACTCCCCACCGCCAACCTCTTCCACTTCCAATGCGATAGTCCCTTTCCGTCCTAATCCCATCCCTACCACTTCTGTTGCACCCTGGATACCTAGACAACGGAACAATGACAGCGAGGTTGTCTCGTTACTCCGAGAACTCGTTCATGACAGAAGAGAAGAGAAGGACAGGAGGCGTGAAGAGGAGGAACGTCGAAGGAAGGAAGAGCAAAAAAGGATTGACAAGGAAGAGGAGAGAAAGCAACTCGAGGAAGAAAAGGCTCGGCAGGCTGAGAAGGAAGCTAATATAGCCAGAATCATCAACTCCAAGATGGAGGAACTTGACAGACAGCACCAGGCAAGAACCGAAGAGGAGAACAAAAAGATTTGGAAGGAGATTGAGCGAGTGGTTGGAGAACCATCACGTAGCAAGCATGGGAAGGAGGCAGTTGTCGAGGAAGTTGACAACCGCAAACGCTCACAGCATATGATCGAAGGGTCTCCTCCGACTCTCCCAGCTCAGGGCAAGGCCCGTACTACGACACCTACACAACAAGGACCTCCTCTTTCATCTTTGGACGCTGGTCTTCTTCTCATGGAGATTGATAATGTTCAGCGTACGCAGGACACTCAGTTCAGCGTTATCCGTCGAATGATGGAACTAGTTGAGAACTTGAATTCTTTTATCTCTCTGCCTACCAGGACTCAGGCTCAGGCCCCAAGGGACCCCGACCCTTCTAGCCAGGCCCCTACCCGACCTCCCCATTCATCTGCTTTCCCCTCTTCCCCTCCTACTCCCCCTCCCCCTCCCCCTCCCCCTCCCCCTCCTCCATCTCCCCCTCCTTCCAATCCTCCCCCCTCTTCATCCAATCTTCCTTCACCACCTCCTCCTCCTCCTCCTCCTTATCCACGGAAGAAGACCCCTGCTTCGACGGATCCTTGTACGTCTAAAAGACGTGTAGATGAGAACAAGACTCCTGGTGCTAATCGCTTCTCTGCCAGGCTTGCTGACATGTTCGCCTTAGTGGCCGAAAATGTGACGTGAAGAAGATCACGATCTGTTTCCCCTCCCAGGCATGCTGCAGCCGATGAGCCGCTCGGTTTTGATCGCGTGATTCCAGGCAGAAAGGCCGTGGTTGCCTCCCCCGGTAAAGAAGGCCGAAAGAAGTACGCAGAAGACCTAAACAAAGAACTGCTCACCAAGACTAAGCACCAACTAGAGTCGCTCTGCAAGGCCGACAAGATCAAGTATTGTACCAAGAAGCAGGCCTCTGCCGATCTGGCGGAGATCCGTACACGAGATTCATACGGCGACGACTCAGATGACGAAGGCCTTGACAATATTGCGTCAGACACTCAAGAGGAGAACCCCTCTTGATAATTTGCGGATCCCGCCGTTATTTGGCGGTACTAGTTTAAAACCTTTGGTAACAGGAGAGATGTGGCCATGAGGGCGTCAGAATGGGAATATAGAGAAGCATATGCACGATTTTTTGTCATCCTCCTCGCTTTTTTTGGTCAACTAGCTTGGGCTAAGAAGTTTCTTAGTTTATGGTCAGATATCCTTGCAAATGGTCTAGATCTGTTTCACCCCGCTGGTCCTTGTGTCTATGTACTGATTTCCCCTTTCTTCCATGCAGTTTATATCGGTTCAACGACTAGGAATCTTACGGATCGCTGGCATGAACACATTAGACTGCCTTATAGCTGCACTGGTAGTCATTCCCATCGTCTCAAATCCTGGCTCGGTAAGAAAGGCTGGTACTGATACGTTGCTTTCCCTATCGCCTTCCCTCCGCTGGAGGAATTGAGACATGTTGAATCCCTCTTGATATCACGATGGAACCCTGCGCTCAACTCTCGTGTTTTTCACAAGAAGCATGGATGTCGTAGGAAAGGAAGAAGAGAGAAGGCTATTTTTCTCAATCACCAAGGAGTTACTCGCACCTCCTTTCCAGGAAGGCTCATCTGTTTTTCCGTTGCCCCTGGTCCGTCCCTCCCTCCCCCCAACCCCTCGCCATATTCCTACTCTCTCCTCTCCTACCTGGATGCTTTCGAAGTAAAGGTGTTACCACCGCTACCGTAATTAGCTCTGGAGGCGAGATCTTTCTCGAAGCTTGAAGTAGACTTGCCAGATGTTTTGGCTACTTATCTGTGTTTATCAATGATCATATCATGCTCTTTAAGTTTTTGAAATCTCAGGTTATCGCAGGCGCCACGTTCACTTTTACATGTATCCGAAGAAATTTTAACGCTAGAGAGAGACGTAAGAATACTCTCATTTCTTTGCTACACGTCCCCTGGACTATCAGCTTGTTACATAAATTTTCCCTCTCCAGCCTTGTCAAGCTCTACAACACTATTGATTTTTTATCCTCTACTGAAACTAGAGGAAAATTGAAAAGATTAGTGGGATCATTTATTTCTAAGAAAGTCGGGTTCGAATGCATGCATCGCATTGTGATAGAAATCAGATTCAATCCTTTTATTAGGAAATCTGCGGTCGCCTACATCACCTATAACGAAATCAGAAAACGCGTTCAACAATCCTGCTTATGCAACTCCACGTCGTTGCTTGGTACTCTTGTTTTGCCTGCCACGTCGCTAGGTCGATCCCCACGGTGGATGACAGGGTGGTGCACCCTGAGTCCCCGCCACCTCCTCACAACTCTCCTTCCTCCCTGCGATACACCTGAGTTTCTGCAACCTCGTGGCCACCCTCCCTTCTTCGTGCTGTAGCGCAGCTTCGCCTTGCCACCCTCCTTCTCCATGCTCATCCTGCTGTAGCTTAGCTCCATCTTGCGCCGTCACTGCGTCGTTCTCGGGTGACGGCGCCCAAAAATTTGCTCATCCCCAGACTGGAAACCAGGGGTGAACCTTACCGCCTCATGCGGGTATGTTCGCTCGACGTTATTTTAACGGGAGCAAAAACTCTCAAAAGTCCACTGAGTCCAGCCGACAGCGGCACACTGTGGAAATTTTGAAAGTGAGTCCCAGTATGCCACTGGCAGCTTAAACGCAAATGTGCAGCATTTCGTTTTTCCGTTTGGGAGGGCTACTTGTGGCGCCTGGGCGGGATAACGTAATTTGGCCTCCTACATTTTGACATGATTTTGTTGGTTTGTCTCTTCCTTACGGAAGGAGGGGGAGGGGGGGAGGGGCTGCGACTTGTGGGTGATCTCGGGTCAGCGGGTTAGCTGACCCAGGCCATATATTCACCCACTTGCGACCCACCCATACAGCCTGATACAGGTGACCGAGGCCTGACATTGACCCGCCCACCACCAATCAAGACCAGCCAACTCAGAACCACCCTCGCCTGACCCAAGCCGGGTTATTTACACCCACACCTGCGGGTGCGGGTAGGTGCACGTGGGTGCCGTTCTAGGTACTCGTTGCTCATCTTTGCCCTACAGTTCGTTACTCCTCTCGCTAGGGTACCCTCTCCGACCCCGCTCACCCAGCGAGTGGCTACCTTGCAGGCCAACGTGGCACAGTTCCAGGCGGAGATACTCACCTTGAGATAGCCTCACACTTTACGTGCTGCTCAGTGCTCACCCTTCATCTTCCACTTCGGTCTTGCAGGCTCATTTCCCTAGACCTGCTCCTCCAACTCTACCCTCCTATCATGCCACCCCGTCACAGCTGCTTGCGGCCGTTGCCTCCACCTTTGTTGGACCTTCCACCAGCAACCACGGCCCATAGCCTGCCTGACTTCAACTGCAGCACCGGCCTCGACATTTGCCACCGCAGTGCAGGCCGATCAGCCTCTCTCCCCTCTCCGTCATCATAGCGGTTTCCCCTTATGCGCCTGTCAAATATACCCGATGACGACGGCACACTTCCTGTGTCTCATTGGTTGCAGGCCGCCACACGTGCGTTGACACTGACAAACACTAGTTAGGAGTTGTGAGACAGCGCAATCACCGCATGGGAGAGCTACTATACCCATCGTACTCGCACAGGTGAGGCTCCCACTTTTGTGGACTTCACCGCCTTCCTTCATGACCTCTATGACACTCAGGACGACGTGACCAACGCCTTAGATAAGGTCGCCCAGACACAATGGCCTGGGTCCTCCGCACTGGCAGACCTAGAGTGTCACATTCGGGTGTTTCAGGACGTCGGCCGCTTTTGTGATGAAACACTCCTACCAAAGGTTCTTCAAACCAACAGGTTCCTCGTCAGTCTTCCGATTAACTACCGCATCAAGCTTTGGTGACAAACCTTCACCTCCCTAGAGCAACCCTACGAGGCTGGTCGACAGTACCAGAGGATGTAGAGTCGCTTCTCCGATGCCTCATCCTCTTCTCGACCACGCCCAACTCAACCTGGAGCGCCATTCTGTCTACAATAGAGTTCCCTCGAGTACCACGACAACTCTCCGACAAAGATCGACCCTACCCTTGGGGACGCCCCCGAGGACCTTGTGCTTCGGAATGCCAACCAGTACTACTTGGATGACGAGACTATCTCGATGGTCGACCACTTGCAAATAGTGATGTCTGCTGTCGGAGCAGAAACCCTTACAAGGGTATCTGGTTGGGTTTTTCAATGTCGGACGTTGTCCAACTTTTTCGTTAAATTGGGGAACTTGATGAAACTGACGTATGCCAGAAGTCTATTCAGACTAGCCTATGACCGAGGGACAAAAACGATTCTGAACTAGGCGCTTATGACGTCCGATAACAATGGGGATAATCGGCAGTGTGACCAGTCATATGCAGTTTCTGGTAGGGCCGCGGAGGCACATGGTCGTAGGAATGCTAAGGGTGGTGACAACCCCTTGGCAGAGATGAGCACCAGGTACCCAGACCCGCACCCACCTGCACCCACCCCACCCACGAGGACATTGGGTCAGGTGCGGGTCTTGATAAGGTGACCTGGGTGGGATGAGGGCGGGTCAAGGCCAGGTAGCCTGGGTGGGTGACAGGTGGGTCAACATTAGGCCTGGGTMACCCGAGTGGGTGGGTGACAGGTGGGTGAGTGCTAGGCCTGGGTCACCCGACCCACAGACCCAGGACAACCCATGAGGACCCCCCCCTCCCCCCAATCCCTGCACGAAATGTCCACCCCTCTAAAAAAGTCGAAGGTGCACGCAAGAAGCGTCAAGTCCCGCCGTCGGCCTGCCTGAAAAAAAAAGAAAGTCGAGTCCTCCTGAAAAAAAAAACAGGAACCTTCTTTCAAATTTTTCACACGCTGCTCTTGCCTCTTGGCGGCTGCACCACAACCCACGTTTGGATGAGTTACCGCTTTCAAACGGGATGTCGAATTTCGCTCCCATTAAAACAACACGGGGCGAACCAAACCACAACAGGTGGCAAGATTGGCTCCCTACTTTCGAAGTTCTGGAGCGCTTCGAATTTTAGCGCCGTCATCCAACGACGGCGTACCGACGACCTGGGGAGCAACAGAGCAGCTGCGAGCCACGCACCGACGATGAGGGGAGCCACGCACTGATGGCCTGACGAGCAACGGCGCTGCTACAAACGAGCAACAATCGAGAGAGAGAGAGAGAGAGAGAGAGAGAGAGAGAGAGAGAGAGAGAGAGAGAGAGAGAGAGAGAGAGAGAGAGAGAGAGAGACCGACTCCACTTTTCCTCATCCCTCCACAAACACGCTCCGATTCAGGCGTGAAATCTGATGAGAGAGAGACAGAGAGAGAGAGAGAGCGAGAGAGAGAGAGAGAGAGAGAGAGAGAGAGAGAGAGAGACCAATGAGAGAGAGATGCCTCTCTCTCTCTCTCTCTCTCTCTCTCTCTCTCTCTCTCTCTCTCTCTCTCTCTCTGTTTGTGTGTGTGAGCATGTTTGATTTTGTCATGTCACGTTATAATATCATATTGTCTGCAAATGTTCGAAGGGATAGACAATAGCGGGCACGGTCGGCTGGGCGTGAAAAGATACTACATCCCGGGTGTGGGCGGGAAATGATTTTGTTGTGGGTGCGGGTGGGTATGGGTGAACCTTTTTTACGGGTGGCGGGTGGGTTGGGCGTGGGCGTAAAAATTTGGAAAAATGCTTGGGTGGGTTGGATGAGCTTCAAACCTTTTTTTTTTTTTTTTTTTTCTTAGTGTGGCATGTACTAAAAAAAATGTGGGTGGGTTGGGTGAAGTGCATTTAAAAGAAAAAATGTTCATCTCTGCCCCTTGGGGAAGAAAGTTGTGCCCTGCGGAAACCTATCCTATCGTAGGGGACCACGGGATGTACAGCTGGTGCACCCGGCGATCGCGGTGAAGGGGCGACGTGACCTCGGCCATCTCGACGGTCCGCGGGGTTACTTTGCATCGTCCTTGAGATATCTCTAATTTTATTTTATTTTTTTAACTCTTGCGTGACATGGCCGGGAGGGCTCCCGCCTCTTCGCGAGAAAAAGGCGGGGGCCGATGCGCTCGACAGGTGGCGTCCTTGATGGGGATAACGACAAACTACCGTTGTCCCTGGTGGAACGACACTCGGGTAATGTAATTTTGATCAATACACATGGATTGTGCATATATATATATATATTACTAAATATAAGTATCATTTTTCTATTGATTTATCTAGTATTTTCATTATATAGATCTTATAAGTTTTAAGATATTGAAATATTAAGGCCCCTGCCTTTTTCTCGCGAAGAGGCTGGAGCCCTCCCGGCCATGTCACGCAGGAGTTAAAGACAAAAAAAAATCAGAGACAACTCGAGGACGATGCAAGGTAACCCCTCTGACCGTCGAGACGACCTCGGTCGTGTCCTCCCTTCGCTGCTTTAGCCGGGTGCGCCAGTTGTACATCCCGCGGTCCCCTACGACCGGTTAAGTTCCCACGGGGCACAATTTTTTTCCCTGAGGGGTTGTCACCACCCTTAGGGGCATATCCCTACCGAGCTACTGACCCACGTGCGTGCTTTTAAATGCAATTGCAGAGGTAGGTCAGCCGAGTGTATTTGCTCACTCGCTATAGTATAGGTACACATGGTTATAACGCGTATTGAATCCGAACGTCGTTCGTCCATTAGGGCACTGATCTTCTAAGAACGAAGTGTACGCGGGTCGACTAGGACGGTCTCAACCAAGTTTGAAACCCACAGAGTCCTAGTCCCTTTAGACACCAGTTAAAAGAAGTTATAACAACCATTCGTAATTTCATCAGGAGGGATCGACTGTAGTTGGTAGGATGTATATCCAATCTGAAATAACAAACGAAGTAATTCGAATTATCACGAGGTACATCCAATGAACACAAGATATAAATAAAATTCGACCACCTCGAGTCGGACTCAATGAAACAAATATCATATTGACCCGCCAACTAGAAGTTGGTTTCCACATTAACCTCAATGCAGCCGACAAGGTAGTCGGACATACTCAGTTTTGACTTGATGAGATGGGCTGCCAAAGTTATTCATTCCGTCCTACCTCCGACCTAAGATTAAACACACACACACTCTCGTCTCCATTAATTCTCAATCTTCTTGAATGACAGGCTGCTTTGCGCATGATTCTTGATCGAGTGCATTGCTTGAAGTGTTGCATGTCTCTCCCTCTAGGAAGTGGTCTGGGATACTCCTTGCTCGAGCACAGACTCAGATCTCAGAAGTTGGGCCGTCTCCACCGAATCGGCAAATTACCCCCTCCATAAAACGGTCCACTCGAGGTCTATAACAGGGCCGACTCCTAAAACAACGAACCCCCGCCCCAGATTCTTCCTATGAGAGAATGTATCCACCGCAAGTAGATTTTAGTTGTTCTTGTTTTTTCGTGAGTTCAGGGTAACTTAGACGAAGAAAGTCAGAGGAGGTAAAAAATGAGGACCATTTGGACGGGTATAGGAAGATGAGGTCATTCGGGATAGAAAGGGTCTTCTAAGGAAAGGACGAAATCCTTTTGACTTTATCTGCTTTATTTGAATCGAATTCATTTTACGGCGCATACTGAATTAACGTTTTTCAAAACAACGCAACCTTCTTGACATGTAGGTAGGTGAGAAGTAAAAAGAAGACAATCCTTTTTCCCTCTTCTGGAATAGACATAGTCAACTACAAGCATTTTTCTACCTACCTGCACACTCCAAAAAACAACCAAAAGTCCAGGAAATCCGGCGACCCATACTCCCGTCAGACCCTTCTTTTCACACGCATGACTATACACACTTTACTCAAGCTTTTCTTTCGACTGTTCAAAACAAACAGGGTCAAGCAAAGTGTGGGCTCATACAAGTGTGAAGGGAAAACAAAGTTTCCTATTGACCTTGAGTGAAGTGGTGTCGAATGCCTCACTTACTCAAGAAAGTAAGATATACTTGTCGCCGAAGAAGACTTTAGTCCCGAGGTAAGTCTCGACCGACCAATGGTCTCGATTCACTCTTCACTCGCACGTCCTACACGAGACGGTCCCAAGTGTGAAAACTGTGAGCCGCACACACTAAAAAAAAAACAAAAAGGTCCCACGTCAATCCCAACTGGTCCCAGATAGTTCCAGATGGTCTCGCACTATACCTGATGACCACGCCTGCCAAAACCACTTCTACCAAGCTTCACAAAAAAAATAATGTCTGTGAATATCAATTTCACTGGCACCGCTCGTCCTACCCACATGCCTCGCGGTCCCAAAATATCTGACAGGGACAATGCCAATGGCCTTGCTACCGCCGGCGCGCACACACATTAAAAAAAAAACGGTGTGTCGATCCACTTTGACAAGCCTGGTCCAGCTAACAGACTATCGTCAATACCTCTAGTTCCGCCTGTTGTACCACCGCAATAGTCACTAAACAATTTTTTCCTTTTACTGACGTTGACGACGAGCCCCTCGTCGCACAAAAAATGTCCAGCACTCTCCCTTCACTTAGTGCCTTCCTGACGAACCTCAATTTTGGCAGTGTAATGCTGCAAAAGTGGTTGTCGTTGACGTCGATAATTTTCTGTGGCATTTCCCCACAGAGGTGGGAAAACAGCCTGCCGAGGTCCACCCGTTGATACCACTGCTAGTAAGTCCTCATGTTCCGCCGACGCCGCTGAAAACCAGCATCAAATTAATACAATTTGGGCCCTGGACAAAATTCAGGCCCAAAACTGCCTCCTGTCGTACCGCCTTGGTCCCGCAGAGTCCTAGGTGCCGCTCCACTGGACCAGCACCAGCCAAAGGGAAGTGGAGCAGACTGCTCCCTACCCCGACTACGGCTGCCCTGCTCCTCTCGCGCTCCACTGCAGACCTCCAACCTTGTCCCACGTTGCTTCTGGCAGCTCCTCCAGCAGCCCAGCAACACTCAAGTGTGCTTGCCACACACTGGCAACACGAGTGTTTTCTGTGTGGCAGCTGGGGACAACTGCCTAGGAGGGCTGGACGTCACTCCAACCCCCAGGCAAAATCGCGGGCTCACAGGGAACCCTTCATCTGGCCAAGATCAAAGGTTAACTGTGGCCGCACGACAGTCACAGCCTTAGTGAGGGCAGTTTTTTTAACTCTCCAATTTTTCTTTTTCTTTTCTTCTCCTCAGTTATCTCGGAATTTTACGAGATAGCTGAGGGCTTGACATTTCCAAAACTACTTCTCTTATTTTTTTTATAAGGGGTTGGAGAGATACAACCCCTTTTATTTTAATGTATCTGGACCTGTTTCCCATGACAGATTCATCGGGGAAAAAACTTTTAGCCTTTTTCTCTATGACCCCTCAGTTTTCAGGCTCCCTCTAAAGAATGGGAGCCTAACAGTTACCTCTGGCAGTTTGGGTCAGAGGTAGCACCTCGTGAGGACAAGTGTCCTCACAAGAATAAAGAAAAGAAAACAAAAGAAAAATAAAACAAAAAATAAATCTCACTATACTGCACTTGGCCCTTACCTCAACCAGGTGCATGTTGTTGCATGCAACATCCCACTCCTTACTTTCCTCTGCCCTCCCTTGAAAACGGGGAGAGCAGTTGGCAGGTTGGGAGAAGTAGGTCCTCCCCTCCCAGCTTCCACGTTCTCCCTCTCTCTTCCTCTCAACCATCCTAGCTCCCTCTTCCTTTCCACGTGCGCGATCTGAGCAGTGGGATCTACTATCCCACGACTGAAAATATTCGCGCCAGCCAAAGATGGGAGTCAGTTGTGCTCCCATACAGCCAAAACAGTTGCGGCCTCTTAGTTGGCGCCTGTTACTCCAGCAATGGTGTATGTTTCTTTCCCTAAAAGAGAGGGAAAGGAAAACAAAAACAACATTGTATATTTCCATGTTCTAGTGGGAGATTCTTTCGATTTTGCTCTACCTATTTGTGGAAGTACCATGCGGCTAACGTCAGGTAAGTATGCGACTTCCTTTCCTCTCGCTATTTCCACGTTCCTCGCGCACACAGACCCGACAGTGTATAGTTCCATGTTCTAGCGGGAGATTCATTCGATTTTGCTCATTCTGTTGTTGAAAGAAGGTGAGGCCAAACCAAAAGCGCGTTCCTCGAAACGAATGGGTTTCTAAACAACTCAGGCTAAAGAAAAACAAAGATCTAAAAATCTAAATGAATAATTCTAAAACAAATCTAAAAAAAAAACTAGAAAACGCAAAAAACGAAAATCACGACTTACCGAGAAACGACCTAACGCCCTGAAAATGGGCGCCCGTTTCCTCCTTCCCAAGGACTCTGAGTCCCTATTTCTTCTGACCTCGCCACATGGTGCTTAGTTGCTTCCAGGTGTAATAAGGTTTTTTTTTTTGTTTTTTTTTTTCTATTGGAAAAAAAACACTGTTGGCATAGGCCAACGACCATTTTCTTCCCTTCAATGGGCATGTGACTGGCCTTGGCAGTTTATGATATATAGATCCGAGTTCGATCCCACGAGGGATCGGAATTATTTGAACCGTCTCTCGATTTATGCGTGTCATCTTTGCGCAGGGGTCACGCAGTATCCGCGCGGGCGATTTCAGCCGCGCGATCTTATGATCACTCGGCCGAAATTGGTCGCGCCACACTGCCCTGACCCAACGGAGGCTCCCAAAAGGAGCTAGCGCCAATAGCACGCATTCAGGTTTCATTCCCCGTATCTATGGCGTGGCGGTCTGATGCGTTTACCTACTGGGCTAGCTCCTATCCTGGGAGCAGAGAGGGAAACTCTTCTATTTGAAGGTTTGTACCCAATAGGCCATCTGCCTGTGGCTTGGAAGGTTTTATGCACCTCGCCCCCCATAACAGGTTGTCATGTCCACGGCTTGGACGGACACCCAATTAGGTGGGCCACAGCATCGAATTCTCGGCCCTCGGTGCAAAATCCAACCCCGAGGGCCTGGTAATTTAGAAAAATAAACAAACAGACTTTTTTTTCCTTCTGCGTCACGGTTTCGTGCCCTGCATGGCTACTCTCTTTTTGGCCCTATTAAGTCCTGAATCGTGCGGCTGCTAGTCTTAGCATTGCTACGACCGTGTACCTCCGTGGCCCTGCTAAAAACTGCATATGACTGGTCACACTTTCGATTATAGCTATTTTTCTCGGACATCATAAGCGTCTGGTTCAGAAAAGTTGTAGTCCCTCGGTCATAGGCTAGTCTGAATGAACTTCTGGCAGACGTCAGTCTCATCAAGTTCCTCAATTTAACGAAAAAGTCAGAGAGCGTCCAAAATTGAAAAACCTGAGCAGATACCCTTGTAAGCGTTTCTGCTCCGACACCACCATGGGTCGTGCTTGGAGTTAGCTTGTACAGCCTGGCGCCCGCACGTTCGTTGTTCCTCAGGTAGACCTTCCACAGGGTTCCGCCCCTCCTCGTCGAGCCGTATACCCTAAGGAGCGCGCAACCCTTGAGGCACGTTGCCTTCGTTGCCGCCAAAATGGACGCACCTCCTCCGTGTCCATACCATGTCACCCTCGATCAACACTATGCTGACATCTCTCGTCAACACCGATCTTAGTCCCCCCCCGGCCTAGCTCGACCAGTCTCAGCTAGCCACAGTGCAGTGTACTGTTGAGGCCTCGCACGTAACCGACTTCTCGATCACCAAGTCGGGCTTTTCCCCTTTGGCTACCACACCAGAGGATCCTTAACACACAACAGACATAGTCCCCTCCGCTCCATTGTCTGTCAAGATACCGTCTTCCCCATGTCAGACCCCCACATCTAGTTCTGCCCCATAGCAGACACGTCACGCCATTCGCACAACTCGTTGTAGTGCTCAGCTGACGACTCCCAATGACATCGTGTCATCTCTCCTAGATTTAAACATGCTTCAGGCTCGTCAGGAGCGACTCACGAGACTCGTAAACGTCCTGGGTCATCCTCTCGCTCTTCTCTCTGACGTTGCTCGCACCCTGCCCATCATTCCTATTTTCCTGGGGACATCTATGAGGGTGTACTGTGCTGTATGGGACTCCGGCTCGCAGGAAAATTATGTTCACCTTCACGTGGTTGAGGAAGCTCGCCTCGCTACCTCCGGATTTCGCTTTCCGATCTTTGTTACCCTCGAAGATAACAAGACGCAGTGCTTCTTCGATCAAACGGTCCCCAATCTCCACTTTTCCCTCACCCTCCAGCCACCGGATAGTACTCAAGCGGCTCGATGCTACCACTCCTCCGCATACTTCGAAGTGTTGGAGACTGGTTACGATTTTATCCTTGGCACTCCCTTGTCTCGCTAGTTATGTGGCACAAAGGCCGAATGGGCGACCACGACACTCGTTTTCAAAACGAAGTGTGGTCAGACCCAACGAGTCTCGTTGATTGGAACCACGGACCTTCTCGACTTACCTCCCCAGGAACTTCATCCCTCTAGGTCCCACCCAGACAACGCCTTTAGTTCTCCTCGCCATTTTGCTCACTTTATACGTCATGAATCTTCTTTGCTATGATCCACTCTGTGTAGAGGTTGAGCTCATCTCGTTGGGGCCAGATCACCCTAACCTTTCCTCCGTCTTCGCGGCTCCCGTCTCTACATCCACCCCTCAGTCTATGGATACCCCCTCGACATCCCAAGTTCCTAAACCGTCCACTGTCGAGTCCACACATATGTCTCGTGTCGATGCAGACGTCGAGGAATTCACACGGTTCACAACCGGCTTAGAGCCCGCCGTTCACGATCTGATTCGAGAGTACCGCAACATTTTCCTCCCGTATTTCGCATACATCGAGATCCCTTCGATGCGTGGTGTTGAACATTCGATCCAATTGTTTCCATTCGGCCTCATCAACGCACCCGCCACCTTCCAGACGACGATGAACGATATCTTCCGGGACATCCTTGAAGAATACGTTCTCGTATACCTAGATGACATTTTGGTCTACAGTCATGCCTTAGAAGACCACCTCAGACACCTAGGAGATGTCGTACAGCGCTTACGCAAGCATGACTTCAAGCCAAGCTTAGTAAGTGTCGCTTTACCCAACGCAAAGTGGACTTCTGAGGACACCATGTGTCTGACTAGAGTCTCCACATGGACGACGTGAAGAGCACTGCTATTATGGAGTGACCCGTCCCCATATCCGTCAAGCAGCTTCGCAGTTCCCTATGCCTTATTAGTTACTACAGTAATTCATCCGAGGATACGCTAGATATTCCTACTTATTTACCTCCACCCTCCTCTGGAAGAACCCGCCATGGTTTTGGACAACCCTCTGCGAGGACGCCTTTCGCGCCTTCAAGGAGGTATTGACTTATGCGTTGGTTCTTTGCCTCCCCAATTTTGAGCATCCCTTCATAGTCATCACTAATATCGCAATGAATTTGATTTTGTAGTAGGAGTTGTACTTTCTCAACTGTTTCTCTCTCCTCCCGATTCACCTTATCCCCATGTTCCCCACTTCCCCCCCCTCTTGCTGACACTGCTTCTCGACTGACGCCTATCTTGCGACCACTTACCTCCACTGACAGTCCTCTCGTTACTTACTCCCCGACCATCATGAAGGATGGGACTGTCGAGGCTCGTGCCGAGGATTGCCTGATTGCTTTCTACTTCCAATAGCTATTGTCTGCCAAGATAAACTACACTGCCGATGAACGTGAGGTTCTCGCAGTAGTTTATGCTACCCGACATTGACTACATTATCTGCTCGGAGCACCCTTCATGGTGCGCATGGACAACTCAGTTGTCCAGATTTTCCCCACGAAACCCAAATTTTCCCCTCGACAGGCATGGTAGTGGAGTGATTTATCCGAGTCCAGTTTCACCACTCAGCCTATCAAGGGTGAAACGAACTGCGTCGTCGACGTCTTGTCCCGCTGTCCTGACCACAATCAGGAACACATCCACCATGTTGCCATTTCGGTAACCACCGTTGATCAATTGGTGATTGATGCATATTGCACTTAGTACCGCCACTGTATGGATTATCGCGTCATCCACGCGACACTGCGGAGTGGCAAAACTGTTCCTTCATAATCCCTTGGTGAGAATAGTTTTGTGTACTGGAATGGTAGATCTAGTCAGCTAGAACCACGTATCTGCGTTCCCTCCACTAGACAGCTCTGTCTAGGTCGTAGCAGAGTTCCATGACTAGATAGTTGCCGATCATATCAGATTTCACAAGACATTGACTCGTGTTTGTCGCCTATACGTCTGGTTGAAGTCCAAGGACTTCGTCAAAGCCTACGTCCAGGAGTGGCCTACCTGCGAGGAGGGAAACGGTGCGAACCACCTTCAGTATGGGTTACTTCAGCCCCTACCCATACCCGAGGGTCGTTGGCAGTCCATCTTAATGAATTTTATTGGTCCCGTCCGCCCACGCATAGAGCGCAGTCATGATGCTATCTCGACCATCGTCGATTATTTCACGAAGCGTGCACGTTTTGCCTCATGCTGCTATCGCATTAACGCTCGTGAGATCGCCGACACTGTCTTCGACAAAGTTGTGAGAGATCACCACTTACCTTAGAGCATCATTTCCGACCGTGATCCGTACTTTACCAATACATTCTGCCAACGCCTACATGATGTGTACGGACCCCAACTCCGCTTCTCATCGTCTTACCAACCTCAGACATATACTCGGACTGAGGTCACAGATAAAACTCACGGTAATATCCTCCGAAAGTTTATTAGGGATGACCAGCAATGGGACGTATACTTAGCCCACGTGGAGATTGCGTACAACCGCGTCATTTCCCCTGTCACGGGGATGTTGCCACTCTATTGCGACCTCAGTTACCACCCTGGCGTACCCGTGGATTTCCTACGACCGTCGCAGTTGCGTACATACATTCGTTATCCTGCGCGTGGCGACTCGATCACCCACATGGCAGAGATTATAAGATGCACACATAAGAGTCTAGCTTGTTCACTCTTGCTTCTTTTTAGCTCGTTTTTTTTTCTCTTTTCTCGCCTCCTTCTTTTCCCTCCCTTTCTCTTTGTTCTCTCAATCGTTTTTCTTGCTTCACTTTTACCTTCGTACGTAGATCGCGAGCGTGTTCGAGCTGTGGCACTTAAGGCACGGAAGAGCTCGTGCTCTTCTTGCTCGATATGGTTTAGCATGTCTCCTCCCCTTGGGCCATCAAGGTCTCGGTGTCTACTATCTCATAAACTACGTTGCTGCTCACCTGTGCACACGAACTGCAACTCGGAAGCTTCTCCTTATTGTTTGTCGAGGTCCTCTGGTTCTCATGTTCCTGACAATGTCCGCGTCCAAGTTCGTAGTCCTCTACGTTGAATTTTGTCGCTTAACATGTGGCTTCTCTTTTGCGTTCACGTGGCTCGTTTCCACACGACGCACGTCCCCTCGGTGGTTGGTCCACGCTTGCACAAGCATAAAGCGCTCAGATAACATTGATGGTCAGGTTCACAGTCTTCCCTCTTTCCTTCCCTTCGCCTCCCCAAAATGCTAATTCTTATGGACCATCACTCTCTCGCCTAGCTCGAAACGTACTCGGTGGACGTGAAGTTTTTGTCGTTCATCTCGTGCCTGAATGCTTACGCGTTCCCCTTTTTGCCCGTTGACTACTCCTTAAGCCAACAAAAACCGGTTAGCATGAGCTGGCCGCCTTGCTCCCTACCCAGCTCGCAGTAACTGGTGCTCCGACATCTCGACGTGAACTTGGTTCTCAACGTTCGGTGAGTTCGCATGGATCGCTTCGATATCCCCTGCTCTCTAGTTCGCTTCTCCCCCCTTTTTTTTTCCGCTCGTCTCCTGAGTTGGTTACCACCGAGCAACGGTCGCCTGGTTTGCGCTCGTCCCCTGTGCATGCAGCGTTACCCCCGATTTTTTTTCGTCCATGTGCGATGCCCCCTCTGGTTGCTCATTTCCGAATGGATATGCCCTTGACCCTAGGCAGATCCACGTACAACTAGCATTCTGTAGTTGTCATTTCCATAGCGACCCGAGTCAGCCGATATAGCCTTGATTTGTACCCCCCTTTCTCATACTCAAGTACACCATTTCAGACAACCGTTTGATGATCGTGCCTTCCTCAATAAGGTTAGATGGCAACCCTCATGCATCGTAGTTATAGTAGAAAAAATTAAGTCCCTCTTATAAATAAGTTATTGTCACCCATCGTTACATCGTTTTGGACTCTCGAGGAACATACATATACCCCTCATAGTAGTTACAGAACAGGCGTCGCACCAAATAATAAGGCCCGCCCACCAAATTCGACGTAGCCAGCCTGTCGAGTCAGCGTTTTTTTCCCGAGATTGTCCCAATAAATACACATGTTGCAATAAGAAGTACCGTTGAAAGTTGAACTCAACCCTGAGTCCCCATTCCTCTATCTATCAGGAGGGTATTACCACCGGCCCGAATCCCCCCCAATGACCAATCTTCAACTTCGCTGGACGTATTGTATCCGAACGGAACAATCATTTCAATAGAGGAAATCGAGCATTGAGTCTCATGGCCCGTACAAGCCCCGGGGGCGCCCGTCGGCACACACATCATAACTTGAGGATAGATCACACACAAAATTAGAGAGTCACATGGAGTATTGGATTGTGGGTAATGTCCAACCGGCCCCGCTAACTGACCTATATGTGAGGACAACTCGAGTTGTTTGGTTGAAGGCTAAATCAATTGGAGATATTCTACATAATCAAAAGTTTTTCGTACAATGCAGCACCTTTGAGTGTGTGTGCAAAAACTTCAACTTACCCAAAATTAATGGGTACGTCATGGTCAAGATTAGTGAAGTTGAAGGAATTGACCCATTCCTGGAACCATCGCATCATGGGATGGTCTGAATCGGGCCTGCAATGAGGTCCTTGAAGTAATTCGAAAAAATGATGTGCAGCAACCGGTGAGCTACAGATACCTTATGGGAATGTTACAAGAAAAAGGGAAGCATTGCCCCAGGATGTATCTTGAACGAGTATATATTCAGGGTAAAACAAGAGTTTGCCAGGTTGGTTATGGCCCCGCTGGATCGAAATATCAACGAGACTTGGATCGAGTGCCTAAAGAGGTACGAAATGAGACTAAATAAAATGTTTTTGGATAAATCTGAGAAAAATGCGTTATTACTGGAAAACCTCACTCAATATAATCACCTGGAGTTGGGAAAAATTCCACATTAGGACGGACATGTAGAACTGCAACATGCCTATATCATGGCTAAAGCAAAAGACAAAGAAAAAAAAGATATATTGACTTCATACCACAACCATTGTCGTGCAGCGTCTGGAGTCTTATCCTTAGCACTCAACTCATTGATAAAAAAAATCAAGGTTCCACATTTCAATCTCAGAACGATGGGAGACCTTTGGAATGAGATAGCCAATGCTAATAAAAGAAATGAGTTTTTATCTAAATATGGTGTAATAGCTTGTACCTACGACATTATAAAATGTTTTCCCAACTTCCTCATGAGGTACTTTATGGAGTCGTACAGTGGATAATTGAATGGTTCCTGCAAAAAGGTGTGCAGTGGATCCGACTTAGCACTCAGAAGAAAATGGTAACCACTAGCAAATTGAACGGTGAAGCCGGATGGAGGTCTATCCGGCTTACCAAATTGATCACACTGACTCAGTTCCAACTGAAGCACACATTGTTTTTGGTCACCAACGTAATCCATCGCCAAAGAAATGGAATACTCGTGGGAGGCAGAGCTAGTCCCTCGTTAGCCTGTATCATGTGTATGTAGTCCGAGTATAACTTTATTTCTTCACTCGGTGTTGACACAAAGTTTATCACAAGAAAGAGATATATTGACGATTTGCTGCTCTTCTTATTTTTTGAGAAAGATGACCCTGTTGGAAACAAAAAAGCCAACAATCACCTGGATAAAATTATGCAATGCTACCCTAAGGAACTAAACCTGGAACAGACCAATGCGGGATCGGGGGTCCTTGATTTTTTGGAAACAAGAATGATAGTAGCCGAACAGGATAAGACAGTGCTGGTGTCTCACAAATTCAAGAATCAGGGTTCGATCAGGGGACCAGGACCCCTGTGTTTCCAAACATACAAAAACCTTGCCTCCTTTGGCCCCAAAACGAACAAGTTCGCGACCGTGGCAAAAACCATCCTCCGGATCGCAGAAAATTGCAACAACAAGGGGACGATCTGCCTCGGAGTGCTCACATTGACGGTCGAATTGAGGAAGCTCGAATATTGACATAATATTATTATGGCAGGTTTGAGATGGATGCAGTGCCGTAATGGAAACCCGTTTTGGGACCGGATTCGGGAAATGGTGAAAAGGGTTGTTGGTCGATATCGTAAACATGACAAAGTCACATGATTCCGAAGGACAGTCTAAGATCCGAGTCCACAGGCAATATCCTCAGACCTCTTCGAAAACCACACCGCAAGCAGGTGCCAACTGGAATCATCGTCTACCTGGGAGAGATCAGAACTCCCGTGTGCTGGTGTGCGGCTACGTAACTCGGGGGACTGTTTTTTTGTTAGCAAGTATCGGACCGAGGATGCGACCTCGTACATCTAATTTTAGCAAAGTGCCTCTACGGAGAGTGGAAGTAGCCGCCAGAAGGTCTTTAACATTTTTTCAGGAATTTGTGTTTCTTGCAAGCATCAGGCCGAGTAGGCCGGCCTCGTACACCTCCCACGGTGTCAGGTTTTTTTAGTGAGTATCGGACCGAGGATCCGACCTCGTGCATCTGAATCAGCGAAGTGCCTCTGCGGAGTACAGAACCCGCCGCCAGCAGTCCTTTAATTTTTTGAAGAAATGGGTGTGCTGTAAAACTCTAGGTACGGTGTAGGAAGGTCTGTTGAGACTGTTTAAGTTGATATGGACATAGTAGGAAGCCTCAATCTGAGGTATTGAGTGGAATGATTGAGTTTCGTAACTACGGGTTACGGATGATTCCGTAACTACGAGTTATGGAGTGTGGGGAGGAAGATGTTGTACTATTAATGCTCAAGACATCTTCTTCTAACCTTGGTTCCACTTTGTGTAATCATTCTCAGGGAGTCACATGGGCTTAATGAGGCTACAAAAATCAGGGTGTTTAAAATGGAATCGTAATCCTGATACAAAAATGAAAAAATGAGAATATCAAGGAATTGTCCGTTCATTTTTATAGTTTTTAACTTTATTTATGATTTTTTACATCGTTGTGAAACAAGTAAAATACCACCTTCGACTTGACATCTGGTTGTCTCTATATATGTGTTGTCATTGTGTCTTGTTTGATGTCAGATTGATGGCGTATGTATGGACTGCCTTCCACGAGGACACAAGTTTTGCATGAAACCCACGTCTGGCATGGGGCCAGGGGTGAATGGGGTGGTTTGCTTCTGTGGAAGGTGGTTCTTCCCAAACGGGGTTAGTCGGCGTGTATAATTTGTCCTCAGTGGAAGTGCATTCTTGAATTGTTACTCCCTCGATGAGGCTTAAGGAAGTGGTCATTAGTCTCGAAACTGATAGTGAGACCCACGCCGGAACTATGTTTCTGGTCCATTAGTGGGGTGTTGTTGTCTCTCCTGTGATGGCAGAGTAACTACATTATCTGTTGAGAAAAGAGGAAAGGAATTGCTACCTCGCTGAGGCTGTGATGGCTAGGTGAAACAACTACTGCTTAGTGAGAGCGAATCTGGGGTAGCGACCTAGACTCGTCTCTCGCTAAGTAGGGTCATCATATTTGTAAAGGTGCGAATTCGCTCCTCGTTGCCTTGATGAGTATGAATGGGGTTGTCCACTTGACCATGATAAAGGGCAGTAAGGTACAAGCGCTAGAACCGGAGAGAGATGCGGTGAGGCTTGATCTTCAGGGCGGGGCTCAAGAGTCGAGATGTTATCTTATGAAGATTACACCGCCCCTCTGTAATATACTATTCGCTTAAGTGTTGAAGGGGTAACAATCATATCATGCTATTTATTAATTGCGTGCCTTACTTCTGCCTTATAGAATATGGAATACGTTGTGGAGGTTTATCTTGTTATATGACTAGCAGTTGAGTTGGTATATAAAAGCATATTGTGTCCTTCACTGTAAATAAATCGCGTTTATCACGTAAGGATTATTGTTATTGGTATGTGTTATTTATCATGGATTGTATGTTGTTTTGGATTCAGGTTTGGAGTATCTACCTATATGGCATATGTGTGTTATATCCTTCCTAGTAATAGAAGTGATATTTTGTTAATGTCTGAGTTATGATTTGAGGGACTTATTCGTGAATACTCATGTTTTTTTTTTATTGGATGGGTATTTATTTAAGAGGCTCTCTTCGGTAACGCCGTTGTTCTGAATAGATTCCTATATGCTCTTTCATGATGAGAATGACACGATTTGGTAGGGATATATTCTGCATTAGATTTAGTTGCGTAACTTCCTTCGAGCCTCGACCCTAACGTCGTTTGTTGTTGTTCAACAGATGATGGGGTCGAGGGAACTCGAGATGGAAGGGTCTCAAGGGAAGATTGGGGCCGAGGAACTCGCTTCTTTGTTGGAATGGCGAGATTGGGAGCGAGACAACCTGCCCACGGTTGAGATCGACTTCTTCAAAGGCGATCATGTTTCTGACTTCCTCGACAAGTTTGAACAAATAGCGTCCCACTGCAAATGGAGTGACTGACAGATGATGAAAAAAGTGATAAAGTATATCCATATAGGCTTGAATGAGGAAGTCAGTGGGTTGGTCAAAAGAGCAGGGTCATCGTGGAGGAAGTTCTATGATGATATGTGGAATAAGTACCGGCTAGGTGAGGAACAACTGACCAAAAACGATCTTGAGAAGATAGATCGGTATAGTTATGTGTCAGTAGGGCACTTCCTGGCAGAGTATGAGTGCGCATCGCGTAAGGTCTGGGCACTGTCAGAACATGACAAATGCTTTATCTTCCTCATGAATTTCACGAATGCAGAACAACGAGATTTGATTCGTGGAACAGAGGGGAGACTAGTATGGGATAAGATCCGAGAGAACCTTGAACAAGAGGATTTTAACCAGTACCTCTGCCATACCCTGCGAGAAGCGAGGAAAAGGAAGAAGGCGTTGGATAGTGAGAAAAGTGAGCTTGAAAAGGGGTCGAATGATCCTGCAGTAGGCACCTCTGAGGCTAAGAAAGATGGATCTCCGAAGGACGCTGAGGTCGTCAAGCGAAATCACAGATGGAGCAGAGAAAAGAAAAATGAGTCAGGGGGTGAGAGAAAAGAGATACAGGCTAGAGTTGGGGTTGCTGCAACCCATACCTGTAAGAGGACGCTTGACGCCCCAAATGAGAAGGGAATAGAGGAGCAAAGAGTTCAGGGAGAAGTTGGTATAACCCTGCTGCACACTGCATCTGATCTTAATAAGGAGTGTGATGACAAGGGAACATTGTTAGCTATAAGTCGAACTGGACGAAGGAATAGAAGAGGGCGAGAACGGTGGGCGAGGATAGTATGTGCGTGATGTGGGAAGACTGGTCATACCCCTCGCAGATGTAAGATGGCGAAGAAAGGAATTGAGGGGTGAGGTTATTTGCCTAGATGAGAATGGTGTCAGCGATCTTAAGTGACTAATAGATAGATACTCGAAGGTATAATTCTGATACCGAGGGTGTGTTTTTACTTTTAGGGTTGTGCGTATATTTTGGACCTGGTTATCGACCCTCTAAGCTGACTTCAACTTTTGTAAGGTATGAGTGAGGACCTTTAGGAAGTTATCGTCCGTACGCTAACACATACCCAATTGTGCGAGAATGCTTGGTGTTATTTGGTGTATATGACCTGTGTGATACGCTATACAAGATCTTTTGTTGATTGGGATATGAATTTGTGAAGAATTTAGATTTGTAAGGATGTGAGACTTGGGATGACCAGACTTTCTTCTGGGAACTATTCTTTGGTAAAAATTTTGATTCTCCTTGGTTGCAGAGTCGTGCGTGTTTCGGTTGTACATTGACATTCTCATCAAAGTGGCCTTGTGAGTCTTTTTGTGTATTACTTTAGTTAATGATGGAGTGAAAAGCGCATGATTATTTGTGGGATATTTGTGGGATATTTCTGGAAGGCTCAAAGAGTCCAGAAAATCATATTAAGAAAGAGGTTATGCCCAAGTGCGGCTTGACAGAATTTGAGGTCTATTTTCAAGTGAAGGGTGTTTTAAGGTTATATAAACAAATCCATCCATGAGTGGGAGGATGGCTGAGAGATTTTTATGAGTGATTCTCCTTCAGAGTGGAAGGAGTCTTAAAAAGTTTTATGAGAGACTCACCCTTGAGAGGAAGGGGTGACTTAAGAAGAATTTTTACGGAGTCAGAGTATTATCCTCGGCCAAATCGGCAGTTCCACTTTGTGGGCCTCAGCTGCCAGTAAGCGTGTCATCTGCGGCAGGAAACCTGTCATGTAAGAAAGCCCTTACCCAGCCAGTGGCTGTGAGTCCCGAGTGGTCTTGTGTGTGGCAGGGGGTAAGGGAGGAACTGTTCAATTCGGTATCCCCGCTTGCGTAGTCACGTAAAAGCTGGTAAGGCTGGTTGTGAGTCCTTTACTCAACTTGTTATGGGCCACAAGCGATCTAGTCTGTGACGGGGACTTCCATGGCGGGAAGGATCAGCCTGATTATGGGGCCCTCCAATCGGCTATAGTTTTGATTGAAAGTGGCGTTGAGTTTTGTTTGAAAAGGGTTATGAGAGTTGCTCACTGAGCAAAAATTGTGGATGGGATTAGCAAAGTGTGTGATAAAAGTGAAGGATCACACTCATAAAAAGTGGGACCTATGGGGAAGAGGGGTGATTTTCTTTATTTTGAAAGACTCAGTGAATATCACAGCCCATACCTTTGATGAGTTAGTAAAAGGAGTGGTTTTTGAATAGTAATGGTGCCTTATGAGATTGGGCTTAACGGGGCCCTGCCCATAAGGTACATTTGTGGTATGTATGATAAAGTTAAGACCCTAATCTTTAAGATTAGCTGAAAGATTGAGGCGTCTGACTAAATTCCGCACTGAGGTGTTGTTTTGAGAGAGAGTTTGTAAAAGAGTGCATAGATCGGTTGAGCTGAAGTAATTGGTATGTAAAAAGAAAGAGTCTAAATAAAGATTAAAATCCTGAATTTTGACCCACCACTGAATTTGAAGATTCTGGCCTGTGGTAGGATGATCAGGGTGCCCGGCGCGACAAAATATCGCTCAAAGAGACCGGAAAGGTATAGTCTTAAGTTTGGCATTGGACGACTTCCTGTCCGTGATTGAAGTGGGTGGAGAGTGGGTTTACCCACTCTGTTAAATTAGAAGTGGAGGAATGTTTGAGCTTAGCCGATTATTCAGCTATTGTAGACTGTAATTTTTTTGATCAGGGTGTGAGTAGTATTTTCGACCTTTGACTTCTGCTCAAATTATCTTGAAGAACCGAGGTCTAGAGTTGATGCAGCTTAATAACTGCTTTAATCGAGCTTAGTGACGAGTTAAAGGCTAAGGAAGTTGTCAGGTATTTTTTCTGAGAACCACATGGGGACGATGCTCATCGTGATTGCTTGTTGCGACGGGGACGTCGCTTAATAGGATCCGGGAAGACTGTCGTACCAAATACCCTTACAAGGGTATTTGGCGTGTTTTTTGCAAGTCACGCAATGCAGTGTCGCCCGCCTGACGGCGTGCACATGAGCGGAAGCATAGGTTCTTGTCGGGGCGAGAGGCGCGCGTGGTGGCGTGGGGTATTGATGGTGAGGCGCAACTGTGCGCTGCCTAGGCGTGCGCGGCGTCGCGGGCCAACGGGACGCGCGACTTTCACTTATATTTTGTATTATTTATTGTGGTCTTATTTTTACTTGTAGGCCCGATGTTGTTCCTAATCCGGACGTGATGCCGGGTTGAATTGTCGTCGCGGCAGTCGAGGACCTTGAGTGCGCGCCTTATCCGACGGGTCCGAGGGCTCCGGTTGCTGGCGAGAAACTGCCACCTTGCCGTAGCAAGGGAAGCTGCGGCGCGGTCAAGATCGGAGTTTGAAAGTGCACCCGAGGCAGGCGGGCCGGTGATGCTTAATCTATATGACCTACGTTTCATGTCCGGCTGGCCGTGTGGGGGTGTGTTGTATTCGCGGGATTCCCGAAGAGCGATTATAGGCTGTTTTTCCGTAGCCGCACCGGGGTCACTTCTTTATGGTAATTATATGAAACCCCGTAACGGCCGCGTCCGGGCTTAAGCCTCCAACAAGGGAACATGCGGGAACTGCACCCGCTAACAGGGGGGTAATGCCAGCCAGGGATCAGCCGGTAGCATCAGGATCGAGTCTCTCTGGCGGGCCAGTTACCGTGCCTCTCCTCCGGTCCCCGTCCCTCGTGAGAGCCAAGGCGCAGCGGTAGGAGTAGGGAGCGCAGACGTGCCCTGGCGTGGAACAAAGAGCAGCGAAGGAGGGGGGGCGGGCTGAAAAATGGAGAGGCGGGCGCAGAAAGGAAAAACGAATGCGCAACGATAGTGGGTAAATGACTCTGGACAGGGGCCCCGCGGAAGGTACACTCATGATTAGCGAAGGAGGGCGGGCACGAGGAGTAGGCAGGATGTGGCGGGGCTGGCTGCAGTGCCGAAGAGTGGGCTGTCGGCTGAGCTCGGGCAAGGTGGCGAGCAATTTAGGACCGGCTGGTAGCTGATTCCCCTGGCAGTTTCCCTTGGAGGCAAAAGCCGCCGGGTAGGCCGCGGTGTAATCGGGCATTGACACCGATAAGGGCGCTGAGCGAGGAAGAAGAACGAAATTGTCGGCGGTCCTGCGGCAGGTACGTGCAGAGCGGATGGGCAAAGCCCGACGGCACCAGGCAGCAGCGGGCAGGTAGCGTGCCGGGTAGCGCTGCGTGGTGGGGACAGAGCGATGGTACAGTGGAAAAGCGGGGGCTGAACCAGAGCGCGTTATCGCGCAAGATGCATGCGATAGTGAAGAAGGCGAGATGTAAAGTCGGGCGCAATCTAAACAACACAACTCTCCCGATTCCATAAGGAACGGGAGAGAAAAGAGGCATTCCCGGGGTTATGACCCCGGGCGAATCAGATAGTAGGTTTAGTTTTGATGGTAGGTTAGTGGGATAGGAGTTAGTGTGAAAAAGACATGCACAGGAGATGGCGAAGAGTAAGAAAGGGGGAGAGTGAATTTACAAAGACTCACTCAATTTCTAACTGTTTTTCGAGATTTAAAATGCTAGATTTAGTTTTTTTGGTGGGGCGAATCTGACTATGCAGTTAATTTTAGGAGAGGATTAGTAGGAATAAGTGTTAGTAAGAAGACTAGCTGCGCCGAAAGATGGCGGAAGCTGGTGAGGACGAGAATGGGAGAAAACGATTCCTCACTCGATTCATAACGGAATCAAGCGAGGAAAGGTGCCGGCCGAGGGGTTCTGAACCGCGCAAACTCATTGGCGTGGTCGGGTTCGACAGAAAGGATGCGGGTTTATTGATATGGGAGATATGAGGTGTGCGAAGTGGGTGAAAAAGAGGTGAGTGAACCTGAACGAGATTGCCGCCAGGTGCATTCGAGCAGAATACAGATGGTACGGACCGTTTCCTCAATGGGAGCGGACGATTGAAGGCCTGTTTCCAAAGTTTTCAGCCATGGCGAATCCAACTATAGGGTCGGAAATCGGTGTTAGTGGCCAGTTTTTGTGCTACAGTAGAAAGGTGATGCGCGGAGGTATCGGGAGATGTGGCTATGGCATGGGCGGAGAATCATTTAACTCGCCCATTCCGTGATGAAAAGTTGAAAACGGGCGAGTGAATGTCTGTTCCGGGGGTTTTTGCACAACGCGAATTGAATGGCAAAGGCGGATTAGGAGCTCGGGCAACGGGCTTGGCATCGCGACATAGAGAGGGTGTGCGGGAGAGGGAGAGCTTTGAGCGGGAATGTACCTGCCCCTATTCCCAGGAAAGATTCATTCCGATTTGACTCTTATTATTGGTATAGGACGCACTCACCTGATCAAGCCGACTCCTGTTTACGAAGATGCAGGTATGATGAGGAGCCTGAAGTGATGAAATACATGGTTGCGCTGACCATTGTATATTACGAGACAGAACGGGCCCGGCCGGTATTACGGGCCAGGTAAGTCAAGAAAATGGCGGGGGCACTGCCGAGACTGGAGGTACTGTTAGAGTCTGGTTACTTTGCGTTTTGACTACAGCGTGACCATACTTTGGTGTACGGCCCGTCCCTTCATTCGGAGCAGCAAGGAGACCAGCCACCGGGTGAAAACTTACTTGGTAACCGGCGTACTGCTCATCCTATGCATTGAAGTGGACCGAGTCCAGTTGTGTGTTGAATACTTGGCACTGTTGGCAGGACTGAGTGAGAATTGCATAACCGTATGGACGCAAATTACATACGGCATGGCTAGCTGGGCCGCACTGATTGTCCTATTGTGGTCTGAGGGCGTGCTGAGACTAAGTATTATGTGAGTACCACAACACTTTGCGGCTGTGTGGGAGCACTGTGCGGGCGATATTTTGTCAAAGGTGTCACGGAGTCACCTCCGATTCGGCATGCTGTGTATCGATGACCGATCTGGGAGGAAGACGGTAGGACTTAGGGGAGTGGTCAACTTATGCAAGGGGGGTACCATTGCGATCGGGGGGATGTCAAGGAGAATAACCAGGGGGTTGACGTCGCCAGTGTGACTTCAGTTTGATCGAGTGGCTACTGCGTTTTGGCCATCATTGCAGGGTCCTGAGGCGATGAAAGATAACAAGGTCCTCTCCTGAGAGTTGAGTCTGTCCCTCTCTTGTATCTCGAGAGTCTGAAACCCCTCCTTCTGCCTTCCTTACTCTAAGTCTAAACCTGGTTCTGAGAGGAAGGTGGCAGGCGGGATTGCAACCCGTAGGACCGAAGGAAGACTCTGTGGGGAGTCATCCCACCGATTGTGGGAACTCTGCCGGAACTCAGGAGGAGTTATGGAGGGAGGGAACAGACAAGTAATTTTTTGCTTTCTCTTTATGAACCCGGTATAACCCTTAACTGTATTTCCTGTGGCGTTTCGACTGAGTATATTGCATGCGTCCCTATTTTTTACTTTTAGTGTGACCTTCTGGACACAATCCAGAGTAAATAAAGGAATGTGTGTGGAGTCTCAGTTTCAACTTTTGTTGTTTGACTGAAAGCAGATTGTAAAATGAGATCGCATTTGGGAAAGGGCAGGATGAGAAGTTATTTTGCATGATGGTTGGATGGGTCATTAAGGCTGGGAGGTCCCCATAAGTTTGGGGAGACTCAGCGCTATGTTTATTTTGGCTTGAGTGGAGCGTCAGACCCTTCTATAAGCTTAGGGGGTCTGATTGCTCTGGAGGCTGGGAAGTCCCCATAAGTTTCGGGAGACCCGGTGCTATGGTTTTGCATGGAGGGTCAGGCTGTTCTATAAGTTTAGGTGGCCTGACTGCTCTGACTTGTGAAGGGTCTGATTGTGTCTGATTTTCAGGGACTCGGGGCATTTAATAAGTTTTGGTGTTTTGGGTTGCCTTGTTTTCACTGGGGTTTTATCTATTTCTTTGATTTCTGAACGAGGAGGTTTGAGATGTTTTATAACTTCAAGTGGCTCAGTCTCTTCCTGCTTTTTATTCTGAAGAAATAATCTTGGCAAAGCGCAAACCCTTCTGTAAGTTCAGCGGGTCTGACAAGATGCCACACACATGACGATTCAGAGAGAAATGAAATTGAGAGAGAGTTGGATCCTTCTGTAAGTTCAGGGGGTCTGGCTCAAAGCCTCTCACATGCTGGAACGCAATGGTTATAACTTGGCTATACTTTATTACTATTCTATTTAAGAACGAGCTAATCAGACTGTTCTATAAGTTTAGGTGGTCTGACTATAGCCGTATCACGAACTGAATAGAGTATTGATTACGAATAAATTGATGGTAAGTTGGGGAAGGCTGAACTTAAGTTAGTTCAGTCCTATGCAGCCTCAGAAGACTAAGTGCAGACAATTATATATAACTTGGATATTTTAAACAGTTCAGGGCGACTAAAATGGTGTAGTCAGACGCCCAAAGAAGAGAGAAGTAGTTATGCCCTCTGTTTTGTGTATATTCAATGGCTAAGCTAGGCGTATTCCATTTGTTCGGGTGGCCTGACTTTATGCCTTATGTACGGTGGGTATAAGGGGTTAAGTTACTGAAAGATTACGAACTATTGTTTGCCAAGAATGACTTGGGATGGTGAGAGTACTTAACGTTGTGGTTTGACCTGCATGTGTTTGAGTGAGGCTACTATTTAGTCTGAATTTCAGTTTGATAGGTAGTTGCTTTAGGTGCTCGTCACGTGCTAGAGCGATAACAGTTAGTTCAATTTTTGCATTTTCTGAGCTAACTTTATTTTTACTTAGGTCAATTCCTACATTTTTTGGGATCATTTTTTGTACTTGGCTTTGTATAAATTTTGACAAGCTACTTTCCGTACGAGAAGCGCTGCCAAAATTTCTACCAATCCAAGGAGTTAGTAAACTTTTGACTTGTCAAAGTTCAACTTATCTTTTCTTTATATCTGACTTAATAAAAATTTGGAAAGTCTTTTCTAAAGGGAGTGTTGCCCAAATTTTTGCCAATCCCGGGAGTTGTACAAAATTGGACTTTGAGAAGTCAAAGTTATTCTCAAATTCTGAACTTAGCCTTGTATAAATTTTGGAATAACACTTTTTCTAAAGGGAGTGTTGCCGAAATTTCTGCAAAACTAAGGAGTTCGTTAAATCTTGTCTAAGTTGGACTCAAGTTTGTTTTTGAGTTCGAATCTGACTTAGTATAAATCTGGGAAGCCTTCCTTTCTTAAGGAAGTGCTGCCCAAATTTCTACTAATTCAGGGAGTTAGACACAATTTGACTTTCCAGAGTTAAAAATGATTTCTGCTTTCATATTTGGAGTTATATAAATTCTGGAAAGACACTTTTCCTACGAGAAGTGCTGTCGAAATTTTCTTAGTTTAGAGAAGTTAGATTATATTCGACAGGTGGCGATTCTGGCGATCCACTCTGTGTAGGGGAGATTATGTCAGGGTCTGCCCTTGTTTTGAACACTGTTTAAAGGTAGATTCAGACTTAGTCAACTAGAAGGATCTTGGGTGAGAACGTGTCATGGAGTTGTATCCTCCATACACTTATGATTCTAGCTTGGGGATTGACCTGTCTTGTGTTACAGGTCCTTTGGATCGTTTGATTCAAGATTTGGACTAGTTCGGCTTGATCTCACGAGGATCATCTTCTGTTATCACTGATAACAAGTCGGTTGGTTGATCGCCGACTTGTCGGCTCACGACACAACTTTGCTTATGCTTGTACCTCAACTTGATTGGTTTAGCCCTGTGATTTAATAATTTTCTTTAAGGGTTTAACCGAACTTCTTTTAAATGACCATTGTAAAGAACTCGTGAGATTTATGGAGATTTTGACTATGACTCGGGCTTGAGTGTGTGAGGCATGGTGTGAGTTACAGGGAACAGTAAAGTTGACCACATTGGTGTATGGCAATGTCGCTATTGTGTGTGCCTGTGCTTTATGCAGGTTAGTATTTGGAGCTTGGTATATGGGTCATACTTTGGAGGCAGTGAGAATGACAACCATGTGTCGCACGATCTGCATACTTGATGGGTCTATGTTTCCCCTTCTTTTGTTCTCATCTCGATATCTGATTTAATATATAAGTGGTGGGATGTTTATTTATTTTATTGGATGATTTTGCTTGTTAATTTTTATGGTTGGACGTTGTAGTCCATGGCAGCCGTCAAAGTCAAACCCCTTGACTTCTGCCCAGGCCTAGAGTGGGGCTCATCTCTAGGGCAGTAAGAAACGACCGCCACCATAGGTATGGACCTGTGTACCACCCACTCTGCACAGACTGCAGAAGAGGGTGTGTGGTCTTCAACCGCGCTTGGCTGTTGTTCAGCGTCGAGAGATTAACCCTCAAGACGTGTGTCAGCCGGCACTTGAGTGTCGAATGCGACCCTCGAGATTAACGAGGACCACATGAGTATGGGTACTACATGGTACTCCATCAATTGCGACTGCTTGCGTACGTTCGCATTGCTAGCCGATATGAGTGGACCCTGTGTCCGCGCGGTTTTATACTAAGTCTCGCGTGTGACGCCTATCCGATTTCCACATTGGAGAGTTACGGGATGGCTACCGAGGGGCTAGGAGCGTTGTCGCGTTGTTTGTGTTGTGTCGTTTCGTATGTGTGCGTGCGTGTGTTTTATTTTTGTGTTCGCAAAGTGGTGTGCGTGTGGTGTGTGGGATGCGTCCTAGTCGACCGACGACGAGTCGCACTTGGGACCTCAACCCCCCAAGATGTCGCTTCGCGTGCGGGTCCGATAGAGGCGTATTACCGCGCGTACCCCCTATGCTACAACGAACGAGAAACGCCCTCGGCTGGTCCACCTCGGCGATTACAATTGATTAGCTTTAGTACTGTGGACTGGTAGCTCGACGGGGATACGCCCACTGAAGGGAGGTGACAACTCCCGTAAGGTGGAGGTAAGTCGTCCCTCATGTGGGCCCTATCCTGTCGTAGGGGCTCGCGAGAGGTATGGTTGGCGCACTCGGCTGGAGTGGCCTTGTGGAAGCTCCATGTATATTTAGCGACGAAGGATTTAGACCCAACTCCTGCGTGGCGCGGCCGGGAGGGTCCCGCACTGCCTCGTGCGGTGCCGGACCGATGCGCTCGACAACGCGTATACCATTAGGAGATGATGTGCTCGGTTCCCCATCTACTGAACCTCCAGTGGTGACTATATGTAGCGCGAGAATTAAAAGATCGTTTTAACAGCGGATAAAGCTATGGCAGTATACACTGATAGGAAGGAGGGAGTTGCTCCAAAAAAATTGTATGTTCTAGGAAATGGTGTCGTTGATGCGGTGCTCAACGGGCATGTAACCCTGCACGGGGTGATAGATAGCGGCTGCGAAGCGATCATCATTGACGACGAGCTTGCAAAATACCTCAAACTCGATTTGGATCGATCTTACAAGTTTGAGATAAAGACAATGGAGTTTAAAAGACCAGAAGTGGTAGGGGTGTGTAACGAGGCAACGATTGACGTATATGGCGCAAAGGTCACGATGCCTCTATTCACGGTCAAGGATTGCAGTGCAGAGATTGTTGGGACATACCTGGCTCAGCCACAAGTGGTTATCGAGTACCTGAAATTTCATTGATGAAAATTATGAAGTGAAAAAAATTGAGTAGTTTTGTTTGTCATGAAAATCACGCTTGAATTATAAATTCGGGAGGAGGTCATTGACGTTCATGGTGAAAAGATATAGTAAAATATTTTATTCATATCGAGAACGACATTAAAAAACATATCTTGAAACTTCTCTACTTTTCACCCGCCTGAAGAGTTCCCTACTTTTCACCCACCTAAAAGTTTCATACCCTTTTCTTGAAAACTAAATGAGTTTTTCATGATTTCGAGTTCCTTGGAATTTTCATGATTTTCACAATTCCCCCCCAATCATGAAAATCATGAACAAACTTAACGTCGTGAAGATCATGAATTGTATGAAAGCACCCCTCCCCTAATGCATAACGAGCATCATGAAAATCATGAATCAACCTGAAGTGGTGAAGATCACTAACGGTATGGAAGCACTGAGGGGTAGTGCTTTCAGACCATTCATAATCTTCACTACTTCAGGTTCGTTCATGATTTTCATGATGCTCTTTATGCATCATAAAAATTATGAACGATCTTGAAGTGACGAGGATCATGAATGGTATGAAAGCATGAAAGCACCTCCTCACGGCCACCGGGGTGTTTTCAGACTATTCATGGTCTTCACCATTTCAAGATCGTTCATGATTTTTATGATGCATAAAGAGCATCATGAAAGTCGTGAACAAACCTGACCTTGTGAAGATCATGAATGGTATGAAAGCATCCCTCCCTGGTGACTTTTAAATCGTTCATGGTTTTCACCACTTCAAGATCGTTCATGATTTTCATGATGCATAAAGAGTCTCATAAAAATCATGAACGGACTTGAGGTGGTGAAGATCATGAATGGCATGAAAACACCCCTCGGACACGAGTTGAGTGCTTTCAGACCATTCATAGTCTTCGCCACTTTAAGATCATTCAAGATTTTCATGATGCTCTTGATTTTCATGATGCCTAAAAAACATCATCAAAATCATAAACGGGGGGGTGTTTTCAGACCATTCATGGTCTTCAACACTTCAAAATCGTTCATGATTTTCATAGTGCATAAAGAACAGTATGAAAATCATAAATGGACTTGGAGTGGTGAAGATGATGAATGACATGAAAGCACCTCCTCCCCGACCGCCGGGTGGTGCTTTCAAACCATTCATGGCTCTCACAACTTCAAGATAATTCATGATTTTCATGATGCACAAAGAGCACCATGAAAATAATGAACGAACTTGACCACGTGAGGATTATAAATGATATGAAAGCATCCCCCTCGGACACGAGGGGAGTGCTTTCACATTATTCAAAGTCTTCGCCACGTTAAGATCGTTCATGATTTTCATGATGCTTTTGATTTTCATGATGCATAAAGAGCATCATGAAAATCATGAACGGACCTGAAGTGGTGAAGCTCATGAATGACATGAAAGCGACCCCCCCCTGACCGTCGGGGGAATGCTTTATACCATTCATGGTCCTGACCACTTGAAAATCGTTCATGATTGTCATAATGCATAATGAGCATCATAAAGATCATGAACGGACCTGAAGTGGTGAAGAATATCACTTAAGATCATGAATGGCATGAACGCATCCCTCCCTGGCCATCGGAGACGTGCTTTCAGACAATTCACGATCTTCACCACTTCAAGATCGTTCATGATTTTTATGGTGCATATAGAACATCATGAAAATCATAAACGGACCTTGAGTGGTGAAGATGATGAATGACATGAAAACACCTCCTCCCTAGCCACCGGGTGGTGCTTTCAAACCATTCATGGTCTTCATTACTTCAAGATCGTTCATGATTTTAATGATGCATAAAGAACATCATGAAAATCATAAACGGACCTGAAGTGGTGAAGATCATGAATGTCATGAAAGCACCCTTACCCCGCCATCCCACCATCGGGGGGTTGCTTTCAGACCATTCATGATTTTCACGACTTCAAGATCGTTTATGATTTTTATGATGCATAAATAGCATCATGAAAATCATGAACGAACCTAAAGTGTTGAAGATCATGAATGGCATGAAAGCACATCCATCAACCACTTTGGGGGGTGTTTTGAGATCATTCGTTATCTTTAGCACTTCAAGATCGTTCATGATTTTTATGATGCATAAAAAATATTAGAAAAATCATGAGGACTAGAGGGGTGCTTTGAAACCATTTACGATTTTTATCACGTCAAGATCGCTTATGATTTTCATGGTGATAAAAAATATCATGAAAATTATGAACGGATTTGAACTGGTGAACATCATTAATGGTATGAAGGCACGCCCCCCAGCCACCGTGAGAGTACTTTCAGAAAGTCTTTATACATCGTGAAAATCATGAACGATCTTGAAGTGGTGAAAACTATGAATGGTATGAAAACGCCCCCCCGAATGCATAAACAACATAAGAAAAATCATGAACGAACCTGAAGTGGTGAAGATCCTTAATGGTATGAAAACACCCCTCCCAGCTACATTAAGGAGTGTTTTCACATTATTCATGGTCGCCACCACTTCAAGACTGTTCATGATTTTCATTATGCATAAAGAGAATAATGAAAATCATGAACGAACCTGAAGTGGTGAAGATCATGAATGGCATGAAAACACACCCCCCTGGCCACAAGGGGGGTGTTTTCAGACCATGCATGGTCTTCACCAGTTCAAGATCGTTCATGATTTTCATGATGTATAAAGAGCATAATGAAAAATTTAATTATGAATGGACCTGACGTGGTGAAGATCATGAATGGTATGAAAGCACCTCCCCCGGACCACCAGGGGGTGTTTTCAAACCATTCATCGTTTTCACCACTTCAGGATCGTTCATGTTTTTCATGATACATAAAAAGCATTGTGAAAATCATAAACGAACTTGAAGTGGTGAAGATCATGAATAGTATGAAAGCATCCCCTTGGTCACCGGTGGAGTGCTTTCAGATCCTTTTTATGCATCATGAAAATCATGAACGATCTTGAAGTGGTGAACACCATGAATGGTATGAAAGCACCCCCCCGGATGCAGAAACAGCATCACGAAAATCATAAACGGACCAGAAGTGATGAAAATCATGAATGGTATGAAAACACCTCTCTCACCCAACTTGGGGGTGCTTTCAGACAGGTCATGGTCTTCACCAGTTCAAGTTCATTCATGAGTCTCACGATGCATAAAGAGCATCATGAAAATGATGAACGGACCTGAAGTGATGAATGTTATGAATGGTATGGAACTACCCCCCTGAATGCAGAAAGAGCAACATGAAAATCATAAACAAACCTGAAGTAGTGAAAACCTGTGTAGCATCGTGTTCGGGTTCGGTGACTGAACCCGAACGTTCAGGACCGAACGCGAATGAGTGTCGAAACTCTTCGGACTCGAACATAAAAATATTAAAAATAAATATATATTTTTTCCAAAAAATCAGCAAATAATATATGTTATGTAATATAATAATACAAACAACTTTTGCCTTGGATGTATGGTCAAATTCGTAACCAAGCTCGATTAAAAAATCGAAAAAAAAAATAATTTATTTATTTTTGTTTAATATGTTCGGCGGAACACGTTCAGGTGGCGTTCGGTCGAAGACCCGAACATGTTCGGATGTTCGGAAAAACTCCGAACATGTTCGGTGTGCTACAAAGGTGAAAACCATGAATGGTCTGAACGCATCCTCCCTGATTTTCATGATGTATAGAGAGCATCATGGAAATCATAAAAAAACTTGAAGTGGTGAAGATCATTAATGGTGTGAAAGCCCCCCCCGCCCTCCTTGGTGCATAACGAGTATCGTGAAAACCATGAACATACCTGAAGTGGTGAACATTATGAATAGTATGAATGCACCGTCTTCGGGCATCTGCTAATGAAAGTTGAATATCATGAACGAACCTGACGTGGAGAACATCATGAATGATATGAAAATACCCCCCACAACAATCTGACCATGCAACATGAACATAATGAACGGATCTGAAGTGATAAAGAGTATGAATGGTATGAAAGTACCCCCCATAAAGAGCATCATGAAAATCATGAACGAAACTGAAGTGGTGAACATCATGAATGGTATGAAAGCAATCCCATCGGCCACCTACTAATGCAACCTGAAAATCATGAAAGAACCTGAAGTGGTGAAGACCATGAATGGTATGAAAACACTCCCCTCGACCACCTATTAATGCAACCTGAAAATCATGAAAAAAACTAAAGTGGTGAAAACCATAAATGGTACGAAAGGACTCCTCCCGATCACGATTCAATGCAACTGAAAAATCATGAAAATGGAATACACACATATATTTATCCTGAAAAATATAGATGTTGTTAACCTCTTCTTGACTTAACTACATCTGTCAAATTCTTTCTATCAAGCGTAAGGACGGTGAGGGTATCGCACTAAAAACGATATAACCGCGGGATCCAAGGAACTGGGCGGCACTCACCGTCATGCAGAGACAAAAGGTCGCACGCTCAATCTATGGTCGATGAGTACAATTTATAGAGAAGAGATTCGGCGCAAGGTTCACTAAGGAAGAGAGTCGGATCATGAAAATTGAGGATTTGAGAGACCGATTTGTGGTTGATGGAATATGCTATATCAAAGACGGGGATGAGGAGATAGGGGTAGTTATCTCTGTTTCTTTTTTAAGGGCAATCCGTCATATTGGGGACGTCCTAAACGACACAAGCATGTAGCAAAAAAAGTCAAACCGGTTGAAGTAGGGCGTGAGTGACCGATACACGAAGGAATATTCGAGCAAGAGATCACAAAGAAGATAAAAGAAAGTAAAAAAAAATGTGCCACAGAGAGTGACATATGAGAGGATATCACAAATGAATATAAGGGATGAAAATTTAACTCCACAGGGACGCGAACGACAGATTAAGGTACTGAAGTGTTGTCACAAAGCTATAGCCTTCAATGATGTAGAGCGAGGCAGGATTGATCTGAGTTTTGTGAAATGAGCAAGGATCTAAACGGTACCACACACTCCTTGGAATGATGTGGGATGAAAATACGCACAGAAAGAGAAGGAATAACTAATAACATTCTTCAAAGAGAAAATGGTTTCTCATGCCGCAGAACCTTGTGAGAGCATATACGCTCACAGATGGTTTTTCCTCCGAAAGTCGAACGGGAGGATCAAATGGATACAAGATATCGAGAAAGTTGATGCAGTTACAATCAAAGATGTCGGTCCGGTACCCCATGCTGACTTATTGACAGAGGGAGTAGTGGGAAGATCTATATACTCGGTATGCGATTTATTCTCTGGATACGATGACATTCCTTTCAATCCTCGAGATCGACACCTGACTGCAATGCACACACCGCTCGGGTTGGTGCAGATGATGGTAGTACCCATGAGATGGACCAACGACGTGGCCGTGTTCCAGAGAGTGATGGTTGCAGTATTAAAAAACTTCATACCTTACAAGGTTGAAGTTTTCCTCGACGACTTCTTGACAAAAGTGCCTGTAGACAGAGGCGAGATGAAGATAGTACTTGGAGTGAGGAGATTTATAGAGCAACACCTCACTAACATATACGCTCTGCTAGAACAACTGAACGATGCTAACCTTACGGTCAGCGGCACAAAGAGTAGATGGGTCGTGTCTTGGATAAAGATCATGTGCTTTATTTGTGATAAAAAGGGTCAGCGAGCTGATCCAACCAAACTTGAAAAGGTCCTGAATTGGCCTTCACCCCTAAATAGTCCAATTGAGGCACGCCAATTCCTAGGTGTTCTAGGTTATTGGTGGATCTTTATTTCTCGCTACGGCGAGAAGGTTGAACCTCTAAGATTGCTTGTCAGGAAGAGTGCGTAATTTGAGTGAGGATCCTCCCAGGAGACTTTCATGCTTGTACTAAAAAAGGAGATTAAGGAGGACGGCTGCGTACTAGGGGTGCCATACTTCGACGATGAGGATAGATGCCCATTCATAGTGTCGATTGACGCTGGGCCAACTTCTCTCGGAGGGTTGTTATCACAAAAAGATGCAGACGACAAAGAGGGACCTCTTAGATTCGAAAGCAGAACTTTAAACCCTGCCGAAACAAATTAGAGTCAATTTAAGAAAGAGGTTTTAGTCGTTCTCCGGTGTTTAGAGACTTTTCGACACTACATCTACGGCCGACGTTTCATACTCCGCGTTGATCCTACTACGGTGACTTTCGTTCTGCAGAATGACTTCACATTGACCGAGCCTACAGGAGTTAGGTGGCTGCCCCACATTCGCTTGTTCTACTATATGGTTGAGAGGATTTCCGACACTATAAATGCGGTCGCGGATGGGCTCTCACGGATCCCTATAGCCAAGGAACGGACCATTGTTGTTGGAGCACTTATTGTGACAGTAGAGAAGTACACGGCGATTTTTTCAAAATCTCTATAATGGAAGTTTCGAGCGATAGGCTTGCATTTAGTAGGAGAGGAGAGCGCAAATCCTGAAATCCGTAGGCAAGCACACTTATACTGCCTCAGGTCAGACACTTGTTCTGTAGACCCAACGGGACTGGCATGCCACTCCTCATAGTATGCGATTCTCTGGAGAGGCAATCTATCATTGAGGAGTTGCATGATGGAATGTTTGGAGGACACAGTGGAGTAAAGGGAACGCACGAGAAGGTTAGATGATTATACTGGTGGGAAGGTCAATACAAAGATGTAGAGCGTTACTGCATGACCTGCAAAGAATGCGAGAAGAGGGTTCTTGTTATAAGCAGCCTCTTCACCCGTCCTACCCTACGAGACCTAGAGAGAAGGTTCACATTGACTTGGTAAAAATGCCTGGAGGAGTTGAAGATCTAAACTATATTGTAAACATTTGTGATGACTTCACATGTTTCGTCGACGGAAGACCACTCAGGACTAAGACAACGAAAGACGTAAGGAGCTTCATTTTAGAGCATCTTTCGAGGTACGGCTGTGTAGGCAAAGTAGTCATGAACCGGGATGCAAAGTTTTTAGTTGATGAGGTACAAAGTGTATTCGAGAGAGGTGGGGTGAGAATATCCCTAGCAACAACCTATCATCCCCAAGCCAACGCTCCGATTGAGCGTGGACATCAGTCATTGGTTTCATCGTTATCAAAGTGGCGTAAAGGAAAGGAAAGAGACTGGTCGTGATATTTTCAGTAAACAATCTGGACAGATAATGCAACGGTGAGAGCGAGTACTGGGTACCCTCTCTTCACCTTGTGGTTCGAAAGACACTGCCAACTACTAACTGAGTTCCACGTCGTTAGCTGGACCACCATTGCTTGGGCCGACAACATGACACGAGAGGAGCTCCTTGCTGCACGAACTAGACAGATTGCCTATGGGCTAGAGGAAGATCATGACAGCGGTTGATCGATTGAGGTTGGCGAGAGCAAAGGGAAAAAAACGATGGGACAAATATATCAAAGCGATGAAAGGAAAAATACGAGTAGGAGATCAAGTACTATTATTAGATTCTGCGCTAGAAAAAAAAGAACCTGATTATGGAGGGTGGCAAATCGACGAATGGGACCATACCGAGTGGTCGAGGCACTCGAGTGGGGAACTTAGGTAACAACTGAGCTAGATGGTTCTAGATGGAAAGATCCAATAGTTGGAGTCGGACTTAAACTCTTCACGCCAAGAGAAGTGAGATCCTTTAGACCACTGATAATCAACCTCAAGGACAAAGGAAAGAGAAGGATGGAGGAAAACTCAACCATCCAATTCGAAAAAGGGGAGAGTTTGAGGAAGAAAAGAGAGTCACTGCCAAAAAAATCAAGGGGTTAGCATTCAGAAAGAAGAAAAAATGGTTATTCGTACTCACAATGGAAAGACGAAGAGTTTGGGTCAGACGAGATACTATACCATATCATTTATATCATATACGAGAGCGACGCAAAGGCACACAGAGACTCGACAAACCAAACACAAGTCTAGAGTAAGACAACCTCTGAGCCCGTGGGTAAACAGTCGTAAGGCTAAGAGAAAGACACGACATAAGACCACACACAACACCCGACATATCAGCCTCAGATTGGTGCGGATATTCTAGCAAGACCACTGTAGTCTCGACAGGGATGTCGAGGAGAGGTCCGGGTTACTGTTAAGCGGCCAAATCTAGTCGGCCTTCCGAAATGTGGGAAATACGGGCCTACACCTAATGATGGTAACCATTTCTGGCACTAAATACGACAGATGAGAAACGGAAAAACAGGGCTCTCAGGCTGACGGTTGTTTTCCGCTTCCGCCTCTATGTATACTAGACCCTATTTTATCATAAATATCATATTGACTTATTTTGTGTTTGGAGTTCCATAAGAGGGCAATTTTGACCTTACAAGCGCTGTCACTGTCACTGGAGCTTGGCCTCAACCACGTGCACGGGGCTCCACCGCGCAAGATCACACATGCCATATATACATTTATCACATATAATTAACACATAGGCCTCTCCTCGGACTAGCCAAACCGCTATCCTAGTGACCACTACTTCTCGAGATTTATAGATAGTTAGCCAGACAGTTCGCAGGTGACTCAAATCATCACAAGCATTGTACTGGCCGTAGTACCTATCATATCGCATCTCAACCTAGGTTCAAGGAAATATTTTTACAATAAAACTCCTCACTTCGCGCTTTATCAGTCATCCCCCCACCCATGTTGTTCCCGTGTCAGCAACATTCTTTAAAGAAAGGGTCATATGACTAGGGGAGAGGCTCCACCTTAACTTGACTATCCCCCGAGGCAGATTTAACACACCGATCCCGTAATGAGTCAATTAGCCTTGGATCCCAATCATAGGCATACTTAGCAATGTCGGCGCCACCTTACTCATTCCTAGCCGAATCGAGCCTTCAGAGCATTGCCCAAACTCATCATTCATTAAAGGCAAAAAGCCTTTCAGCTCCATTTAATCGCATACTAGTCAGCGCTCACAACGCATACTCAAGACGCTTATCGATCTCAATCAACCCTTACTGCATCACTTCAACCCCACTCACGGAATTAACCCTCGCTTCCTGCTTTATCTAGTACTGTACACGATCAACCATTCCTCCTAACCCAGTCAATAGAGTAGAAGCGGTTATTCTCCGCGGATTATCAACCTGCCTCGAATCAGGGCCTGAATTGTAGGGACCTCTTAGTCTTTACGATACTTCAAACGATAGTCAAAATATTAGTCAATCGCTCAAACAAGTCTATAAAAACTTCTCATTTGCCTATTTCTCACTTCCAATACCCGGATGTCGTTCCACCAGGGACAACGGTAGGCAGCCGTTATCCCCGGCAAAGGCGCCAGCTGTTTAGCGCATCGGTCCGGCACCGCACGAGGTAGCGCGGGACCCTCCCGGCCGTGTCACGCAGGAGTTGGGTCTAAATCCTTCGTCGCTAAATATACATGGAGCTTCCACAAGGCCGCTCCGGCCGAGTGCGCCAGCCATACCTCTCGCGAGCTCCTACGACAGGATAGGGCCTACGCGAGGCACGACTTACCTCCACCTTACGGGAGCTGTCACCTCCCTTCAGCGGGCGTATTCCCGTCGAGCTATCAGTCCACAGTACGAAAGCTAATTACTTGCAATCGCAGAGCTGGACCAGCCGAGGGCGTTTCTCGTTCGCTGTAGCATAGGGGCTACGCACGGTAATACGCCTCTATCGGACCCGCACGCGAACGAACATCTTGGGGGGTTGAGGTCCCAAGCGCGACTCGTCGTTGGTCGACTAGGACGCATCCCACACACCACGCGCACACCACTTTATGAACACAAAAATAAAACACACACACGCACACATACGAAATGACACAACACAAACAACGCGACAACGCTCCTAACGCCACGGTAGCCATCCCATAACTTTCCAGTGCGGAAATCAGATAGGCTTCGCGAGCGAGACTTAATATAAAACCGCGCGGACGCAGGGCCTACTCATATCGGCTAGCAATGCGAACGTACGCAAGCAGTCGCAATTGATGGAGTACCATGTAGTACCCATACTCATGCGGTCCTCGTTAATCTCGAGGGTCGCATTCGACACTCAAGTGTCGGCTAACACGCGCCTTGAGGGTTAATCTCTCGATGTTGGACAACCGCCAGACGCGGTTGAAGACCACTCACCCTCTTCTGCACTCTGTGCAGAGTGGGTGGTACACAGGTCCATACCTATGGTGGCGGTCATTTCTTACTGCCCTAAAGATGGGCCCCACTCTAGGCCTGGGCAGAAGTCAAGGGGTTTGACTTTGACGGCTGTCACGGACTACAACGTCCAACTATAAAAATTAACAAGCAAAATCATTCAATAAAATAAATAAACATCCCACCACTTATATATTAAATCAGATATCGAGATGAGAAAAAAAGAAAGGGAGAGATAGACCCATCAGGAATGCAGATCGTGCGACACATGGTTGTCATTCTCACTGCCTCCAAAGTATGACCCATATACCAAGCTCCAAATACTAACCTGCATAAAGCACAAGCACACACAATAGCCACATTGTCATACACCAATGTGGTCAACTTTACTGTTCCCTGTAATTCACACAATGCCTCACACACTCAAGCCCCAGTCATAGTCAAAATCTCTATAAATCTCACGAGTTCTTTATAATGGTCATTTAAAAGAAGTTCGGTTAAACCCTTAAAGAAACATATTAAATCACAAGGCTAAGGCAATCAAGTTGTGGTACAAGAATAAGCAAAGTTGTGTCGTGAGCCGACAAGTCGGCGATCAACCAACCGACTTGTTATCAGTGATAACAGAAGATTATCCTCGTGAGATCAAGCTGAACTAGTCCAAATCCTGAATTAAACGATCCAGAGGACCTGTAACACAAGACAGGTCAATCCCCAAGCTAGAATCATAAGTGTATGGAGGATATAACTCCATGACACGTTCTCACCCAAGATCCTTCTAGTTGACTAAGTCTGGATCTACCTTTAAACAGTGTTCAAAGCAAGGGCAGACCCTGACACAATCTCCCCTACACAGAGTGGATCGCCAGAATCGTCACTTGTCGAATATAATCTAACTTGTCTAAACTAAGAAAATTTCAGCAGCACTTCCTGTAGGAAAAGTGTCTTTCGAGAATTTATATAAGTCGAAATATGAAAGCAGAAATAAGTTTTAACTCAGGAAAGTGAAATTTTGTCTAACTCTCTGAATTAGTAGAAATTTGGGCAGCACTCCCTTTAGAAAGGAAGACTTCCCAGATTTATACTAAGTCATATTCGAACTCAAAAACAAACTTGAATCCAACTTAGACAAGATTTAACGAACTCCTTAGTTTTTTAGAAATTTCGGCAGCATTCCCTTTAGAAAAAGTGTTATTCCAAAATTTATACAAAGCTAAGTTCAGAATTTGAGAATAACTTTGACTTCTCAAAGTCCAATTTTGTCTAACTCCCTAGATTGGCAAAAATTCGGGCAACACTCCCTTTAGAAAATGAGACTTTTCAAATTTTTACTAAGTCAGATAAAAAGAAAAGATAAGTTGAACTTTGACAAGTCAAAAGTTGACTAACTCTTTGGATTGGTAGAAATTTCGGCAACGCTTCCCGTAGGGAAAGTAGCTTGTCAAAATTTATACAAAGCCAAATACAAAAAATGATCCCAGAAAATGCAGGAATTGACCTAAGTAAAAATAAAGTTAGCTCAGAAAATGCAGAAATTGAACTAACTCCTATCACTCCAGCACGTGGTGAGCACCTAAAGCAACTATCTATCAAAATGAAACTCAGACTAAATAGTAGCATCACTCAGTCACATGCAGGCCAAACCACAACGGTAAGTACTCTCACCATCCCAAGTCATTCTTGACAAACAATAGTTCGTAATCTTTCAGTAACTTAACACCTTATACCCAGCGTAGATAAGGCATAAAGTCAGGCCACCCAAACTTATGGACTGCGTCTAGCTTAGCCATTGAATATACACAAAACAGAGGGCATAACTACTTCTCTCTTCTTTGGGCATATGACTAGACCATTATAGTCGCCCTGAAATGTTTAAAATATCCAAGTTATATATAATTATCTGCACTTAGTCTTCTAAGGTTGCATAGGACTGAACTAACTTAAGTTCAGCCTTCCCCAACTTACCATCAATTTATTCTTAATTAATACTCTCTTCAGTTCATGATACGGCTATAGGCAGACCACCCAAACTAATAGAACAGTCTGATTAGCTCGTTCTTAAATAGAATAGTAATAAAGTATAGCCAAGTTATAACCATTGCATTCCAGCATGTGCGAGGCTTTGAGCCAGACCCCCCGAACTTACAGAAGGATCCAACTCTCTCCCAATTTCATTTCTTTGGATCGTCATGTGTGTGGCATCGAGTCAGACCCGCTGAACTTACAGAAGGGTTTGCCTTTTGCCATGATTATTTCTTCAGAATAAAAAGTAGGAAGAGACTGAGCCACCTGTACTTATAGAACAACTCAGACCTCCTCGTTCAGAAACCAAAGAAACAGATAAAACCCCAGTGAAAACAAGGTAACCCAGAGCACAAAAACTTATTGAATGCCCCGAGTCCCTGAAAATCAGACACAATTAGACTCTTCACAAGTCAGAGCAGTAAGGCCACCTAAACTTATAGAACAACCTGACCCTCCATGCAAAACCATAGCACTGGGTCTCCCGAAACTTATGGGGACTTCCCATCCTCCAAAGCAATCAGACCCCCTAAAATTATAGAAGGGTCTAACGCTCCACTTAAGCCAAAATAAACATAGCGCTGAGTCTCTCCAAACTTGTGGGGACCTCCCAGCCTTAATGACCCAGTCAACCATCATGCAAAATAACTTCCCATCCTGCCCTTTCCCAGATGCAATCTCTTTTTGCAATCTGCTTTCAGTCAAATAACAAAAATTGAAACTGAGACTGCACACACATTCCTTTATTTATTCTGGATTGTGTCCTAAAGGTCACGCTAAAAGTAAAAAATAGGGACGCATGCAATATACTCAGTCGAAACGCCAAAGAGAATACAGTTAAGGGTTATACCAGGTTTATAAAGAGAAAGCAAAAGATTACCTGTCTGTTCCCTGCCTCCAGAACTCCTCCTGAGTTCCGGCAGAGCTCCCGCAATCGGTGGGATGACTCCCCACAGAGTCTTCCTGCGGTCCTAAGGGTTGCAATCCCGCCTACCGCCTTCCTCTCAGAACCAGGATTAGACTTAGAGTAAGGAAGGCAGAAGGAGGGGTTTCAGACTCTCGAGATACAAGAGAGGGACAGACTCAACTCTCAGGAGAAGACCTTGTTATCTTTCATCGCCTGAGGGCCCCGCAATGATGGCCAAAACGCAGTAGCCACTCGATCAAACTGAAGTCACACTGGCGACGTCAACCCACTGGCTGTTAACTCCTTGACATCCTCCCGATCGCAATGGTACCCCCCTTGCAGAAGCTGACCACTCCCCTAAGTCCTACCGTCTTCCTCCTAGATCGGTCATCGATACATAGCATGCCGAATCGGAGGTGACTCCGTGATACCTTCGACAAAATATCGCCCCCACAGCGCCCCCGCACAGCCGCAAAGTGTTGTGGTACTCACATAATACTTAGTCTCAACACGCCCTCACACCACAATAGGACAATCAGTGCGGCCCAGCTAGCCATGCCGTATGTAATCTGCGTCCATACGGTTATGCAATTCTCACTCAGTCCTACCAAGTATTCAACGCACAACTGGACTCGCTCCACTTCAATGCATAGGGTGAGCAGTACGCCGATTACCAAGTAAGTTTTCACCCGGTGGTTGGTCTCCTTGCTGCTCCGAATGAAGGGACGGGCCGTACACCAAAGTATGGCCACGTTGTAGTCAGTAACCAGACTCTAACAGTACCTCCAGTCTCGGCAATGCCCCCGACATTTTCTTGACGTACCTGGCCCGTAACAGCGGTCGGGCCCGTTCTGTCTCGTAATATACAATGGTCAGCGCAACCATGTATTTCATCGCTGCAGGCTTCTCATCATGCCTGCATCTTCGTAAACATGAGTCGGCTTGATCAGGTGAGTGCGTCCTATAGCCACCAATAATAAGAGCCAAATCGAAATGAATCTTTCTTGGAAATAGGGGCAGGTACATTCCCGCTCAAACCTCTCCCTCTCCTACACACCCTCTCCATGTCGCGATGCCAAGCCCGTTGCCCGAGCTCCTAATCCGCCTTCGCCATTCAATTCGCATTGTGCAAAAACCCCCAGAACGGACTTTCACTCGCCCGTTTTCATCACGGAATGGGCGAGTTAAACGATTCTCCGCCCCGGCCATAGCCACATCTCCTGACACCTCCGCGCATCACCTTTCTACTGTAGCACAAAAACTGGCCACTAACACCGATTTTCGACCCTACAGTTGGATTCGCCATGGCTGAAAACTTTGGAAGTAGGCCTTCAATCGCCCGCTCCCATCGAGGAAACGGTCCGTACCATCTGGTTTCTTCCCGAATGCACCTGGCGGCAATCCCGTCCACGTTCACTCACCTCTTTTTCACCCACTTCGCGCAGCTCATATCTCCCACATCAATAAGCCCGCATCCTTTCTGCAGAAACCGACCACGCCAATGAGGTCGCGCGGTTGAGAACCTCTCGGCCAGCACCTTTCCTCGCTTGATTCCGTTAAGAATCGAGTGAGGAATCGTTTTCTCCCATTCTCGTCCTCATCGGCTTCCTCCATCTTTCGGCGCAACTAGTCTTTTTACTAACACTTATTTCTACTAATCCTCTCCTAAAACTAACTACATAGTCAGATTCACCCCACCAAAAAAACTAAATCTAGCATTTTAAATCTCGAAAAATTGTCAGAAATTGAGTGAGTCTTTGTAAATTCACTCTCCCCCTTTCGTACTCTTCGCCATTTCCCGTGCATGTCTTTTTCACACTAACTCCTATCCCACTAACCTAGCATCAAAACTAAACCTACTATCTGATTCGCCCGGGGTCATAACCCCGGGAATGCCTCTTTTCTCTCCCAATTCCATTAAGGAACGGGAGAGTTGTGTTGTTTAGATTGCGCCCGACTTTGCATCCCGCCTTCTTCACTATCGCATGCATCTGGCGCGATAACGCGCCCTGGTTCAGCCCCCGCTTTTCCACTGTGTCATCGCTCTGTCCCCACCACGCAGCGCTACCCGGCACGCTACCTGCCCGCTGCTGCCTGGTGCCGTCGGGCTTTGCTCATCCGCTCCGCACGTACCTGCCGCAGGACCCCCGACAGTTTCGTTCTTCTTCCTCGCTCAGCGCCCTTACCGGTGTCAATGTCGGATTACACCGCGGCCTACCCGACGGCTTTTGTCTCCAAGGGAAACTGCCAGGGGAATCGGCTACCAACCGGTCCTAAGTTGCTCGCCACCTCGCCCGAGCTCAGCCGACAGCCCACTCTTCGGCACTGCAGCCAGCCCCGCCACATCCTGCCGACTCCTCGTGCCCGCCCTCCTTTACAAATCTTGAGTGTACCTTCCGCCGGGCCCCTGTCCAGAGTCATTTACCCACTATCGCTGCGCATTCGTTTTTCCTTTCTGCGCCCGCCTCTCCATTTTTCAGCCTGCCCCCCCTCTCTTCGCTGCTCTTTGTTCCACGCCAGGGAACGTCTGCGCTCCCTACTCCTACCGCTGCGTCCTAGCTCTCATGAGGGACGGGAACCGGAGGAGAGGCACGGTAACTGGCCCGCCGGAGAGACTCGATCCTGATGCTACTGGCTGATCCCTGGCCGGCATTACCCGCCTGCTAGCGGGTGCAGTTCCCGCATGGTCCCTCGTTGGAGGCTTGAGCCCGGACGCGGCCGCTACGGGGTTTCACATAATTACCATAAAGAAGTGACCCCGGCGAGGCCACGGAAAAACAGCCTATAACCGCTCTTCGGGCAATCCCGCGAATACAACACACCCCCACGCGGCCAGCCGGACGTGAAATGTAGGTCATATATATTAAGCATCACCGGCCCGCCTGCCTCGGGTGCACTTTCAAACTCGGACCTTGACCGCGCCGCAGCTTCCCTTGCTATGGCGAGGTGGTGGATTCTCGCCAGCAACACGAGCCCGCGGACCCGTCGGATGAGGCGTGCACTCAAGGTCCTCGACTGCTGCGACGACAATTGAACCCGGCATCACGTCCGGATTAGGAACAACATCGTGCCTACAAGTAAAAATAAGACTACAGTAAATAATACAAAATATAAGTGAAATTCGTGCGTCCTGTTGGCCTGCGACGCCGCGCACGCCTAGGCAGCACACATTGCGCCTCACCGTCAATACCCCACGCCACCCCGCGCGCCTCTCGCCCCGACAAGAACCTATGCTTCCACTCATGTGCACGCCATCAGGCGGGCGACACTGCACTTGCGTGACTTGCAAAAAACACGCCAAATACCCTTGTAAGGGTATTTGGTACGACAGCGTCTTCCTAGTGATTGCTTGAAGTTCATCTCACGCTGCTCTTAATGCCGCCAAATATTACATAAGGGTGCACTACATTATTTGTCTCAATGCTCTACTCAAAGGCTCCACAATGTTGATATTATTCAGCGTGCTCCTCATCACAAACTTCTTTGGTCCTCTCTTCCTCGGGGAAATTACTCTTTCTTCTCCTCCCACCTGTCCTCTTTTTTTGTTTACCATAACAATATAAGTGTTCGTTTTTTTGGAGGACGATCCCCGTGACCCTGTCGTCGCGATTCAAATATGAATCTTCGGGCTTTCCTCGTCTGAGCTAAGTACTACCCTAACACTCTGGCCCTGAACTGCTTCTTTGCCTCTCTTCGTCTTCAATCTTCTCGTATTCACATTTTCCTTCATCGAAGGAAACATAGACACGTCTCCTCTGTTGTCTGCCACTTGATGTATTTCCTACCCTCAAGCAGCACCAGTCCATCATCTATCGCCTTTTGCAGGTCTGGACAATTCCTCTTCACGTGATGTCAGACCGACAGTATACGCATGTGTTACAAGCCGTCGGTGGCCTATCCTCGAGACGTTGTCGAAGGGCCCGACCTTCTGGCCCTCCTCGGTGTGTCAAAATTTGCCACACCGGTTTGACATTCTAACCTACGGGGTAGGATGTATTCCACTAGCCCAACTTGAGTGAGCCACGGTCCAGCTGCTCTGCTTAACGGCAAGGGGTTGCGCTATGGGTCATCAAGTTAATTAGCCTTGATCATTCCGCGACCAACCGCTGATTTTTTTTGTGCGAAGGGCTCGACTAGCCCTGATAATAAATAAGACAAAAATAATAATAATAAAAGAAGTCGGTAGTGGCGGCGATACTCACGTTTGCAAGGCCTAGATCCAGATCAGAGGTGTCTGCCGGGACCGTATTTCTGCAGCCAGGCCTGAAAACCAGTTCCACCAACAGGACTACAGGACCTGGAATCAGTGCTAGCTGTAATACCGCTGGGTTGGGGCTACTTGGGCGGTACCTTTCCCGTTCCACGACGCGTACGTGCGTGCTCAAGCACCACGTGTCAACGGGCACAGCAGCCAGTTGTCGGCCTAGGGAAACTGCCACTTGGCAGTTACAAGAAGGGGAAGTCTTTGACTTGCCCCTCAGTCCTGACGCGTCACTTGCTACTCGTCGACGGGCACAACAGCCAGTTGTCGGCCCAGGGAGACGGCCACTTCGCCGTTAGAAGAGGAAAGAGGGTTTGACTTTCGAGGTTCAGACTCGGCATGTACGCAGGGCAGGAAGAGAGCGCGACTTGCCRGACAGCCAAGGGCACACTGACATGCCACCTGATGGTTACTTACCCTAGGGTTGTGACTCGATTCATTCATTCATCTTTGCGTACAATGTGACAAATGAGGGGACATCGAGGAACCCCCTAGTGCAAGTGTGCAAGTTGAACACTTTCTTGAATACTAAGAGTGTTTGTCATGCACGGTGCATGGAATTGCATCTTGTCACTGAAAAGTATCGAATGAAGAAGAAGGGCAGGCACGACTCCAGGGGGATTCGGACTGAGGCGACCTGGGTGAACCCTGCGCTTGGGCTACAGCCACAAGGAACGCCAGTGCTCGTTAGCAGAACTCTGTTGCTGACACGCCAGTTTCTGTGGGAGAGGAGTCTTGCATGTTAATTGCATGCATCTGCTTCTGCCTATGCCCTGGTACGTTAAGCTCGAGCCAGCAAACTCGCCACACGCGGTGAGGAGGTCTATGATAGCCAGTCAGGGCTTGATTGAGCCTGATGAATGTGGAGTCCAATAAGATAAGTACACTCCACTAAGGCGCGCCCTCCGTATTTGTCGTTGCGTACCAGGAGGGAGTGAACACGAGAGACAGTGTGAGGATGTGTGTGAAGAACGAAAATCACGTACGTTTGAAACAGTGAGTCTGCGGACACTGGTAAGAAAGTGAATGGGCGCTTAACAGCGAGTGAGAAGTTCACCGCGCATTAAACTGATTTAAAAAAGAAAACGTTGTCCCATGCCGACGGAATGCTGTCAAAGCCATCTATTAATTTAATTACTTGGAAATCATATCAAGATCTGCTTCCCAAAATCTGCATTTGTTGTCTCATAACGGTGAAGGGCTGTCAAACATCTAGAGTGCTGTCAAGTATCAAATCACGATCACCTAAGTTCCAAGTGGCCTGAGAGAGGGTTTTGTTACACTACTTGACTGATCGAAGAGGCCAATTACCAATTTAATTATTTTGAAATCATATCAAAATTTGCCCCTTGATGTTGAAGTGTTGCCAAGCATCCAATCAAGAGCTGTAGCCTGGTTTTCGAGTGCCCTGAGAGAGGGCAGCATTACTCTGCTCTATCGATTGAGTAGGTCATTTACTAAATTAATTATTTTGGAAAACTTGTCAAATATTTCGGGACTACCTGCCCGATGGTGCGACCAGGTTCGCTCAAGAGGAAACCAACCAGACAGTGGAGCGGCGGGAAAGAAGTGAGATAGTGAGACCAACGGAGTGTGAGAGAGAGACTATGCAGAGTCAGGGAGGAGCCGTTTTGCTGAAAATAGCATCCCCTGCAGCCCTTACCTCGAATACAGCACTATCGAGATCGAAATAGCCTTCGGAGGCATCTGAACGGGACGTAGTTGAATAGACACTGGGTGAGAGAGAGAGACTGCACTGAGTGAGAGAGAGAGACTACACTGAGTGAGAGAGAGAGACTGCACTGAGTGAAAGAGAGAGACTTCACTGAGTGAGAGAGAGACACTACACTGAGTGTGAGAGAGAGACTGCATGAGCATATGTGCGTTGCATGAGAGTATGAGGGAGAAAACGCTGAGAGAGGACTGCAGCGGTCCACCGATTGGCCGTAAAAGAATAAAAAGGTATTTATTTCTTTATTTATTTATTATTGCCAATCACAGAGGGTTCGCCCTGTGAAAGGGCTGCACACTGCATGAGTAATTTCGGAACTCACTAATTAGTAAATCCCGTGATTGGGATAACGGCTGATCGCCCAACCACGGGACAGCCAGCAAGTGGGAGTAGCCCCGAGTGAAGGCTGGGCTCACTGTCGCTTGCTGAACCAAGTCATTTTAGTATTTTTGGTGATTTCGAGATTAATTAATTAGTAAAGATCCCATGATTGGGATCAGCACTGATTACCCAATCACGGGACAGCCAGCAAGCGGTAACTGCCGTGAGTGAAGGCTGAACTCGTCGCCACTTGCTGGTCCAACCAATTAGATTATCTTCGTAATTTCGAAATTAAGTTAATTAACTAATTAATAAAATCCCCTGATTGGGATCACGACTGATCACGCAATCACGGGACAGCCAGCAAGCGGGAGCAGCCCTGAGTGAAGGCTGAGCTCGCCGCCGCTTGCTAGTCCAAGTCATTTTAGTTTTCTGTAATTTCGAAACTAACTAATTAATAAAATCCCGTGATTGGGATCACGGCTAATCACCCAATCACGGGACAACCAGCAAGCGGGAGCAGCCCTAAGTGAAGGCTGATCTCGCCGCCGCTTGCTGGTCCAATCCATTTTAGTCTGTTTGTAATTTTGGAATTAACTAATGAATAAATCCCGTGATTAGGATCACTTCTGATTACCCAATCACAGGACAGCAAGCAAGCGGGACTAGCCCTAAGTGAAGGCCGGCTACATGTGCTGATGCCCCCTAGCGTAGATGGGGTATTTTGCTTGGGAAAATTCGTTATTTATCTTCGAGATATGTCAAGATATGAAATCATGTGACTGGATACCCTTACCAGCAGTCCAACCACAGGCAGTAAGTGGAGCCACAGACGCGTTTTTGAGAGGACTGCACATTGTTTTTTCGCTGATTGGTTGAGGAAAAATATTCATATATTTATTATTTATTTCTTTTTTTTTAATATTAATAGCATCAAATTTCGTGATTGGTCACCGTTGTTAGACACCCAATCACGGGTAATCAGCGGAGTTTCAAAGACCCCGTGTGAAGATCGTGTTCCGATGCCCCGTTGTTTGATTGAGAAAGTGGTTATTTATTTACTACTAATTTAATAATTTCTAACTATTTCAACGCTGTTATTCCGTGATTAAGGAACACGGCCTGGTGCTCAACCATGAAAAATCAGCGGAGTCACACAAGCTTTGTGCGAGGTCTGCATATTTCGCTGTTTTGCTGACCGACAAGGGAAATCACCATTATTTATTCATTTAAATTTTTTAATTCTTAAAACATTTGAATGCTGAAGTTAAGTGATTCTTGAAACATAGTTGACCGTCCAACCATGACATTGATCGGGTGAACGGATACAATATTAGATAATTCTCTTCTTGCCTGTAGACCGCACCCCTGTGTAGTAATTGAATAGGGGTGGTATTTGCATCTCCCTGCGTCGAAAATGAACAGGGTCTACACAGGGCTGCACTCCCTGTGTTGTATTCAAGCAGGGAGTGTGCAGATTGCACCCCTGTGTTGTATTCGAGCAGGGAGTGTGCAGATTGCACCCCTGTGTTGTATTCGAACAGGGAGTGTGCAGACTGCACCCCTGTATTGTATTCGAACAGGGAGTGTGCAGACTGCAGCCTTGGATTGTATTAGTGCAAGCGGTGAGCAGACTGCACCCCCCACTTGTGCAGTATATGGACGGGAGCTGAAGTGGGCCGATCCCTGTGTTCTATTAGAACAGGAGTCAGGCAAAGCTGCACCCCATGTACCACTTGGGCAGGCGAAAACTATACCAGACTGGTACTTCCGTGAAGCAAATCAACAATTCCAGAAATGCCCCCCTGAGGCACAACACTACAAATGCAACTATTTTCTACGAAATTTGATTACAACTTCGTGGAATATGCCTATCGGATAGCACACGCTCCTGTCACGATCCCGGAAGGCTGATTATATTTAATCAGAAGAAGAGAATAGCCCCTATTGAGTATGACTTGGAAATATCTTCGGACGTGAGCCATAACTCAAAAGAGTTCAGCAGTTCTGTTGAGCCAAGTTCGGAAAACTGCGCTCAGCGAGTTCAGATAGTCAAGTTCAACGGGTTGTACTCGAATTGGGGGATTAGTGGAATCCGCCCAGCGGCTCCGCTGAGCTAAGGTCAACATACTAGAGCTTGATTTAGCAACATTTTCCAGACCAGGCGGTTAGATTGCAGACCCTGGGAACTGGATTCAATGTCAAGATCACATATCAATGGAAACAGACAACAAGACTCTGTAAGCAGACACAGTGTACCCAGAAGACAGACTCATAGGGGTTTGAGGACTCAAGTATGAGCTCTAGCTGAAACCTAGGCACTAAAGAGCCAGGAGCCTCATGCACTCGGTGACAGCGGGCTACTTACTGACCCAGTCGTGACAAACTTTCTCAGCACCCCATTGTACTACGATCATACTATAAAGAACCAACCGTAACGCCTCCTGCCGGTGGTCCTTCAACGGAGGTAGAATGTTGTTCAAAGCACAACGGACAGGCACCAGTAGCGGAGCCCCATATCAGGACTACTCAGGCAAAGATGCTTTTGAGCCCAGCGACAACATCACTACAAAGTACATCAGTACCGTGCTGAACGATGCCGCTGTCATGGCGTTGAAGCAGGTCCGGACATATCAAGGTAGCGAGTTTTGACTCAGGGGAAAAGAACAGTCGTCAACTTTTCGGGTCAGTAATCCATGTGTTCTCAGTAAACAGTATGCCCAACAGGGTGGAGCAACAGTGGCTAAAACAGACCCAGCGAGAACCCTGGTACAGTTCAATCAGAACTCAGTAGGGCTAGGGCTGCAGTTCAGTGAGAACCCCAATAAAATTTCAGCAATCCAGTTTAGTCTTTTGGCAAATCTTCCCTGACATTTTTGCAGTGAATTTTTAGTTAGAAGCCAGTGATCCGCTCAGTATGACATTCAGTCACAGATCAGTTCAGTTCCAGTGAGATCAGCCCAGTTCCCGTGAAATCTGTTCATTCCAGTGAGATCGGTTCATTTGAGTGAAATCAGTTCAGTTTCCAGCAAGATCAGTATGGTCTTAGCAGTCTCATGTCAACTTCAATAAGTTACGCCTCAACTTTCAGGGCAAGTTCATTTCAGTTCTATTCAGATCCGAGTGCGATGTGCATGACATGCTCAGTTCAATTATGAGGTCAGGCCCAAAGTGCAGTTCCCAAAGAGAGTTTCAGTTCTATTTTGTGCAGTATCAGTGAATTCGCTTCAGTTCCAATGAGCTCAGTTTGATGGACTCAATCTTCACAAGTTCAATTTAAGTTTCAGTAAGCTCACTGCAGATTCAGTGAACTCATGTCAGGTTCAATAAGTGCAGTGCAGATTCAGAGAACTCAAATCCATCTCAGTAAGTTCAGTTCATCCTCGGTGAGCTCAGATCAACGAGCTCTGTTTCAACAAGTCCAATTTAGTGTCATCTCTTCAAGTTCATTTCAGTTCCAGTCAGTTTAGTGAGATCGGACCGGGTTTCAGTTTCATCTCTTCGAGTTCAATTAAGTTTGAGTAAGTTCAGTGAGTTGAGTTTCATCTCAGCAAGTTCAGTCTAGTTTCCATTTCATATCTAAGTGCAGCATCAGTGAGCTCAGATCAGTTTCAGTGAACCCATTTCAGATTCAGAGAAATCAGATCAATTTCAGCAAATTCACTTTGGACTCAGTGAAGTCAGCCTAGTTTCCAGCAAGTTCAGTTCAAACCTGATTTCATATTTAAGTGCGGTTTTCAGGGAAAGTATCAACTCAGTTCTAAGTTCGGTTACAGTGACCTCGATACTAGTGAGTTCAATTCCCAGTCTCATTGAGTTCAGACTTTGTGAACTTCATCGATGATCTCAATTTATTCAGCGGATCCCGTTCTCAGGGGACATAGCGCTGGTTACAGCGGACAGTTTCTGGCGACAACAGCGACAGTGCTGGCCATAGCGGACAGTTCCGGTGACAACAGCGACAATGCTGGCCACAACGGGACGTCCCGGTGGTAGCAGCCATGATGTTGGTCACAGCGCACAGTTCCGGTGATAGCAGCGAGAATGTTGGTCACAGCGGGAGGTGCCGGTGGCAGCAACAACGACGCTGGTCATAGCAGGCAATCCCGGAGACAACAGCGGTAACGCTGGTCTTAGCGGGGTCTCCAGGTGACAACAACAACATTTATTTCACAGCAAGTGATCACGGTGACATCAACACTCGACAAGACTGATCAGATGATATGTGAGCAATTTCGGAATCAACGAGTATCTGAGTATAGCAGACTCAAGGCGAGAGATTATTGAGCACGACAGATATATTGAAAAAAGCATACTCAAGATTTGAGTACAGTCATTATAAACATAACGCAGCAGACCTTCTCAAAATGTACTTGGACGTGGTGTTAGATGCTCTAAGAGATCGAGATTGAGTTTGAGAGTGAGAGGGGAGAGTGAGAGCACAGACACTGAGCATTGGCCATGTCCTTGTCATTGTACTCTTGAGATGATATGARCTCTCACTTTTCCCTCATTCATCTTGTCTTTGCCTTGAGTCGGTCAGTCTTGGTTCTCTCTTTTGGCATTGCTTAATGATTGTATCTTATTGATGATTGTGTCACAGTTCTCAAATTCGTAAATTGGCATCTCGATACACTCATGACATGTTTATTTTAACTTTTATTATTTGCAATATCATTGCTGTTCCGAATCACAATCAAAGATTCCTTAGACCGGGGTCCGGCGAAGATCGCAACTAAGGGGTCGCGCTCGAAGCCGACCACACACAACAGGAAGGGATTTTGCTCTATTTAAATTGAATTATTTATTTATTGCAAAAATCAGCATAAAATCCTGTGTGACAGCCTGTCGGTTTTTCGGTCGCCCAAAGTGGGCCGAAACTGAAAAAAGTGCGACAAAAATGGCGCCGTTGCCGGGGACATGAAAAGATTTTCGTGTCCAGAACGAGCCTGGGTCATCACCATCTTTGATCTTTGATTAGGACGTGAGAACTGTTGACAATATTTACTTTAATCTTCGGATTAATCTTGCTTATTTTCTTGAGTCTCAACTCTCTTGAGAATTACAGTCACTAACTGTGTCTTATCTCTTCTTGTGTGAGGTACAAAAAATCTTGGTTCGGAGAAAGGAGATTGACACTGACTGGTGGAGAGAGATCAGACTGAAGCAAAGGTATGCTGTAAGACTCCTTGATATCCTTGAGAAACTGAGAAAGAAGAGAGCAAGTAAAAAAACAGAGAATACTCGCTATCAGAACATCTTCAGATAAGAATGACGCAGATATCAGAGATTGATCAAGCAGTGATGGATGCCTCAGAAAGAATGGCAACCAGTCGACTATCAGACCAAGAGAGATGGAACAAGAAAAGATACATAAGAAAAGAGAGATTGAGCATTGGTGACATTTGTCCTTCTGTTTGACAGTTCCCTTGAGACTCAGTAGAGTAAAAGATTGGAGCCTAGATGGCTTGGTCCTTACAGAATCACAAGTGAGGCAGAAAGGAAAGTTTATGAGATATCAGAAATTGATGGATCCAGGGTTCGTGACATGGTATCAGGGTCAAGACTTCGTAAGTTCATCTTCAGAGACCCTGACTTGATCCCTACAGTGACTCCAAAGAGAGGAAAGAGAAGTCAATCATCCAAGTAAGAGAACGATCATAGAGGACTAAGAAAGAGTACAGTAAGACACTGAGACAGTGAGGCTCAGTTATCAGCAGACAATGATCATTCTTGCAGAGTCAATTCTACATTTCAGTTTTAGTATTTCAGTTTTAGCATTTCAGTTTCAGTGCGTCAGTTTCAGCATCTCAGTTTCCATATTCCAATTTTCAGCAAGTCATTTCATTATCTATTTCATCAAACAACTAAGTTAATGACACTATATCTTTGATACAGCGCTGCAATCGTTCCATGAGTGTCAAATCCTGAGAGTGGGGAGTAACTGTGAGTACAGTTCTGGGAGCATTGACACAGTGTCAAGATCTGAGAAACTCATGGTTGTGGCACATCAAATGATATAAGCAGTATTATTCTTATGACAAAGAGAAAGCATGATGGGCATAAAGAAGTTCAATTCTGTCTGATTGAAAGTTATCAGCAAAAGGACTTTGTGTCTCTGACTAAGTTGTCCATCCAAGAGATTGAGACGAAGGTAGGCATAAAGAAGTTCAACTTTACTTGACTGAGAGTGGTCAGTAGAGGGACTTCGTGCTTCTTGGCTAAGGGTATGTCTTCACTCAGATGAGGGAAGGGACCTCTCTGAGATCAGTGTTTCAGTATTTCCTTGAGACTGACGGGATGTCTCTTGGAAAAGAAATCCCAGTTGAGGGAAGGGACCTCTCTGGGGCTAGCACTAAGTTCTTTGCTTGAGGCTGAAGGGAGGTCTCTTGCGAACTCTTAGCGTTGGCTAGCACGTTATTGTTCAGTGCCTCTTAAGACCGAAGGGACGTCTCTTGAGAAATGTTTGTCCTGTTATGGGGGCATGGGCAGTCTGCTTGTGGGGAATTGTATGCTTGTCTGACTACCTGTGCTTGCTGTTATCTTCACTAACCTCAAATGTTGTTGATTGTCGGGGCCAGCCAGAGCCTTACTGCAGTAGGTTGCAATCTGGTGGGGTCAGCAGGTCCTCGACGCGAGTGTCAAATTCCGTAATCTGACTTAGGCTAAGGCTCCGGGGGCCTGGCCCGTGAGGTTGGAAGGGGTCAGCTGGAACCCTACCGCAGTAAGAGGATGCAATCCAGTAAGGTTAGCCAGAGCCTTGAGTTGTAGTTAGACCGGGTCCTGCACTCGAAAATCTGGGCGGGGTAGCCAGAACCCTAGGCCAGAAGCTGGTGGGTGAGCCGGTCCCCGACTGCCGAGGTCAAATCCGGATTGTGGACAGTATGACTGACGGGACGTCTACTGTCATAGGGTGACCAGACCCGCTATAGTCTGGGTGTCCTGGCGAGAGTGCCAAAGGGCTGCCATACTCGAGTAGTGGGTATGGTGGGTCCTGACCTGGAGGCAGATAAATGGGGCTGTCAAGACAAATGGTCTGACTAGTCCTAGCCTGAGGCGGGCCGAATGAGGGATGTCAGACTGGCGGGACGTCTGGCACCCTTAGCCAACGGGAGGCTAAAACCAAGGCAATCAACTGATTCTGGGTGTGAAGGACTGTAGTGTAACATTTATTATTTTATTATTTTATTATTTATTCGTGGGATTTTATTTTATTCTGCTGATTGCATGATTGCTGTTTATCAGGGGATCTGCATGCTGGGGGCACAATTGTTGTTCATGGAACGTGTTGCTTTGCAAGTATCATGCAGGTTCTAATGAAAACCACAGACCAGAGAAAAGGAAAAAGGGTTTGATATCCCTTTTCCTGTCTGAGAAGTTGAGGAGACACCTCACTCAGACCAGAGCAAAAGAACGAGGTTTGGTTTTCCCATCAGCTACCTGAGAACTTGAGAAAGGGTTTGGTATAGTTTGACCCCGGTATGGCAGACAGAGTGAGTGCCCTCATCGTTGGGACAGTACTCCTAGCACAGGTGCCAGATCAAGAGATGAGGTAACTTTCTTGCAGAAAAACCAGCAGCAGAACAAGTCGAACAGCAGACAGAAATCCTTCTTAAATTTTAATTGGTGGCCGGCATGCGGCCTGGTTCGCAAGAAACCTGCATCCCCGGCCTTAAGGAAGCCAAACTCTCAGGGCAGGGATGCTATGAAGTGGATTGTGAACTGAAAGTTTTATGAATTGAAGTCAGACTTAGAAAGACGAAAAGAAATCATGTTTATATAAGACATAGAAGATGGTCATAAGCTCGATCTGAAAAATAAAGAGAAAAAAAAAAATGCTAAAGAGAACGCAGTTATTGGGGTGAGAGGGCGAAGAAGCTATGCATGGGACAGAGGAAGGTGGAGCTGGCACTATGGCCTTGCTTACAGCGTGAGTGGAAGGACCTTTGTGGATATAAGGAGGAGAAGAGGCACTGGGTGTGCTGTAGCGTGCATCGAATTTTTTTCGGAGGTACTCCATCCTGTCCGGGGATGGAGTCTTCTCATACCACCCAGTTAGTGGGTAGCGAGGATAAGACCTCGGGTGCCCATAGCCCCGCGGCTCTTCTTCCTCCTCCTCCTCTGAGCTATAAGCGTGTCGTGCCCTAGCCGGCGGCTCCTCCTTAGCCTTACCAGCCCTTCCTCCCCTTCCTCTACCCTGTCCGCGGCGTGCCTCATGCATGGTGCAAAAAGAACCGATAAAAGAGAGAAGAAATGTGCGAACGATGGAGCACTGTAAGGGAGAGGATTGAGGAGAAAGAGAAGAAACGACTATGGATAACACAGGAGTAATATCAAAAGGGGAGAGAGAAAAGCGTTGCTAAAAGTGAAAAAGGCTAGCGCAAATCGGCGCTATGAGATTCACAATGCAGAGCCCTAAGAATGAACTAAACTGAGTTATCATCTTTCTTTATACCAGACGCTGTCTCATTTCTACCCAGCGGGGACGCTGGGTGGGGGGTTGGTATCATGTCGGAGGGCCCGACCTTCTGGCCCTCCTCGGTGTGTCAAAATTTGCCACACCGGTTTGACGTTCTAACCTGCGGGGTAAGACGTATTCCACTAGCCCAACCTGAGTGAGCCACGGTCCAGCTGCTCTGCTTAATGGCAAGGGGTTGCATTATGGGTCATCAAGTTAATTAGCCCTGATCGATCTGCGGCCAACCGCTTATTTTTTTTGTGCGAAGGGCTCGACTAGCCTTGATAATAAATAAGATAAAAATAATAATAATTAAAGAAGTCGGTCTAAGTGGCAGCGGTACTCACGTTGGCAAGGCCTAGATCCAGATCAGAGGTGTCTGCCGGGACCGTATTTCTGCAGTCGGGCCTGAAAACCAGTTCCACCAGCGGGACTACCGGACCTGGAATCAGTGCCAGTTGTACTACCGCTGGGCTGGGTCTACTTGGGCGGTACCTTTACCGTTCCACGACGCGTACGTGCGTGCTCAAGCGCCACGTGTCAACGGGCACAACATCCAGTTGTCTGCCTAGGGAAACTGCCACTTGGCAGTTACAAGAAGGGGAAGTCTTTGACTTGCCCCTCAGTCCTGACGCGTCACTTGCTACTCGTCGACGGGCACAACAGCCAGTTGTCGGCCCAGGGAGACGGCCACTTCGCCGTTAGAAGAGGAAAGAGGGTTTGACTTTCGAGGTTCAGACTCGGCATGTACGCAGGGCAGGAAGAGAGCGCGACTTGCCRGACAGCCAAGGGCACACTGACATGCCACCTGATGGTTACTTACCCTAGGGTTGTGACTCGATTCATTCATTCATCTTTGCGTACAATGTGACAAATGAGGGGACATCGAGGAACCCCCTAGTGCAAGTGTGCAAGTTGAACACTCTCTTGAACACTAAGAGTGTTTGTCATGCACGGTGCATGGAATTGCATCTTGTCACTTAAAAGTATCGAATGAAGAAGAAGGGCAGGCACGACTCCAGGGGGATTCGGACTGAGGCGACCTGGGTGAACCCTGCGCTTGGGCTACGGCCACAAGGAACGCCAGATCTCGTTAGCAGAGCTCTGCTGCTGACACGCAAGTTTCTGTGGGAGAGGAGTCTTGCATGTTAATTGCATGCATCTGCGTCTGCCTATGCCCTGGTACGTTAAGCTCGAGCCAGCAAACTCGCCACACGCGGTGAGGAGGTCTAGGATAGCCAGTCAGGGCTTGATTGGGCCTGATGAATGTGGAGTCCAATAAGATAAGTACACTCCACTAAGGCGCGCCCTCCGTATCTGCCGTTGCGTACCAGGAGGGAGTGAACACGAAAGAGAGTGAGGGGATGTGTGTGAAGAACGAAAATCAGGTACGTTTGAAACGGTGAGTCTGCAGGCACTGGTAAGAAAGTGAATGGGCGCCTAAGCGAGTGAGAAGTCCACCGCGCATGAAACTGATTTAAGAAAAAAACATTGTCACGTACCGACGGAATGCTGTCAAAGCCCCTAATTACGGGCAGTCCCCTTGCTTCAAGTGCTCTGAGAGAGGGCTGCGTTATTGTGCCCTACGGATAGGGATGGCCATCTATTAATTTAATTATTTGGAAATCATATCAAGATCTGCTTCCCAAAATCTGCATTTGCTGTCTCATAACGGTGAAGGCTTGTCAAACATCTAGAGTGCTGTCAAGTATCAAATCACGATCACTTGAATTCCAAGTGGCCTGAGAGAGGGTTCTGTTACACTACTTGACTGATCGAAGAGGCCAATTACCAATTTAATTATTTTGAAATCATATCAAAATTTGCCTCTTGATATTGAAGTGTCACCAAGCATCCAATCAAGAGATGTAGCCTGGTTTTCGAGTGCCCTGAGAGAGGGCAGCATTACTCTGCTCTATCGATTGAGGAGGCCATTTACTAAATTAATTATCTGTGTAGCATC